>JBBBDQ010002318.1:465000-467500 GCA_037127315.1 Ascarosepion bandense | reverse complement strand
CTGTTCATATCTATCTATCTATCTATCTATCTATCTATCTATCTCAGTCTGTTCATATCTATCTATCTATCTATCTATCTCAGTCTGTTCTATCTATCTATCTATCTATCTATCTCAGTCTGTTCATATCTATCTATCTATCTATCTATCTATCTATCTATCTCAGTCTGTTCATATCTATCTATCTATCTATCTATCTATCTCAGTCTGTTCATATCTATCTATCTCTCTATCTATCTCAGTCTGTTCTTACTCTATCCTAACTATCTCAGTCTGTTCATATCTATCTATCTATCTCAGTCTGTTCATATCTATCTATCTATCTATCTATCTCAGTCTGTGTATCTATCTATCTATCTATCTATCTATCTCAGTCTCGCTTATCTATCTATCTATCTATCTATCTATCTCAGTCTGTTTCATATCTATCTATCTATCTATCTATCTCAGTCTTAACCATATCTATCTATCTATCTATCTATCTATCTCAGTCTGTTCATATCTATCTATCTATCTATCTATCTATCAGTCTGTTTCTATCTATCTATCTATCTATCTATCTCGATCTGTTCCTTATCTATCTATCTATCTATCTATCTATCTATCTATCTCAATCATTCATATCTATCTATCTATCTATCTATCTCAGTCTGTTCATATCTATCTATCTATCTATCTATCTCAGTCTGTGTATCTATCTATCTATCTATCTATCTCAATCATTCATATCTATCTATCTATCTATCTATCTATCTCAGTCTATTTCTATCTATCTATCTATCTATCTGTCTCAGTCATTCATATCTATCTATCTATCTATCTATCTATGTATCTATCTATCTATCTATCTATCTCAGTCTGTTCATATCTATCTATCTATCTATCTATCTCAGTCTGTTCATATCTATCTATCTATCTATCTATCTCAGTCTGTTCACTTATCTATCTATCTATCTATCTATCTCAATTCTATCTATCTATCTATCTATCTATCTATCTCAGTCTGTTCATATCTATCATCTATCTATCTAACTGAGTGTGTTCATATCTATCTATCTATCTATCTATCTATCTCAGTCTGTTCATATCTATCTATCTATCTATCTATCTCTGTCTGTTCATATCTATCTATCTATCTATCTCAGTCTGTTCATATCTATCTATCTATCTATCTATCTATCTATCTCTGTTCATATCTATCTATCTATCTATCTATCTATCTCAGTCTGTTCATATCTATCTATCTATCTATCTATCTCAGTCATTTCATATCTATCTATCTATCTCAGTCTGTTCATATCTATCTATCTATCTATCTCAGTCTGTTCCATCTATCTATCTATCTATCTATCTATCTCAGTCTGTTCATATCTATCTATCTATCTATCTCAGTCTGTTTCTATCTATCTATCTATCTATCTATCTCAGTCTGTTCATATCTATCTATCTATCTATCTATCTCAGTCTGTTCATATCTATCTATCTATCTATCTCAGTCTGTTCATATCTATCTATCTATCTATCTATCTCAGTCTGTTCATATCTATCTATCTATCTAACTATCTATCTATCTATCTCAGTCTGTGCATATCTATCTATCTATCTATCTATCTATCTATCTATCTCAGTCTGTTCATATCTATCTATCTATCTATCTATCTATCTATCTATCTCAGTCTGTTCATATCTATCTATCTATCTATCTATCTCAGTCTGTTCATATCTATCTATCTATCTATCTATCTATCTCAGTCTGTTCATATCTATCTATCTATCTATCTATACCAGTCTGTTCATATCTATCTATCTATCTATCTCAGTCTGTTCATATCTATCTATCTATCTCAGTCTATCTATCTATCTATCTATCTATCTCAGTCTGTTCATATCTATCTATCTATCTATCTATCTCAGTCTGTTCATATCTATCTATCTATTTATCTATCTATCTCAGTCTGTTCATATCTATCTATCTATCTATCTATCTATCTATCTATCTCAGTCTGTTCATATCTATCTATCTATCTATCTATCTATCTATCTCAGTCTGTTCTTATCTATCTATCTATCTATCTATCTATCTCAGTCTGTTCATATCTATCTATCTATCTATCTATCTCAGTCTGTTCATATCTATCTATCTATCTATCTATCTCAGTCTGTTCATATCTATCTATCTATCTATCTATCTCAGTCTGTTCATATCTATCTATCTATCTATCTATCTATCTCAGTCATTCATATCTATCTATCTATCTATCTCAGTCTGTTCATATCTATCTATCTATCTATATCAGTCTGTTCTATCTATCTATCTATCTATCTCAGTCTGTTCATATCTATCTATCTATCTATCTATCGTCTGTTCATATCTATCTATCTATCTATCTATCTATCTCAGTCATTCATATCTATCTATCTATCTATCTATCTCCGTCTGTTCATATCTATCTATCTATCTATCTATCTCAGTCTGTTCATATCTATCTATCTATCTATC
>JBBBDQ010002318.1:407500-455000 GCA_037127315.1 Ascarosepion bandense | reverse complement strand
CTATCTATCTATCTATCTCTGTCTCGTCATTATCTATCTATCTATCTATCTCTGTCTCGTCATTATCTATCTATCTATCTATCTATCTATCTATCTATCTCTGTCTCGTCATTATCTATCTATCTATCTATCTATCTATCTATCTCTGTCTCGTCATTATCTATCTATCTATCTATCTCTGTCTCGTCATTATCTATCTATCTATCTATCTATCTATCTCTGTCTCGTCATTATCTATCTATCTATCTATCTATCTATCTATCTCTGTCTCGTCATTATCTATCTATCTATCTATCTATCTATCTCTGTCTCGTCATTATCTATCTATCTATCTATCTATCTATCTCTGTCTCGTCATTATCTATCTATCTATCTATCTATCTATCTATCTCTGTCTCTGTCATTATCTATCTATCTATCTATCTCTGTCTCTCTGTCATTATCTATCTATCTATCTATCTATCTATCTATCTATCTCTGTCTCGTCATTATCTATCTATCTATCTATCTATCTATCTATCTATCTCTGTCTCGTCATTATCTATCTATCTATCTATCTATCTATCTATCTATCTATCTATCTATCTCTGTCTCGTCATTATCTATCTATCTATCTATCTATCTATCTATCTATCTATCTCTGTCTCGTCATTATCTATCTATCTATCTATCTATCTATCTATCTCTGTCTCGTCATTATCTATCTATCTATCTATCTCTGTCTCGTCATTATCTATCTATCTATCTATCTATCTCTGTCTCGTCATTATCTATCTATCTATCTATCTATCTCTGTCTCGTCATTATCTATCTATCTATCTATCTATCTCTGTCTCGTCATTATCTATCTATCTATCTATCTATCTGTGTCTCGTCATTATCTATCTATCTATCTATCTATCTGTCTCGTCATTATCTATCTATCTATCTATCTATCTATCTATCTCTGTCTCGTCATTATCTATCTATCTATCTATCTATCTATCTCTGTCTGTCATTATCTATCTATCTATCTATCTATCTATCTCTGTCTCGTCATTATCTATCTATCTATCTATCTATCTATCTATCTATCTCTGTCTCGTCATTATCTATCTATCTATCTATCTATCTCTGTCTGTCATTATCTATCTATCTATCTATCTATCTCTGTCTGTCATTATCTATCTATCTATCTATCTCTGTCTCGTCATTATCTATCTATCTATCTATCTATCTCTGTCTGTCATTATCTATCTATCTATCTATCTATCTATCTCTGTCTCGTCATTATCTATCTATCTATCTATCTATCTATCTCTGTCTCGTCATTATCTATCTATCTATCTATCTATCTCTGTCTCTGTCATTATCTATCTATCTATCTATCTATCTCTGTCTCGTCATTATCTATCTATCTATCTATCTATCTCTGTCTCATCATTATCTATCTATCTATCTATCTCTGTCTCATCATTATCTATCTATCTATCTATCTATCTCTGTCTCATCATTATCTATCTATCTATCTATCTATGTCTGTCTCATCATTATCTATCTATCTATCTATCTATCTATCTAGCTCTGTCTCGTCATTATCTATCTATCTATCTATCTATCTCTGTCTCGTCATTATCTATCTATCTATCTATCTATCTATCTATCTATCTATCTATCTATCTATCTCTGTCTCGTCATTATCTATCTATCTATCTATCTATCTCTGTCTCGTCATTATCTATCTATCTATCTATCTATCTCTGTCTCGTCATTATCTATCTATCTATCTATCTATCTATCTATCTATCTGTGTCGTCATTATCTATCTATCTATCTATCTATCTATCTATCTATCTATCTATCTGTCTCGTCATTATCTATCTATCTATCTATCTATCTATATCTGTCTCGTCATTATCTGTCTATCTATCTATCTATCTATCTATCTCTGTCTCGTCATTATCTATCTATCTATCTTTCTATCTATCTACCTATCTCTGTCTCGTCATTATCTATCTATCTATCTATCTATCTATCTATCTATCTATCTATCTCAGTCTCGTCATTATCTATCTATCTATCTCGTGGAAATTAAAACTGAAAATAAAAAAGACCCTGAATTAACATTGATACAGGGAAAAAACAAACAAATAAAAGAGTTGATGTCTGCAGATCGTGCCAAGAAGAAAAGTTAGCCTTACGTTGTTTCACGAACAAAACACATACTGAATGAAAGATCAGTAGATCCGATGTAATCCCATCTCTACGTACATCTTAGAATCATACAAACTCGGATGAAAGTGTTTCAAGATCCTTAAGTAACTCCTCCCTACTTGTGAAAATTTTCCTTTCTTTAAAAATTCCAATCGCGACTGACACCAAATCGGTCGAGTTTCGATCCCAGCCAGAAGCAGGTGGATGTGTCTAGCTACACTGATGAGCTGTGATACAGCGAATCAGGGTTGTATGTGATTGACTAATATATATATATATATATATATATATACGAGTATCGATAAAAAATAATGTTCAAACAATTCATTTCAAATTGTTGATGGTTTATAACCAAGTTTCGTTAATCTTCGTTAATTTCCGTAACATGTTTACATTTGTTGGCATTACGATACATTTCAGAGCAGATATGGTTATTGCGATAGATCGAAAACTGTGTTATATAGGCCTGATTAAAATCTCGCTTAGACTAATGGTCATTCGTGGTCGAAAGGTCTAAGACGTGCCAGATCAAATGGTAGCTTCCCCTATGTGGATAGGGGTCGCAGATTCGAATCCTGTCGAATGACACAAATTTTCGTAATAAAAACTTATAGTAAATCAGACCAGTAGATACAAAATATATAATACTGTTTAATTAAAAACAGAATATCTACTTAAATACGAGTATCGATAAAAAGTAATGTTCAAGCAATTCATTTCGTATATATATATATATATATATAGCACCTAATGAGCCAAACGAACTTATCTAGCTTTCACCTAAACGGATCGTCAGGGAAAGTTTCGAGCTGATTTCGGTCCGAACACTTTTGACTGACTTTCATGCTCTAACCTCTTTCTTTTTTTACAACCATTTTTCATTCGTTCGATAATTTTCGGGGAAGGTTTTCGAGACGAGTATAATCTCGTTTATATATATATATATATATATAGTCAGCCGCGGACAGATGTCTTTCGCTGTATCACAGTTCATCAGTACCGTTAGACACCGATTGCTTTTAACCCAGGATTGAAACCCGACCGAATTGGCGTCAGTCGGAGATTCTACGTCTGAGCCGTGAGCGCTCGGTAGAAGAAGGCAGACTTCTAGCGTGTGTATTATCATTATACACGCCCAATAGCTGAGAGTGTTCTAATTCATTGCTGAATGAACGATGCGTAGATGTTAGAGTAGCTACTCTTTTCCTATATATATATATATATATATATATATATATATATATATATATACTGTAATGGTTGTTACAATGTTTTTAAATTCATAGTATCACTACACAAAAAAATTCTCATGTTTCGAAGCCAGCCCATTATGTTTTGGCTTCATCCTCAGGTGATTTTTTTAGAAATAAGAATTATCCAGTTGAAAAGACCGTTTATTTGTGTTGGATTTGTTATTTTCGGGTGTAAAAGGGGTTGGTCTGTATTTTGAGTTCCGTTGACCTTTTCACTGGTGGTGGGGTTAAGTGTTTGTTTTTGGCAGAGTTCATAATAGGTTTAATCTATTAATCTTGAAAGGGCTGGTGCTGCTGGCGCCTTTTGTTTAGGGGTTGGTAGGTGTTGTTTTGTTTTGGTGTTGGTTTCTTCTTAATTTAATGTATGTTATTTTGTATTGGGGTGCGTGCTTTTTTTTTTTTTTTTTTTTTTACTCTCCTGCCCTTTATAAAATATATTTTCCCCTTTTAAAATATATCTTTCACAAAAAAAAAAAAAATTCATAATATTCCATAATATTAAGCTATTTTATAATATTATAAAATATAACATTTTATAATATTTAAGAAATATATTTCTTTTATAAAATCTATCCCCTATACAGCATATTTTATAAATATAAAGTATATTTATTTATTCATTTATCTACTATTCTGTTGCAACTGCATTATTTTTTGTTGGTATTGTATAGGGTTTGTTTTCTTTTGAGGGGTTTCTGGTTGTTTTTTTTTGTTTACTTAAACATTAGCGAGAAATATTTGCGATGTTTGCATATTACTGCTTATTCGTCTCTCCGTTTTAATAAATCGTTGCTGTTAGGGTACTGGAGAATGTGTAGTTTTTCACTTAGACATAAAGGGCAGATGTCATTAAGTAAGTTGCAAGTTCTAGTTTTTTCTAGGATTTTCCATTTTACTTTGGGTTTCTGTTTTGAATCCTTTAGCTTCCAAAAGTATGTTGAAAGGGATGTTCGGTTTCGGTATACGCTGTTTTTAAATGAGGTTAGGTGCAAGTACCAGCGCTGCTTAAAAGTATTCTTAGTTGATCCGATATACACTTTATTTATGGTTAGATGTTCTATGGATGTAACATTTGGTTTCCATAACTCACATCCCTGAAGGTGATCTCAGAAAGAGATTGAAAATACTTGGGTACATTAAGAAATGAATGTTGACCGCAAAACTGTGTTGATAAAAATTATCACCTCTCATACCCCTGGAGATGATCCTGGAAGAGGATTGAAAGGACTTGGGAATATCGAGAAGTGAATAATAAAATCATCTGTCAAAGTTACAGCCCATTTCTGACATCTTTCAAATATAATACGCGAAAGATTATCCGTGAGTATGAACGGATTTTATTAAAAATAAGCAGACACAGTGTTTCAGTTTATTTAATCTGACATGTCTAATCGTTGCCTAAATACACAAATATATATATAGGTATATACATACATTTATACATACACATATGCATAGACTTATACATACTTTTATATAAATGTTTTCATGCATAAATATATACTTACATTATATACAGACTTGTAAAGATATATAGATACATACATAGATACAATTATACATTCATGTATAAATACATTGTTTGGATGGTACCTAGACTATTAATTTAAGAGCAGTATTTAATAGGACGAGGACATGCGTTGTGGTACAGTGGATATCGGCTCGGAACGAGAAACCAGGGAGCCGAGTTCGAATTCCAGTTGAATCCATTGTATTCACTTACGCGCAAATACCATTGGGAAATGTATTAACCGTCTCTTCCTTCCAGTTATGGGTTAAATAACAGGACAGATTGGGTTCTATAGCCTTGGTCGGCAACCAGTCTACCGCATAAAGCAATGGCAACCTACTGCGAGATAATCTTCTGCCCAGTCAGTCATGTCTCTTTCAACACATGATCACCCAAGCGTGTATCACGTATGGCACTTAACTGACTGAATATAATAGTTGGAAAGATGATCGAGGCTTCTACTGGTCATAAAGTGGGGGATCCGTTTTATATTGCTATGAAGTAATAAACTGATCCCCCACTAATTACTACTTATTAATATAGTACATATCTTCCCCATCTAGTCATGTGTCAAGTAACAGGACAGATTGGGTTCTATAGCCTTGGTTGGCAACCAGTCTACCGCAGAAAGCAATGGCAACCTGCTGCGGGATAATCTTCTGCCCAGTCAGTCATGTCTTTCGAGACATGATCGCCCAAGCGTGTTTCACGTATGGCACTTAACTGACTGATTTAATAGGACAAGGTTTTGGAGAGGATGGAAAGAAAAAGAAAACTGATGCTTAACACCAGGAAAAGACAGCTGAAGTTTCTGGGACATGTAATGAGGAAGAAGGGCTTGGTGAAACTGAAACTCACAGGACAGGGAGACAGGGCATAGCAACGCGTGACATACTTGATGGGCTTCAGCAAATAGCTGACAGAGAAGTGTAACAAGTGAAAGAGTGTTAAGAGCTGCAAAGGATAGGGAGATGTGGAGGGCCATGACCAGCTACGTCCTGAAGGGACACGGCACATAGAAAAAGATTTATTCTTAAATACAAAGGCGCATGCTTTTTCAACTTATTAAATTTGATTTAATAAGAAACGAAAATTGCAAACTAATTTAAACTGTTAAATTGATAAGTTTTACAAAATTCAATTTTGCTCAAAAATACTTTAAAATTTAATAAACTTAGTGCAACAATTTTGGTAATTATATGGATAATGTGTTGTGGTGTCATGGATATTGGTTCAAAATGAGAAATCTGAGAGTCGAGTTCGAATTCCACTTGAGTTCGTAGCATTCACATACTCATAAATACCCTTGGGAAAGGTATTAATTCATCTTCTCCCTCCCAGTTATAGAGGCATTGGGTTCTATAACTTTGTTTGGCAACCAGTCTTCCACAGAAAAGCATGTCAACCTACTGGGTAGAAATACTTCTGCCTAGTTAGTCAGGTCTGTTTTGTTTTTTTAATCGTTTCCCCCCAAGCAAGTTGGTAACACCACTGATGCGCAGGGGGCTGCATAAGAGTAAAAGATTAAGTAGGAGGAGTGTGAAGATAAAGACGAACCAGTTACAGCGGGTGTCAGAGAAAAGAGCAAGAGAAGGATGGGAATACAGGAGTGAAGACAGTTGTGAAGGTAGAGAGAAAGGAAAAGATAGACAGGGTGATGTAGAAAGACTAATGCGAAGGGGGCTACATAAGAGTAAAAGATTAGATATTAGGAGAGTAAAGAGAAAGACGAACCAGTTACAGGGAGTGTCAGAGAAAGGAGCAAGAAAAGGATGGGAACACAGGAGTGAAGACAGTTGTGAAGGTATTGAGAAAGGAAAAGATAGACAGGGTGATGTAGAAAGACTAATGCGAAGGGGGGCTACATAAGATTAAAAGATTAGATATTAGGAGAGTAAAGAGAAAGACGAACCAGTTACAGGGGTGTCAGAGAAAGGAGCAAGAAAAGGATGGGAACACAGGAGTGAAGACAGTTGTGAAGGTAGAGAGAAAAGAAAAGATAGACAGGGTGATGTAGAAAGACTAATGTGAAGGGGGCTACATAAGATTAAAAGATTAGATATTAGGAGAGTAAAGAGAAAGACGAACCAGTTGCAGGGGGTGTCAGAGAAAGGAGCAAGAAAAGGATGAGAACACAGGAGTGAAGACAGTTGCGAAGGTAGAGAGAAAGGAAAAGATAGACAGGGTGATGTAGAAAGACTAATGCGAAGGGGGCTACATAAGATTAAAAGATTAGATATTAGGAGAGTAAAGAGAAAGACGAACCAGTTGCAGGGGGTGTCAGAGAAAGGAGCAAGAAAAGGATGGGAACACAGGAGTGAAGACAGTTGCGAAGGTAGAGAGAAAGGAAAAGATAGACAGGGTGATGTAGAAAGACTAATGCGAAGGGGGGCTACATAAGATTAAAAGATTAGATATTAGGAGAGTAAAGAGAAAGACGAACCAGTTACAGGGAGTGTCAGAGAAAGGAGCAAGAAAAGGATGGGAACACAGGAGTGAAGACAGCTGCGAAGGTAGAGAGAAAGGAAAAGATATACCGGGTGATGGAGAAAGAACTAGATTCAAGTCGATAAGAGATGGGTTTTGACCCTGCATTTAAACACCTGGAGATTGTAGCCGTCAGGAAAAGAAGAATATGGAAGGGAGTTCCACGGGCGGGAAATGCGAGAAAAAAAGCTGATGGAGTAGAATTGTCGGCTGCATTTGGTTGATCTAACTGTGAATGGGTGGGACCCAGTTGCTAGTCTGGTTGCACGAGTAAACACCTGTGGCAGGGGCACCAGTGACTTAAGTTCGTCGGAGCAGAAGGCATGAAAATATTTATAGAACAGACAGAGGGAAGCCACATCTTGTCGGTGAGAACGTGGCTGAAGTCGAGCCGTCAAGTCAGTACCTATTACATTACTGATTCTCCTTTAGAGCCTATCAAGAACACTGAGATGAACAACGGAGGCACCTGACCATATATGACAGCAGTATTCCATGCATATTTTCGATATATGATCGCCCAAGCATGTATCCTGTATGGTAATTAACCGACTGTATCTCCTGGTATCTCTCCACTCTGGCGGTTATAAAGATAAATAGCTGTTACACCTATCATCAATTTCACAGCGCCATTGGCAAATTTAACATTTCGGGGGTATATTGTTTGTAGATAAAAATACAAGAAATAGTTGTTTTTGTTTTATGGCATATCAACACCTCGGTGAGTCATTCATTGCCAACTAAATTTTGTCTATTTATTTCTAGCTATCTATCCTATTATTTGACTCATAGCTAGAGGGGGAAGAGATGTCTTATATTATTAAGTAGTAATGAGTGAGGGATCAGTTTATTACTTCATAACAACGTAAAACTGATCCCCCACTTTATGCCCAGTAGTAATCTTAATCATGATTTCAACTAATATATTTAGTCAGTTAAGTGCCATACGTGATGCACGCGTGGGTGATCATGTCTCGAAAGAGACATGACTGACTGAGCAGAAAATAATCCCGCAGTAGGTTGCCATTGCTTTCTGCTAGTTTCTATACATTTATAATCTAGATTTATAGGCTTAAGCAAATGGATGGCTGAACAGGGTTCGGGAAAAGTAACAAGCGTGTTAAGAGCTGCTAGGCATAGGAAAATGTGGAAGGCCGTAATCGACTACGACTTGAAAGGACACGGCACATAGAAGAAGAGTTATGAATAACTAATCAGTATTGAGAAGAGGTGGATTCATACCTAATCAGAATTTGATTTGGTTGGTTGGATTTTTTTTTTATGCATATCAACCTCGGCGGGTCATTTATTGCCAACTAAATACCTTTTCCTTCTCAACAATTTATTGTTGTTTTTATATAAGTTTTGTGTCTAGCAATACATTTTTCTTTTCGAGTATCAAGATTCATTGCGAATTGTTTTTTTTTATGGCCGGGTCACCAAGACCTACCCTGTTATTTAACCCATAACTGGAGGGAAGGGACGGATTAATACCTTTCCCAAGGGTACCAGTGCTTAAGTGAATGCAGGGTATTCAACTGGAATTCGAACTCTGCTCACCAATTTCTCCAGAGTCGATATACACTGCATCACAACCCACCTCCGTCTCTATAGGCTTACAGCACCTGGTATTCCCAAGCGGTCACCCATCTAAGTACTGACCAGGCTCAACGTTGCTTAACTTCGGTGATCGAGCGAGAACCGGTGTATTCAACGTGATATGGCCGTAAGTCATATAAGAAATAACTCATCGAGTAAACCCGCTTACATGCAAATAAATGTACCCGTGTCTTAAACCGACAGGGTTGTCTCTCAGGGAAGGGTTAACTTTCACAACAGACCTCAAGTGGAATGATTATATAAAATCCATAGCAAAATCTGCTGCTAAGAAAAATCAGTTTTTAGTGTAGGGCCAGGAAGTTTTTCAGTCTGAAAGAGTCCTACACATATGTAAATCTACCATCCGCCCGTGCATTGAATATTGTTGCCATATCTGGTCGGGTGCTCTTGCTATCCACCTAGGGGTCCTTGACAAAATCCAACGGAGAATCTGTAATGTGATCGATCCCAACTTGGCATCCGCCCGTGCATTGAATACTGCTGCCATATCTGGTCGGATGCTCCTGCTATCCACCTAGGGGTCCTTGACAAAATCCAACGGAGAATCTGTAATGTGATCGATCCCAACTTGGCATCCGCCCGTGCATTGAATACTGCTGCCATATCTGGTCGGATGCTCCTGCTATCCACCTAGGGGTCCTTGACAAAATCCAACGGAGAATCTGTAATGTGATCGATCCCAACTTGGCATCCGCCCGTGCATTGAATACTGCTGTCATATCTGGTCGGATGCACCTGCTATCCACCTAGGGGCCTCGACAAAATCCAACGGAGAATCTGTAATGTGATCGATCCCAACTTGGCATCCGCCCGTGCATTGAATACTGCTGCCATATCTGGTCGGATGCTCCTGCTATCCACCTAGGGGTCCTTGACAAAATCCAACGTAGAATCTGTAATGTGATCGATCCCAACTTGGCATCCGCCCGTGCATTGAATATTGCTGCCATATCTGGTCGGATGCACCTGCTAGCCACCTAGGGGTCCTTGACAAAATCCAACGGAGAATCTGTAATGTGATCGATCCCGACTTAGCATCCGCCCGTGCATTGAATACTGCTGCCATATCTGGTCGGATGCTCCTGCTATCCACCTAGGGGTCCTTGACAAAATCCAACGTAGAATCTGTAATGTGATCGATCCCAACTTGGCATCCGCCCGTGCATTGAATACTGCTGCCATATCTGGTCGGATGCTCCTGCTATCCACCTAGGGGTCCTTGACAAAATCCAACGGAGAATCTGTAATGTGATCGATCCCAACTTGGCATCCGCCCGTGCATTGAATACTGCTGCCATATCTGGTCGGATGCTCCTGCTATCCACCTAGGGGTCCTTGACAAAATCCAACGGAGAATCTGTAATGTGATCGATCCCAACTTGGCATCCGCCCGTGCATTGAATACTGCTGCCATATCTGGTCGGATGCACCTGCTAGCCACCTAGGGGTCCTTGACAAAATCCAACGGAGAATCTGTAATGTGATCGATCCCGACTTAGCATCCGCCCGTGCATTGAATACTGCTGCCATATCTGGTCGGATGCTCCTGCTAGCCACATAGGGGTCCTTGACAAAATCCAACGGAGAATCTGTAATGTGATCGATCCCGACTTAGCATCCGCCCGTGCATTGAATACTGCTGCCATATCTGGTCGGATGCTCCTGCTATCCACCTAGGGGTCCTTGACGAAATCCAACGTAGAATCTGTAATGTGATCGATCCCAACTTGGCATCCGCCCGTGCATTGAATACTGCTGCCATATCTGGTCGGATGCTCCTGCTAGCCACATAGGGGTCCTTGAAAAAATCCAACGGAGAATCTGTAATATGATCGATCCCGACTTAGCATCCGCCCGTGCATTGAATACTGCTGCCATATCTGGTCGGATGCTCCTGCTATCCACCTAGGGGTCCTTGACAAAATCCAACGTAGAATCTGTAATGTGATCGATCCCAACTTGGCATCCGCCCGTGCATTGAATACTGCTGCCATATCTGGTCGGATGCTCCTGCTATCCACCTAGGGGTCCTTGACAAAATCCAACGTAGAATCTGTAATGTGATCGATCCCAACTTAGCATCCGCCCGTGCATTGAATACTGCTGCCATATCTGGTCGGATGCACCTGCTAGCCACCTAGGGGTCCTTGACAAAATCCAACGTAGAATCTGTAATGTGATCGATCCCGACTTAGCATCCGCCCGTGCATTGAATACTGCTGCCATATCTGGTCGGATGCTCTTGCTATCCACATAGTGGTCCTAGACAAAATCCAACAAAGAATCTGTAATGTGATCGACCCCGACTTGGTAGCTCAGATACAATCACTTTCTCACCGGCGCAATGTGGTTCCCTGTGTCTCTTCTACAAATACTTTTACGGTTTCTGCTCCGATGAACTTAGCTCACTGGTGCCCCCAACATATGAATTTACTCGAAGCACAAGATTACTAATTAAGTCCCACTCTTTTACTGTTAAACTAATAAAATTTAAACGCAAATTCTACTCCAACAGCTTCTTTTCTCGCCCTTCCCGCCTGTGGAATTACTTTATGTCTACTTGCTTCCTCGACAGCTACAAGATCCAAGAATTTAAATGTAAAGTCAATAATCATCTCCTATCTCACTAACCTGCATCCTCTCTCTCTCATACTCCTTTCTCTGTCCCATCCACTCTCATCAGTATTCTCACCCTTCTCTTACCCACTTGCTGACACCCCCTATAACCTGTAACTCTTTCTCATAACTTTTCTCCTATGTAACCCCCTGCAAAACAGTGGCAGTAAAATGCCTTGCTTGGGGCTATATGATTATAAAAAAAAACATTTTCATACATTTATATTCCAGAGAATGTAAATAAATCTAAAAGACATGCATGTGTAGCTGATCAGTATTTCATCGACTGATTGATTCGTTTTCTACGGCTTATCAACAGAGAAGAAATTATTATGTAAATATAAAGTGGGGGATCAATTTTATATTACAATTAGTATATAAATTGATCCCTCACTTTATGGCCACTGTCATCCTTCTCTTACCCGCTTCCTGACATTCCCTATAACCTGTCACTCTTTCTCATAACTTTCCTCCTATGTCACTCCCTGCAAAACAGAGGCAGCAAATTACCTTGCTTGGGGGCGATATGATTATAACTCCATTTAACTATGATTATATTCCAGTGACGATGTTTTTTCAGGGAATATTAGATTCATTCCTTTTCTTTTACTAAGAGCAATAGTGTACAATGCACACTTGAATATCGAAGCTATTCCAGACTGCTAAACAAGTCACCATCCCGTCAAGGGAACATGTTTCGCTCTCAACATTTAATCCAATGAAAATGTCGGGACAGAAGCGAACTATATTGAGTACATAATCTTATTAAAGAAAATAGCTTGAACGCCGTTATAATTGAATGTAATATGTAAGCTTTCAACATTCTCAGATTCTAGCATGCAGGTGAGAGATGCCACCTGCCAAATGAATACATTTATTTACCAGACATTTTACATTCTTTCCGAGGAGGCAGACATTAACACACGGTTATTTCGGATTTAGAGAAGAACAAAAATGTCGAGAGGAGAAATACAGAGGAGCCAAAACTTGCGCGGAGAAATATATATATATATATATATATATATATATATATATATATATATATATATATATATATATTAACAAAGAAAATAATTGCAACGTTCAAAACAATAATTTAAAAAAGCGTGCAATATAAAAATAGAGTAATTAATTTTTATTATTAATGATATTGTACATTTTGTTTCGACATTGAAAGAACAATGTCTCATCATTGCACATGTTCTAACGTAATAATTAATATATATATATATATATATATATATATATACGAGTATAGGGTACTTATTGATGGAATAATATTCCTTGTCCAAAGAAACCCTATTCATAAAAAAATACTCAATACAAAGTAGAGCTAAAATATATATATATTGTATACGCCGCTTATATATAGCACGCTAAAATTTCCTTTCTGTAGTTCCATGTTCCTATGGCTTAGGAGTTAGCGACTCCGACTAACATCAGGGCGGTTGAGTTTCGATCCCGGCCTGAGTTAAGTGGATGTAAAGTCACACTGATGGGCTATGATACAGCGAAACAGGCTCGTATGTTGATGATGAATATATATATACATTATTCTTCCGATATTTTCTTGGTATTGCACAGGCACGGAACAGACACCATCTTGATATTTTTGAGTCTGTCATCTATATATATGAAAGGCAATCTGTGAGTCTGTGTGTGACTGTCCCCAATGCACGCCTACATTTTTCAAGCTACGCCATTCAAACTTTCTAGGGACACATATCTACAGGGAAGCCAGGTTGACACATACTTTTTGAGTTTAAGTTCAGCAATTTTTCCCTTTCGCACTTTTTGGCCAATGGTGCAGATTGTTTACATTGGCTTCGTAAAACATCTAAGATCTAAGATGGTTGCTAGATTACGTCACAGAAATCAAACCACACGTGTCAAACGCGACTAAAAAAAAATGTGCCTTTATATTTAATTTTTATTCCGACGTTTTAAAAATTTATTTGGCCAACAAAAAAATGTGAATATTTTCCCCGTAATTTTGAAACAAAAGAAATATTGAAAAATGTAGGCGTGCATAGGGAACAGTCACGCACAGACTCACAGATTGGCTTTTATATAAATAGATTATATTTTAAGTGTCTGCAGCGAATTTAAACGTATTTGTTTCATCCACTGAAGAAATTAAATTGTTCTGAGTTGCACGGGCAACGCCGGGCTATGATTCTAGTCATTAATAAGCAGAAGCCTACTCCCTACATACAACGAGAATTAAAATTTATATTGGCCCTCTTTGGGGAAGCCATTATTTAGTGGAGGAAATTTTTCTCACGCCCTCTAATATATATTGTTGGGGCGCTCTCCACCTTTCCACGGAAATGGACTCTTCGAATCACTATTTAAAAAGGTAGTGATTATACCTCGAGGAAAGAAGTCGAGTGAGCGAGTCAGTCGGGTATTTCCGGTATTGCACCGGAAGTGTAATCTATCACGTCTCTACGACGATACTGTATACTAATTACCTTATTCTGTATTCTACTAATCCTCACCTCTTGTAAATACTTCTCTTTTCCTGTAAATACATCTACTTTTATAGTATAACGTTGTTTTGTATTATTTCACATAATTCTGTTACCCAACTTAACATGTATATATAATTCTTTTAAACTCTGTAGATAATAAAAGAAATCATTTTCTGTTGACTACTTAGTTTTAATAATTAACGACGATTGTTGTTTAAAAAAGTGTCGATTGAAAGGTGCCTTACATATTTTATACGTCGATACCTTTTGTATCTTGTCCTAGTTTAATATTATTCCCCTTCTTCCTTAGGATGTGCGTTGTGGTTCACTGAATATCGGCTTGGAACGACAAATCCAGGAGCCGAGTTCGAATTCCAGTTGAATTCCTTGCATTCACTTACGCACAAAAACCCTTTGGGAAAAGTATTAATCCGTCTTTTCCCTCGAGTTATGGTTTAAATAATAGGACAGATTGGGTTCTATAGCCTTGGTTGACCACCATTCTACCGCACAAAGCAATGTCAATCTACTGCGGGATAATCTTCTGCCCAGTCAGTCATGTCCCTTTCGAGACATGATCGTCCATCACGTATGGCACTTAACTGACTTTTTTCTTTAAGGGTCTGATTTCATGATGTGGTACTAGTAATTTGTTTAAGGTCGGATAGCAAGCTCCCTAACCACTCGGCCATGGCCAGATAATAAGCTCTATCTATAACTAAGATCAGTTCTGCATAATAGCAGGTAAAACCACAGGTGGTCTTTGTGGATGTTGAACGAAATCTGCTTGTGCCTGTACAGGCGTCTGCAACAGCTGGGATTGACTAGCCAGCCACCCTAGTAGACAGGGCGACTAGTATGCCTCGAATCAGACATACCCTGATTCGAGAGCCATTATATTGTTTTTAATCAAATTCACACCAACCAAGGCACTAAAGCCACTAAGGCGCAGGGGATTTACTGGGTATTAAAGATTTAGAATAAATTAAACACTATGCTTATAATGCCAATAAATATATTTAGTTTGAGATGATCGACATGTGTACAAATTGCATTAAATATCAACAAATTAAATGAAAAAGGTAACTTATGAAAGTAGATGGTACATGCGAAGCTGTTTTAAAATAATATTTTTATATTGTTGATCTGAACTGACTTTATATATTGGTACTGACTGGGTATAAACTCAAAATTACTCCATCACAAAAGTCATGAAATCTACCCGAGGGACAATTCTGATTGGAAAACTTCAGGCCGGTATATATATATATATATATATATATATATATATATATATATATATATATATATATACAAATGTAAAATCCTGGAAAAAACTTGAATCTGTAACTCGTTTAAAGACATCTAAACTTTTTGCCTGAGTGAAAAGCTGCACATTCTATGGTAACCAAACAATGGAGAACTATTGAACCGTAGGGAGGAATTAACAGTGTTATGTAAACATCGAAATTATTTTTCGTTAAAATTTAATTAATCCAAAGGTGTCAGTTATAATTCGTGCTCTAATATAAAAAAACTCAACTTATAGTTAAAATTATTTACCTATTTGAAGCATTATGTGGCCTCCACTAGATACCTCACTCAGATGAATTAATCCCCTCTAAAAGTTAATTAATATCCATGTTCCATCCACAAAATAAAAAAAGAAATAGTATATTAATATAATATATAATAAGCCCATACAATACTAAAAGGTCACTCTATTTCATCCACTTCTAGATAGTAGTCAAATAAAAATTGTCTATCTATTTAATAAATGTAAGGTCCCATTATACGATTTACCAAGACAAAACTAAAAAGTGACCTGTCCAGAACTAAGCCACCTGGCCCCCCTCTCCTAACCCAAAGCTGCATTTCTATGGTTACAACTGCTGACGGACCAGCTTAGACATACTAAATTCCCAGCCTCCACGTCCCCTACATATCACATTCCCCCCCAAAAAAAACCGTTTCCACCATTTATTTTTAGTTTCATATATCATCCGAAGAGGAGCGGTTGTGCTCCGAAACATGAAAATTTTTGTGTCGTGATACTATGCTTTTATAAACCATTGTAACATCTATTACAATATATATATATATGTATTTAATCATATCACCCCGAGCAAGGCGGTAACGCCACTGATGTGCAGGAGGCTACGTAAGAGTGAAAAGATTGGAAAAGAGAAAGCCGGAAACCACATCCTAAACAGGGAACAAGGGGTGAGCCTCTTATATATATATGTATATGTGTGTGTGTATATATATATATATATATATATATATATATATATATATATATACTGTTTAATTAATAACAAAGTATCTACTCAAATACGAGTATCTATTAAAAATAATTTTTCATTAAATAAACCTGTACGTTAGTTTTTAATTCACTTTTTAAATCTCGGAACATTCTGTAATATTGTTTGGTTACATTTTTTGTATATTAAGATACGCTTTCAGAGCAGAGATAAATATTTTGTTGCTTAGTTCTTAATAGAATAATGTGTTTTTATAAAGATATTATTTTGACGCGGAACTGCTAAGTATCCATGACTTATGTGGAAAGAATATTGGAATAATCCAGAATCTATTTTGTGAGTAAACCGCGAATTAGTAAATAAATTTAATAACTATACAAAAATAGAAAGGCGTGTAAAACAAGGAGTTGTCTTCCAACTGGACCTTTTCACTTATACGGAGAGGATATGTCTTCCCACTGGACATTTTCAGCTATACAGCGAGGATATTTCTTCCCACTAAACCTATTCACCTATACGACGAGGATATGTCTTCCCAATGGACCTATTCACCTATACAGTGAGAATATGTCTTTCCACTGGACATTCTCATCTATACAGCGAGGAAACCTGCATAAAAGAGACATGCTGCAAAAATATTATATATATATATATATATATATATATATATATATATATATATATATATATATCGTACTGTGCAAAAGTATTAGGACAAGAACTATTTTATCTTTTATGAGGCATCAAAATAAAGTTTAAAATCACCCCGTTCCTAACACATTTGCTCACTGCCGGTAATATGCAAAAGTATTAAGACAGAGGTGATTTTCTTAAAAACCTCAATGAAATTCAAATACAGGGTAAAAAGCCAAGTAAATTGTTAATAAATATTGTTTATTTAAAACTAGGTGCAAAAGAAATGTATTAAAAAGAAGTTATATTTAATTTTTCCTATTTTCTATTAAACAAGTTATTTTGAAACTACTCTGTTGAACATCCATGGGATATTTTGGATAAAAAATTGATAAATCTAATGTTACTTTGCAAGACACACTTTGGGAACAAATACAAGCTGCTTGGCAGGAGATACCATTAGATACATTGAAGAAGCTTGTGATGTCAATGCCTGACAGAATGAAGGCCGTGATCAAAGCAAAAGGCTATTATACTAAATATTAAATTTGTTTTGTAACAAGTATTTTTCTTGTTAAATCATTTGTTGAGTAAATCAAATAAAATTACTTTAATTAAATTTTTATTTTCTGTTAATATGCCTCATAAAAGATGAAATAGTTTTGTCCTAATACTTTTGCACAGTACTGTATATATACCAGGTGCGATTGGTAAATTGTCGCAATTATTTTGATGCCTCATAAAAGATAAAATAGTTTTGTCCTAATAATTTTGCACAGTACTGTATATATACCAGGTGCGAATGGTAAATTGTCGCAATTATTTTGATGCCTCATAAAAGATAAAATAGTTTTGTCCTAATAATTTTGCACAGTACTGTATATATACCAGGTGCGATTGGTAAATTGTCGCAATTATTTTGATGCCTCATAAAAGATAAAATAGTTTTGTCCTAATACTTTTGCACAGTACTGTATATATTGGAAGGTTAGACAAGCGAAATCAAAATTTGATAAATACCCAGCATATTTTGTTGTCGAATTTTTGACATATTTGTTGTCTTTTTTAATTCCAAGGTTAATGCAGTTTTTAAATTCAGTAAATACCGTATACGTTTTTGAATTATAATAATGGGCACATTTAGAACCGATATTTTTTCCAATAGGCTTGGCTGTTATCTTAATCTTTTAAAATTTAGCAGCTTTGTGGACCCTAGAAGTTATGCCTGGATTTTTTCTTCGGAGGCCACAATTTAAACAACCTAAGGTACGCAGATGATACAGTGCTGATAGCAGACACGGAAAGGAAACTACAAGACCCCCTACAGAATGTAGCTGGAGAGAGCGAAAAGAAAGGACTACAAATAAACGGCAAGAAAACCGAATGCATGGCCATCAGCAAAAAGGGTAGCCCAATATGCCAAATACAGGGTGGAGATACTAGAATCAAGCAGACACAAAAATTTAGATACCTGCGAAGTGTTCTAACAGAAGACGGAAAGTGCGACACAGAGATCCGAAGGTGAATTGGCATGACAAAGGAAGCATTCCAGAATTTGAGTAAAGTATTAAGAAACAGGACAATTTCGCTAGAAAAAAAAAGAAAATTAATATTGAGCATCAGGAAGAGACAGTTGAAGTTCTTGGGACATGCAATGAGGAAGGAGGGCTTGGAGAACCTGATACTAACTGGCCAGATAGAGGGAAAAAGAGACAGAGGAAAGCAGCGGAGAAAATATTGGAAGGACCTAATCAGGTGGTTGACGGAACGCGGGTTGCATTGTGTAACAGAAGACGTGCTCAGAGCCACCAGGGATAAGGAAACGTGGAAAGCCATGATCGCCTACGTCCTGAAAGGACAGGGTACATAGAAGAAGAATATATATGCCAACTGTTCATTAGAAATTATAATGTGGATATAAAATGGGGATGAATTCTATATTATAATCAATATCATAAACTGATCCCTCATTTTGTGGCCATGTCAGTTTCTATACATTTATATTATAGATTTATGGGCTTGAGCTAGTGGGTGGAAGAGCCGGATTTGGGTGGCGTAACAGGAGAAAGCGGGCTAAGAGCCACCAGGGATAGGGAGACGTGGAAAGCCATGATCGCCTACGTCCTGAAGGGACAGGACACACAGAAGAAGAAGATACTTATTTTACGCAGTAAGTTCGAAGAATGGGATGAATCAGAGTTGGTAGGCTATGTCGTGTCAATTCTCCACGAACAAAAGACATGCTTTCTTCGAATATCTCTATATATTAGTACCGGTGGAAATATATAGATGTAGTAATCCATTATACAACTGACTACTTTCACTGACAGGATGTGCGTTGTGGTACAGTGGATATCGGTTCGGAACGAGAAACCGGCGAGCCGAGTTCGAATTCCAGTTGAATCCATTGTATTCACTTACGCGCAAATCCCCTTGGGAAAGGTATTCATCCGTCTCTTCCTTCCAGTTATGGGTTAAATAGCACGACAGATTGGGTTCTATAGCCTTGGTCGGCAACCAGTCTACCGCAGAAAGCAATGGCAAACTACTGCGGGATAATCTTCTGCCCAGTCAGTCATGTCTTTCGAGATATGATCGCCCAAGCGTGTATCACGTATGGCACTTAACTGACTGACTTTCACTGAGAGTCGTGACATGACGATATACTGCATCCGGCAGCAAGGCCTCTGATCGAAAGGTTATGAGGAGCATGGAACAACCTCTTAACTGCTGTTGTTCCCAGGTCCACCCTGACCCAGAGTGGTGGCACCTGTTAGGGTCCCAGCTATGGGTAAATATTTACCCCCCCCCCAAACTGGGGTCAAGACATTATTAAAGCATAAATATACTTTTATAGAAATGTATAAATATTTGACGGAAAATATTACCAACAATACAGTTTTGAAGAAAAAATTTTTACCATTTTTGAAGGAAAATAATTATTCTAAGCAGAACATTTTTTAATCCAAAACTCGAAGACATTTTCTAAAATAAAAAAAGAATAAAAACAAAAAATTTCACTCAAATCTTACTAAATCATTTTTTAGATGGCATATTGAGATGAATAGTTTGCTGTCATTTTCGATAGCATGGGCCCACTCATTGAAAAATATTTTTTGACTTTAAATAAACTGCAAAGAAAATGAGTTAATCGAGACTTCCTATCTTTTGTAGCACTTAAATATATTTATCCTTTTACCATCCCTCTTCTGAAAAGCAATCAAATAAGCTTGTCAGGTAGATGGACTTCTACTCCCACCACCCCAGTTCCTGGGCATGACGGTAAACTATATCTGGCAGAAAGGCTTCTGAATAGAAGTTTGTGAGGAGTATGGAACCACCTCTTAATTGCTGTTGTTCTAAGGTCCATCCTGACCCGGAGTGGTAGCATCTGTTAGGGTCTCAGCTATGGGCTTGGGTCACAACACTATGAAAGTATAAAAATACACTTTTACAGAAATATATACATAAAACTAGACTTATATAGAAAAATATACATTTTTGAAGGAAAAATTATTACCATTTTTGAAGGAAAAAAATTCTTAGCAGAACATTTTTTAATCCAAAACTCGAAGACATTTTCAGTTTTCTAAAATAAAAAAGAATAAAAACAGAAAAAGGTTCATTAAAATCTGACTAAATCAACCTTCTCACTATAACCGAACATTAAAAATAATACCTTAAAACCCTACCTTTTTGGCATTAATTAACACATTGAGGTTGATATGCAATTAAAATCAAAAAGAATAAAAACAAAAAATCTTCATTAAAATCTGACTAAATCAAACTTTCACTGAGATTAACTGGATTTTGCACAAGGTCAGTGGATTGGATTACATGCCAGGATGCGCTTATAACCTGTAGTGCCGTGGAAGTCAGTCGTTACATTTCCTTAAATTTTTAAAAGACAAAAAGGAAACGAAAAACTTTAACGCCATTTTATTTTTTTTAGTTAATTTACTTAGCTTCAGTATTTTGGATTTCGACTTAATTAGTTTTAACCATTTGTAATCATTTATTAAATATAAGTTTAATTATATATATATATATATATACTTCTGAGAAAAACGCTCATGGATAACACGTACATACTCAAACAAGAAAATAATAAACAGAAACTAAAAATCCTCGAAGCAATCTACATTAAACAATTTAAACCTGGTTTGAATACAATCAATTTTGATATTTCCAATAACGTACTCAAATGCCTGTAATCAGATCAGGGACCACAACGCCACTATTTTGTCACTGTCTTCGGCCATCCGCCACGGTAAGGATGGACTTATATTTTCAATTTAATTCTCTTTATTGTTAATAGCTTAAATGTTCTATGTTTACTGTGTGTTAATATTTACTCTTTGATAATGGCTTATGTGAGCCGAAAGCTTAGACCCGATAAAAAATCAACAATTACTGAGATTTTTTGTTGTCTTTCAACGACATCACCATCAAGTATATCAGACGGTATGAACGGATCCTACACAAAATTAATAGACAAAACTTGTCTATATTATTCAATGAAACCTGCATTAATATATATATATATATTAGTTTTAACCATCTGTAATCCTTTATTAACCTGAGAACAGTAACCATGTTAACTCAAAGCAGCATCTCTAGAACCACAAACGGACGACTAGATCATTCTAAACTTCCAACCCACATTTACTTACATCGTTCTCATTAACAGCGGCGCCACTCCCATCACACGTAGATAGGAGTAAAATAAACAAAAAATGTCTACCCTTCCATAAAAACACCCATAAATCCTAATATAAGAACTACCCAGACAAAATAAATAAGAAACCTGTCTTAAACTAAGCTACCTCTCCTAACCCAAAGCTATAACTCTAGGGCTACAATACGGCCGACGAAATCAGAATGAACTCCCACCCCACATTCACTTAAACATCATATCATTTACGAGGCAGGGTTGTTAGCCCTGCACCCAACCCCCAAACATGGAGGACCGGTGGACCATTCTTGGTCCTTACGTTTACAGCACCTGGTATTCCCAAACGGTCACCCATCTAAGTACTGACTAGGCTCGATGTTGCTTAACTTTGGTGATCGGACGAGAACCGGTGTATTCAACACGATATAGTCGTAGACCCTTTTATAGAAATACATACATAAAAAAGACTTTTATAGAAATATATACATTTTTAAAAAATATTACCAATAATTTGAAGAAAAAAAAATTATCATAACACATTTTTGAAAGAAAGAAAAAATTATTCTCAGCAAAATATTTTTGAATACAAAAAAAACATTTTCAGTTTTCTAAACTAAAAAAGAATTAAACCAAAATATTATTCTTTGAAATCTGACTAAATCCACGTTTTCACTATAACCGAACATTATAAAAAAATACCTTAAAACCCCACCTTTTTGGCATTAAATAACCCACAGAGGTGTTGATATGCCGTTAAACAAAACTCAAACTCAAAATCTGACTAAATCAACATTCTCACTATAACTGAACATTAAAAAACAAAGACCTTAAAACCCCACCTGTTTTGCATTAAATAACCCACAGTGGTGTTGATATGCCTTTAAACAAAACTCAAACTGTACATTTATTTCACTATCTTTGAAGATTTTGTAAATATTTTACTTGTGGTTAATAAGTACGCAAATCGGTCGACGATGGTCTTGTCAAGGACAATATTGTCCAGGCATTTCATTTAGTTATTCTTGTATAAAGAAATTAATAGCTGTAGACAGGTCGTCTGAATAATTAGGATGACAGACAATGGAAATGAAAGAAAATACTATTTACAATCTAATCATGGTTGACAATTTTTTATCTAATAAAGATTCTATATAATATTTATACTTGCTTACTTATTGCCGATAGTTTGAATAACAAAACAATTAAAATTAAGATGAAAAAAATAATAGTGAAACATGGCTAACAGTATTTTACTAAATTTAAAATAACATGACTACATGTTTACTAAAAGTTGTAGAGTGATGGTTTGAAAAACTGTGATGAAAAGTAACTGAAATTAAGAGGAAAAAGTACCAATCAAAAATTAAGCAAGTAAAATTAATTTTAAAAGATAGTACTTAAATTTAATAATATCTGAAAATACTTTATTAATAAAAAATAAAGATAATATTATAACTTATTTATTAATAGTCTTAGAGTATTGCTATTAATAGTTGTAATGAGAGTCAACTAAAATTAAGATGAAAGCAATACTAATCAGTAAATAAAAATGGCTAACAATACTTCATTCAATAAAAATTAAAGATAATCTTAATTCTTGTTTCATAAAAGTCGTAGAATAATTTTCTGCACATGTGTAGTTAAGATCAAATGAAAATTAAGATGAAAGACATACTAATCAAAAATAATAATGGCTGACAATACTTTATTCATTAAAAATTAAAATAATCTTAATTCTTGTTTAAAATTAGTCGTAAAGTGATTTTCTACACAGTTGTAATAAAAATCAATTAAAATTAAAATGAAAGCAATACTAATTAGAAAATAATATTGGCTGACATAACTTAATTCACTAAAAATTAAAGATAATATTAATACTTGTTTAATAATTTTCGTAGTGTGAATTTCTACACAGTTGTAATAAAAATTAACTAGAATTAAGATTAAAAAATACTAATTAGAAAATAATATTGGCTGATAATACTTTATTTAATAAACATTAAAGATAATATTAATACTTGTTTAATAATTTTCGTGGAGTTATTTTCTACACAGTTGTAATAAAAATTAACTAGAATTAAGATGAAAAAATACTAATCAAAAATTAATTATGGCTGACAATATTGAAGATAACATTACTACTTGTTTAATAAGTCCTAGAGAGATTTTCTGCACAGCTGTTATAAAAATCAGTTAAAATTTAGATGAAAGAAATACTAATAAAAATTCGTAATAGTATCAATGCTTCATCCAATAAATATTGAAGATTTTAATAATTAGAGCAAAAACGTAAGACGAAAGAAATACGAGTCTGTAATTAATCATGATTGACAATTCTTCATCTAAAAAAAATTGTGGTAATATTTTTGAAAATATTATTGTTTAATTTTATTCAAGTTTTATTTCCATTGAAAGAAGGTGCTGAGATTTTTACGCATGCTGTGAAGTAATATTTGACGGTGTCACGCGAACCTTTTTAAAAGAAATAGCTTAATTTGTATGATCAATAGTGTGAAAGGACGGAAATATTTTTGGCTTCCAATGTTTTTACGGTTGTTGTCCGGTAATTTACGCTGATCCTGCTGTTATCTGATCATTTTTCTAATATGTTTTTCTTTGATAAATTGTATTGATTGATTCGTTTTCTGCGGCCAATAAAACATTCGTAGGTTCTTTAAAACTAGAAAAATCTTTGAGTGGTAATTTTTTAGTATAACTTTTTATTTATTCAGTACAACAGTCACGAAATATCTCTCACGATAATAGTTTTCCTATATGTTGTGGATTCCGGGTGAGAAACCACACAAAATAATAATAAAAAAAAGCATATATGGAGATAGAAAATGTAAGTTATATTGAACAAAATATACAAACAGGAAACACGGGTTAGTCAATTCAGGAATACTATTAGTAGAAATCAATATATGCAACGTAAACAGACATGAGTACATTTACTTAGTTCTTAGGGAATGAAAGTGTTGTAGATTCCGGGTGAGAAACCACACAAAATAATAAATAACAAAAACAGATATGGAGATAGAAAATGTAAGTTATGTTGAACAAGATATACAAACTGGAACACAGGTTAGTCAATTCAGGAATACTATTAATAGAAATCAATATATACAGTCTTGCAGTGAAATAGTATGTCCGGGTAATGAGTCTATATCCAAACAACTCCAACTAACTCTGCACCAACTTACTGACCAACTGACTCCTTGATCAACTCTAACATCCGTACAACTCTGCCGTTCTCAGTATAGGCAGGATTATATGTACACATAAGAGAGTCCATTATTTCATAGAAAGGAGAGATCCCAGAACATTATATAAGTTAACGTTAATTTTGTAGAAACGACTGAAATACTGACTGATTTTTTTTTTCAGCGGTATATCAAACTCTATGCATTATTTAAAGCCGAATTCTGAATATTTTCTAAGGAATTTTATATTATTTTTATTCAATAATGGTTTTAACTACATGTCTTACTAATTAACCCATTGCTGGGAGAGAAGATATGGATTCATACCTTTCCTAATGATATTACCCACGTCTATTGAACAGGTGAAGAGGCTCATCCCTTGTTCCCTGTTTAGGATGTGGTTTCCGGCTTTCTCTTTTCCAATCGTTTCACTCTTTTCTTTTTTCTTTTTTTCAATTGGAGCAGATAGACTAAACTATCGCCCGGTTCACACTCCACCCACGTCTATTGAACAGGTGAAGAGGCTCATTCCTTGTTCCCAGTTTAGGATGTGGCTTCCGGCTTTCTCTTTTCCAATCTTTTCACTCTTTTCTTTTTTTCAATTGGAGTAGATAGACTAAACTATCGCCCGGTTCACACTCTACCCACGTCTATTGAACAGGTGAAGAGGCTCATCCCTTGTTCCCTGTTTAGGATGTGGTTTCCGGCTTTCTCTTTTCCAATCTTTTCACTTTTACGTAGCCCCCTGAACATCAGTGGCGTTACCGCTTTGCTGGGTGATAAGATTTTTTAAAAAAATCGTAAATGAATATAATGAATCTAACTGGAATTGAAACTGGGCTGTCCGATTAAATTTTCGTGTCTTTATCCATTACACCACCCGCACATCCAAGTTCACAGCACCTGGGATTTGCTAGCGGTGCCTTTCTAAGTACTATCGGTCAAGTGAAACAAGGAATCAATTTCGTTAAAATTGAAAATTTCTTAGAACTTGAGAGGTTTACTGATTTATTAAGAGAATCGTGACGATTTCGAAGCAATCCTCCAATTAAAGAAACATTTGACTATCTACATAAACTCTGCGATCATTATCTTTTGAACGACAATATCTTTCTGAAGCGGAAGTCTTTAAAGGCGTCTCTTATTCCTTTCCGGAATCCGTCACGCGTAATATGGCGGAAGTGTTAGTATTTCGAATCCCCCAATTAAAGAAACACTTGATTATCTACAGGAACTCTGCGATAATTATCTTTGGAACGAAGACATCTTTCTGAAGCTCGAGTCTTTAAATGCGTCTCCTAATCCTTTCTGAAATCCATCGCGCGTAATATGGCGGAAGTGTTACGATTTCAAATCCCCCAATTAAAGAAACATTTGATTATCTACAGGAACTCTGCGACCATTATCTTTTAAACGAAACCATCCTTCAGAAGCTAAAGTCTTTAAATGCGTCTCTTGATTCTCTCCGAAATCCATAATATGGCGGAAGTGCAATTTTTCATTCTACATCTTTAAGGCTTTCATTCATGAACAAAAGGTTAAAAATAAACAATGTCTGACTTGAAACTGAACGATGAAAGGTTTTAATCCGGAAGGCACCAAAATCTGGCAGCAAAACGAACACTAGTGTCAAGTTAAGGGTCATATTACATTAACAATGAAAAGGACGCAGAAACTTTTTCAATGTATTAAGCGACATTTTTTTTTTTTTTACTCACATTAACAATTTCTTTTGGTTTTTCTTCAACTTTTCAACTTATTAATAAATGATAAGAACAGCCGTTACTGAAAGTTAACACGCACTCCCACTATAATCGTTGGGGAATTTTTTAAAAAATTTTAAATAACCGCCACCAGTGCGCAGGGGGTTACAGTGAGAGAAAAAACTGGGTACAGGGTGCCTTGAAGAAACGGTAACAGTTGGAAGAGACTCCAGAAGATAAAAGATGGCAACCGACATTGCGTTAAAATTTTCAGATTCTAGCTATTAGAGAAGCGAGTACTTTGAAGGAAGTTCCACAGGCGGAAAGTGCAAGAAAAAATAACTTTTGCCGTTACATTTAACCATTTCAAGGGTATAAAGATGGGACCTAGATGCCAATCTAGTAGCACGCTTAAATTTACGAGGATGGGTCACCAGGGACATTTTATCCCTGGTGACCCACCGTCAGAGTAGTTGTCATTAAAATATATGTAGAAAAGACAGAGGGAAGCCACAACACGTCGGTGAGAAAGTAACTGAACTCGAGATGCCAAGTCAAAGTCGATTAAAAACAAATGTAAAAAAAAACAGCGCAAATCTTTTGCACACACTTTGTAATTTTTTTTTCGCTTCACCCCAAGCAAGGCAGTACCGCACTGATGCGCAGGGGGCTACATAAGAATAAAAGTTTAAACAGAAGTAAAGAGAAAGACGAATCAGTTACAGTGTGTGTCATAGAAAGGGCAAGAGAAGGATGGGAACACAGGTGTGAAGACAGTTGCAAAAGTAGAGAGAAGGGAAAAGAACAAGATATACGGAGTGATGGAGTAAGAACTGGAGTCAAGAGGATAAGAGATGGGTATTGACATTGCATTTAAATTCCTGGAGGTTGTAGCCGTCAGGAAAACAAGTATATGGAAGGGAGTTCCACAGGCGGGAAGTGCGAGAAGCTGTGGAGTAGAATTGTCGGCTGCATTTGGTTGATTTAACTCTAAATGGGTGGGACCTTGTTGCTAGTGTGGTTGCACGAGTAAATTCTTGTGGAGGGGTCACTAGTGACTTACGTTGGTCGCAGCAGAAGCCATGAAACTATTTGTAGAAGAGACAGAGGGAAGCCGCATCCTGCCGGTGAGAAAGTGGCTGGAGTCGAGCTGCTAAGTAGGGACCAATCACATAACAGATTCTCCTCTGGAGCCCGTCGAAAACACTGAGACGAACAGCAGAGGCGCCTGACCAGATATGATAACAGTGTTCCATGCACGGTCGGATGGTTGATTTGTATATGTGCAAGATGTGCAAAACTTCCTGGCCAGACACAATAACCCAACCTTCCTAGCAGTGGATTTTGAAAAATAAGCTATTTGTATTCCACAACTTGTTACTTCAAAAACTGACACGCGTGTGTGGGGATCTGCAAATTTAAAGATGATTTATTAACGTATTAATTACACACAAAAAAAAATTCCCTGGCAGGATCTCCCATGCCCATCACATTGTGGCAAATCACCCTCATTTCATCCGTATTCCACTGATGAAAAGTTCCTCTCGTACAGGTTCCTTCGCGCGAAGAATTTCTTCTACGGAACCAAATGCTAATAACATATCACAACAGTCTTAACCAATTCCGGTCTAGGGTTAACCATTTTCTCCAACTCCTATCCACATAAACTACCTCTTACTTTATAGCCTTCTACTTCCAGGATGCGCGTTGTGGTACAGTGGATATCGGTTCGGAACGAGAAACCGGGGAGCCTAGTTCGAATTACAGTTGAATCCATTGTATTCACTTACGCGCAAATACCCTTGGGAAAGGTATTAATCCGTCTCTTCCAGTTATGGGTTAAATAGCAGGGCAGACTGGGTTCTATAGCCTTGGTCGGCAACCAGTCTACCGCAGAAACTACTGCAGGATAATCTTCTGCCCAGTCAGTCATGACACTTTCGAGACATGATCGCCCAGGCGTGTATCAGGTATGGCACTTAACTGACTGACTTCTAGTGTACACCTCTACCGGCAATTATAAACCACTCTGTAAAAAAAGGGTCATCGTTTCGTTTTTGGTCAATTGGCAAAGTTGATTAGACTTACGCAGTCTCTTTTGTGCGGACATTTCAATGAGGCTTTCAATATCTTATACCTCAGAAAAATCCCAAAGAACACAGATAAAATGTGTCAATAAAATATCAAGAGATGTTAATAAATCATGCAATAATGACTAATAATTATCATTAATTTTCAGATAAGAAAATTAAAGAATACGCATATATATATATATATGTATATATATATGCGTATTCTTTAATTTTATATATTTTATACATAATTTTATATATATATATATGATCTGAACTAATATCACACTGCAGACATAAAAACAAATGTTTGCTTTTTCTTCTTCTATGTGCTCTGTCCCTTCAGGAGGTAGGCGATCATGGCTTTCTACGTCTCCCTATCCCTGGTGGCTCTTAGCATACCTTCTCCTGTTGCACCATGCAACCCTCGTTCCATCATCCACCTGATTAGGTCTTTAAATGTTATCCGTTGCTTTCCCCTGTCCCTTTTTCTCTCGAGCTGACCTGTTAGTATTAGATTCTCCAAGCCCTCCTTCCTCATTACATGATCCAGGAATTTCAGCTGTCTCTTCCTGATGTTCAATATTAATTTCCATTTAGTTTCTATCATTTCAAAGACCTCATCATTGCTCACATGCTCGATCCATGATATTCGCAGCATTCTTCTGTAGAACCACATTTCAGTTGCTTCAAGTTTTTCCTTCATCTTTGATGATATTGTCCAGCATATTCACTGCCATATTGAAGAACTGACAACACGTAGCAATCCAGAACTCTTTTCTTTGTTTCTAGCGAAATTGTCCTGTTTCTTAATATTTTACTCAACTTCTGGAACGCGTCCTTCGTCATGCAAATTCGCCTTCAGATCTCTGTGTCGCACTTTCCGTCTTCTGTTTTTTTTTATAATCGTGTCGCCCCAAGCAAGGCATTTTACTGCTACTGTTGTGCAGGGGTTACATAGGAGGAATGTTATGAGAAGGAATGAGAGGTTGCAGGGGGTGTCAGGAAGAGAGTAGGAGAAGGAAGAGAATACTGATGAGAGTGAGGTGGACGAAGAAAAAGCATGAGAGAGAGGATGTAAGTTAGTGAGACAAGAGACGACTATTGACTTTACATTTAAATTTTTGGAGACTATAGCTGTCGGCAAAGCAAGTATGCGGAAGGGAATTCCACAGACGGGAAGTAGAGGGAGTAGAATTTGCGTTTACAATTTATTGGTTTCACAGTAAAAGGGTGAGACCTAGTTGCTAATCCTGTGGCTCGAGGAAATTCATATATAGGGGGCACCATTTGAGCTAAGTTCATTGGAGTAGAAGCCGTGAAAGTATTTGTAGAAGAGACACAGGGAAGCCAAATTGCGCCGGTGAGAAAGTGACTGTATCTGAGCTGCCAAGTCGGGATCGATCACATTACAGATTCTTTGTTGGATTTGGTCGAGGACACCTAAGTGGACAGCAGGAGCACCCGACCAGATATGGCAGCAATATTCAATGCACCGGCGGATGGTAGATTTATATATGTGCAGGATTGTTTCGGACGGGAAAAACTTCTTGGCCCTACACAAAGAACAGACTTTCTTAGCAGCGGATTTAGCTATGAATTCTATATAGTTATTCCACTTGAGGTCTGATGTGCGAGTTAATCCGAGGAGACGCAGCATTTTACTTTCAGAAAGAGAAGCCTAATCCATGTTAATGGGTGGGAGGAACGATTGTCTGTGGTGGTTATTAGATAGCAGCTTCTGTTATAACACTTCCCAGGTATTTAAACTTTTGTACCTGCTTGATTCTAGTATCCCCGACCTGTATTTGGCATATTGGGCTGCCCTTTTTACTGATGACCATGCATTCGGTTTTCTTGCAGTTTATTTGTAGTCCGTTCTTGTCTCTCTCTTCAGCTACCTTCTGTAGGAGGTCTTGTTGTTTCCTTTCTGTGTCTGCTATCAGCACTGTATCATCTGCGTACCTTAGGTTGTTTAAATGCTGGCCAATCATAACTTCTAGGGTTCTCAAAATATTCCAGCTGTACATGCTGAACAGATCCGGTGAAAAGACACATCCTTGTCTTACGCCCTTTTCTATCTTTGTATATCTGCTCAATTCGTTACCTGTCCGTATACAAGCGGTTTGCTGTCAGTAATGATTCTTGATTACTCTCAAGTCTTTCCCAAATATGTCAAGGCTGTCGAGCATCTCCATCAATTCTTTTTTTTCAAACGCCTTCGCATAATCAATAAAGCACAGGTATAAGTCCTTCTTCATTTGTATTGCCCTTTCATAAAGCATCCTAATAATAAATATGGTGTTCCTAGTTCCAGTGTCTTTGAAGAAACCGCACTGTTCTTGTCCTATCTCTGGCTTGATTGTACTTCTCGCTCTATTCATCAGGATTCGGACGATCAGTTTTGTTACATGGCTCATTAAACTGATGGTTCTGTGGAGTTCGCACTCGTTTGCTTCTTAGGCAGTGTTATGAAGATCGACTTGCTGAGGTCATCTGGTATTACACCACAAGTTGTTTGCTACGTTACTTAAAAATAGAAAACTAAAAATAAGGAGGAAATTATAAACAAATTCACAAACCGCCGACGATATAACATCCATTACAACAGATAAATAATAAATAAAATCATATAAATGAATAAATAAAATAAAAAATCATAATAAAAAATAAAAAGTAATAAAAAATAAGTAATAAATAAAAAATGCAAAATAAATAAATTAACCATCGAAAAACAAAAGAATAAACAGATAACAAGTCAAAGAGATTTACTCAAATAAATAAATAACCAAGCCACTCCCACCAAAATAACCATTAGAAGGATTACCCACAATGCCCCACTTACACGTAAATATAAGCAGCCGAAGAAAAAAACTCGACACATGGGGTTTGATGATTGCGCTTAGCATGAAACAGTCTGTCGCCCCTGAGTGTTGACTTCAATGTTCACTCTTTTATATTTACATACGCTTTATCTCTGATATTGAGCACTTTATCCTATAAATATAGCACACCTTAAAACTATATATATTTGTCAGAGTTTTAGCTTATTTTTAATAAAATCCGTTCAGACTCATGGATAATCTTTCACGTATTACAATCAAAAGATGTCAGAAATGAGCTGTAATGTTGACAGATGTTATTTTCTGTATTTACTAGCCTTCCCACGCAAGGCCGGATGTGACACATGGTCATTTTATAGTGGGTATTCCCGGCCATATAGCCAGGCAAAAAAATGTCTGTCTATTTTTGCCGAGTCGTGGTTCTACCCTTCGGCGGAACCACGACTGGGTTCGTGCTCTCTGCTCGGAAGCAGAGAGCGCCCTCTACCCGAAGGAAGAGAGCTGACAGTGTCATAGCGTCGTCAGGCGAGTGACGTATGACAGATGTTATTTTCATTCATTTCTCAATGTATCCAAGTACTTTCAACCTCTTTCCGAGGTCATCTTCAGAGGTGTGAGTTATGCTTAACAATTGTAACCGGAAAGCTGTGTTGTTAAAAATTGTACATTTTTCCTGCTTAAAATATAACAGTTGACAAATTGCTAGCATTCATTAAAACGTAAAAATTATCCAAAATGGAATTTTTTTATATGTTGTAATGTCATCGTCATACACATGTTAAAGCACGAAAAAACTGTTCTTTTTACAAACATTTCAGAACATTACTACAGCATTCATAGCTGATCCTATTAATTGACGGCTTAAGTGTTTTAATGAATATTGCCTCGAGAAGCTGTAGTTTGCTTTGGTTGTTTTCTTGGTGTAGAATAGTTGTATTATCGATCATTATATATATATATATATATATATATATATATATATATATATATATATATATATACATTATTGTGCAAAGGTTTTAGGACAAGAACTATTTTATCTTTTATTAGGCATCAAAATAAAGTTTAAAATCACCCTTGTCTTAACACTTTTGCACACTGGTAATGTGCAAAAGTATTAGGACAGGGGTGATTTTCTTAAAAACCTCACTGAAATTCAAATACAGGGTGAAAAGCCAAACCTTTGTAAAAATTATTTAACTAAAAAGGAAGAGGAAGGAAGGTTTCGCAATTTTAATTGACCCTCACAAAGCCCTGATCTCAATCCTATTGAACATCTATGAGATATTTTGGATAAAAAAATTGATAAATCTAATGTTAGTTCGCAAGACACACTTTGGGAACAAATACAAGCTGCTTGGCATAAGATACCATGAGATACATTGAAGAAGCTTTTAATGTCAATACCTGACAGAATGAAGGCCGTGATCAAAGCAAAAGGCTATTATACTAAATATTAAATTCATTTTGTAACAAGTAATTTTTCTTGTTAAAGCATTTGTTGAGTAAATCAAATAAAATTACTTTAATTAAAATTTTGTTTTCTGTCAATATACCTCATAAAAGATAAAATAGTTCTTCTCCTAATATTTTGCACAGTACTATATATATATATATATAGTTTTTTTCTATTACAGTTAAATTACACCACTACTAACCATGGATATATCATACCCGATTTTGAAAATATAAAAAATATTAAGTACAAATCTTTATTTGACATATTTTACATGGAGACACTACAAAATGTGTACTTTGAGTTAACATTAATAGGAAAACATATTATTTAGGTCACAAAATCAGGTAATGAAAATATACCCATGTTTAGTGTTCTCGGATTAAGAATTAAAGAAGTAGAAATGAAAAGATTTGAAACTTTCAATATTTTCTATTTTATTGAAACAGACGTTATCTTCCATTTTTAAAAATTTTCTCATTGTAGCGACTTTGATAAGAGTAGAGATTCAAATAAAATTACCTGAGTTAAATTGTTTATTTTCAGTCAATATGCCTCATAAAAGATAAAATAGTTCGTGTCCTAATACTTTTGCACTTTTGCACAGTACTGTATATATATATATATATATATATACTAGGTGCGATTGGTAAATTGTAGCAGTTATTTTGATGCCTCATAAAAGATAAAATAGTTCTTGTTCTAATACTTTTGCACAGTACTGTATATATATATATATATATATATATATATATATATATATATATATTAGGTGCGATTGATAAATTGTCGCAGTTATTTCGATGCCTCATAAAACATAAAATAGTTCTTGTCCTAATACTTTTGCACAGTACAGTATTTACGCTCTCACACCCTGATTGAGCACTCTGGAAAAATAGTAGACTTTGATAAACAGTAGCTACTCTGGCATGTACGCATCGGTCATTCAGTGAAATGAATTAGAGCGCTCTAGCTATTGGGCGCGTATAATGATATGTGCTAAAAGTCTGCCTACTTCCACCGAACGCCCATAGGTTTCAATCCTGGGTAAAAAAGCAATCGGAGTCTAACCGTACTGATGAGCTGTGATACGGCGAAACAGATCTGTCTGCGAATGACTATATATATATATATATATATATATATATATATATATATATAATTACGATGAATTACTAAATATATATTTGAGGGTACACACATGTATAATATAATTATTCAGGTGATTATAAAACAGTGCTCAATGATAAAGGAACAGAGCTATTTCATATATCAATAACTATGCACATTATCTCACGGAGTTTCATACGTTATACAATTATCAATTATTACAAACTGACTGTGTGATAGGTTTGAATTTAAGTTCGCCGGATGGGAGTTAAATCATTTAATGTTAGGCTACTGTTTTTTACTAACAAGAGTAAAATTTAAATAGACAAAGACTACATGACGATAAGAAATTAAAATTAAAATTTTAAAAGTAAAAGAATTTTTAAAATTAAAAAATATTCAAAATATTCAAATACTCATGAAAGAGATGAAATCAAAAGGGTGTGATTCGTAATTATAGTAATTTTTACGAGAGAAAGAAGGAAAGAATGAAAGAGGCAAACGTCCCAATCGTGATATCGACGTAAGACAATATATATATATATGTGTGTGTGTGTGTGTGTGTGTGTGTGTGTGTGGATAATGTGCGTATGTGCCTATTCATAAACTCTTCACTTGATTGATTTTATCAATCATCAGATTGAATAAATCGAAATGAAACGTCTGATGTCAAAATTACATTTTCATCAAAATTAGTTCCTAACATCTCCACTGCTCAATTCCCTTGCTATTATTATTATTATTATTATTATTATTATTATTATTATTTTGTAGGAAGTGGAAGAATAATTCCAATATAGCTAGAATTTGGCTACAGGCCATGTATTCGGACATTGCAAGAGATTGCACTTATTCCCAAAAGGACAGCATAAACCACGGCATAATTACTTAAGAAAATTTGGTTTCTTGATATTTGGGACTTTTTTCCTTAGTTTCTATCAAAGTTGAACATAAACACAAATGTTAATCCTAGCGTAGGTGTCATCTTAAGTTAATTTAATCGAGAATAAAAACAAAATCATACGCTATGCTAACCCTAAGTGGTGATTTTAGCTGTCGGAAAAGCAGACTTGTGGAAGAGAGTTCCACAGGCGGGAAGCGCGAGAAAAGAAGCTGTTGGAGTAGAATTTACGGTTACATCTTATCTGTTTAACTGTAAAAGGGTGGGACCTAGTTGCTAATCTAATATCTCGTGTAAATTCCTGCTTAGGCTGCACCAGTGCTTTAAGTTAATCGGAGCAGAAGCCATGAAATTACTTGTAGAAGATGCACAGGGAAGCTACATCACGCCGGTGAGAGAGTGGTTGCAGCCGGTCTGCCAAGTCAGTATCAACCACGTTACAGATCCTCCTTCGTAGTTTGTCAAGAAGCCCAAGGAGAGCAGCAGGGGCACCCGACCAGATATGGCAGCAATATTCAATACACGGGCGGATGGTAAATTTGTATATGTGCAGAATAGATTCAGGTGGGAAAAACTTCCGGGCCATGCACAGAGAGCCGACTTTCATAGCGGCAGATTTGGCAATGGATTCGATATAGTCATTCCATTTGAGGTCCGCCGAAAGTGTAAGGCCAAGGAGACGTAGTATTTTACTCTCTGGGAGGCTAGCCTGTCCCAGGCTAATGGGAGGTAAATGCGATTGTCTATGGTGGTTAGTTGATAAAAGCTTCGTTTTAGAAGCATTGAAATTTACTAGCCATTTCCTACCACCAGGCCACTACGGATTGGAGGTCCTTTTCAAGCACGGCAGCGAGGTTCGCTTTGTCGCCACACCTGGTTTTTGATCGATGCGAGAGTAGATTGTTGTGTCATCGGCATACATGCCTACTTGGGATCTAATGGCGTCGGGGAGATCATTAATGTACATCAGAAAGAGCGTGGGACCTAGGATAGAACCTTGAGGGACGCCCGCGTTCGTATGGTAGTCAAAATTCAGTTGTTCTTGTCTTTGGCCCAGAGGATATAGACGTTGGTTATTGTAAATACTGTATATACTATCAAATCTTAGAAAGATAGACAAATTATGAAACCTTCTTTTTTATTTTTTTCAATTTAATTTCATCGGTTTTTCATTGCAACTATTCCGACCATTATTCTATGGCTATTAATAAACAAGTAATATTGTGAAACCTTGCAGTACTTACTTTATTCAGACTATTGTCCTCATCTTTGTTGTCATTTGTACGACGATTCGGCCGTTGTACGCTGCTGCCTTCTTCAGATTTTTTTTTTAATCATATCACCCCAAGCAAGGCGAAAACGCCACTGATGTGCAGGGGGCTACGTAAGAGTGAAAAGATTGGAAAGGAGAAAAACCGGAAACCACAACCTAAACAGGAAACAAGGGATGAGCCTCTTCACCTGTTCAATAGACGTGGGTGGAGTGTGAACCGGGCGATAGATGCTAGGAATTTCGAACCGAATCCTATGTAACAATCACTGGTGTATATTATTTCCATCCCTCTTTTGGTAGTCATGAGTTATCTCCCTCTAACCCTGTAAGTTACTTGTTCACCACAGACTGGTATTGAACTCACATCTCTTTGAGTCAAATCACAGGAACTAATCAATATCTATATCCTAAAGGACAAGAACAACTGAATTTTAAATTATATATTGAATTATAAACCTAATGTAAACAAGTAATATAATGTAGATTTCTTTTTAGATGAAACATTTTGAATTCTTCTTTGTTATTTTTTCATCTTAACTGTATTTGTTTTTTCAAACGTGAAAAGCCATAATCGCCTACGTCCTGAAGGGACAGGGCACATAGAAGAAGAAGTTTTAGATTCAATCTTCTTCTATTTTATGAATACATTCTGTCTTGTTAAGTTGGCTGATTAGTGCTATGAGTGATTTGCAGAATAGTAAGGGAGACAAAGACTCACCTTGAAATATACCTGTTTTGATGTTTATTTCCCCAGACTTATGGGTTCCATTTATATGATTGAGGTAAAGGGTTGTTTTCCATATCGACATACACTGTTTGACGAAATTGATGATGACGGGTGATATCTTGTATATATTTAAAGTTTTCAAGTTCAAGGAACGTGGTACACTATCGAATGTCTTACGATAATCTATCCAGGCAGTACTAAGATTTTTCTTTGGATTGTAGCAGATTTCCAGTATCATCCTGTTAATAAGCAATTGGTCCTTACACCCGTAACAGACACGTTTGCACCCTTTTTGTTCAAGCGGTCATATGTCATTTCTCTCCAAGAAGAAATATGTATGTTTTGTTAAAATAGATGTTAATAGTTTGCATGTTTTCGGAAGGCATGTAATTAGTCTGTAGTATTTCGGGTTGTTTGTGTCACTATTCTTGGGTAGAAGAAATGTAATTCCTTTAGTCATCCATGCAGGAATTTTAGTGAGATCGTTAACAATTTCTTGAAGTTCTTTGGCTAGTTTTATGTGCTCTATTTAAATAATATAGCCAAAAGTTAGGAATTTTATCTATACCTGGAAATTTCCAATTGTGTGCTTTTTTCAGTGCACATTTAACATCCTCTTCTGTGATTCCAGTCCATGTCTGTTCTGGTTTATTTTTGATTCGTTCTGTCTCTTGTGCAATCTAATGTACTTCTTTGTTATGTTCTTTAAAGTAAGCCCATATTTTTCCTCAGAACTGTATAACTTCTTCCATTTTGGTGGAGAACTGTCACTTTAATTCTTTTTTTTTTTTTTTTACCTATTTCCCTGTAAAATTTCTTTGCATCGGTTTGAAAAATTTTGTTTTGTCTGTAGAATCTTAGTCTTTTCCTAGAAGAATAAAACATGACTTTCGTTGCATACTGAATGCGGGTAAAAATGCAAGGGAGACAAAGAGTCACCTTGAAATATACCCACTGTTGATCTATATTTCCCAAACTTCGAGGTTTCATTTATATTATTAAGGGAAAGCGTTGTTTTCCAGATCGACATACATCGTTCGATAAAATTAAAGATAACACGTGATACTATGGAGATATTTAAGATCCAGGAATGTGGTACATTATCGAATACTCTACAATAATCTATTCAGACAGTACGAAGATTTTTCTTTGCAGTAAAGTAGTTTTCCAAGATCATCCTTTTATGATGATCATAAAAGGATGATCTTGGAATTATCATAATATTACTTGTTTACATTAGGTGATGGATGTGCGTTGTGGTGCATTGGATATCGGCTCGGAACGAGAATTCGGGGAGCCGAGTTCGAATTCCAGTTGAATTCATTGCATTCACTTACGCGCAAATACCCTTGGGAAAGGTATTAATCCGTCTCTTCCTTCCAGTTATAGGTTAAATAACAGGATAGATTGGGTTCTATAGCCTTGGTCGGCAACCAGTCTACCGCAGAAAGCAATGGCAAACTACTGCAGGATAATCTTCTGCCCAGTCAGTCACGTCTCTTTCGAGACATGATCGCCCAAGCGTGTATCACGTATAGCACTCAACTGACTGACATTAGGTTTATAATTCCCAAAAATTCAGTTGTTCTTGTCCTTTAGGATATAGACGTCGATTAGTTACTGTGACTGGACCCAAACGGATGTGAGTTCAATACCAGACAGTAGTGAACAAGTAACTTACAGGGTTAGAGGGAGATAACTCATGACTACCAAAAGAGGCTCTACGCGAGGGATGGAAATGATATACCCCAGTGATTGTTATAAAGGATTTGGTTCGAGAGCCTATATTTCAATTTTGACACTATTGATATAGACGTTGGTTAGTTCCTGACTTGACTTTTAGAGTTCTAATATCAGTAACAACAAGTAACTTGCAGGGTTACAGGGGGATAACTCATGACTTCCAATCGTGGTATTACTACTACGCAAGGAATGAGAATGATATACCCCAGTGATTGTACAAAAGATTTCGGTTCGAAATTCTTAGCACCTGAAAAAGGCTGGAGTGTACAACGGCCGAAACGTCGTACAAATGGCAACAAAGATGAGGACAATAGTCCGAATAATGTAAATACTGTAAATACTACCTCATCTCAGAAATAAAGACAAATAGAATGTTCTATTATTAAACGTCGTACAAATGGCAACCAAGATGAGGACAATAGTCCGAATATTGTAAATACTGTAAATACTACCTCATCTCAGAAATAAAGACAAATAGAATGTTCTATTATTAAACGTCGTACAAATGGCAACAAAGATGAGGACAATAGTCCGAATAATGTAAATACTGTAAATACTACCTCATCTCAGAAATAAAGACAAATAGAATGTTCTATTATTAAACATCGTACAAATGGCAACAAAGATGAGGACAATAGTCCGAATAATGTAAATACTGTAAATACTACCTCATCTCAGAAATAAAGGCAAATAGAATGATCTATTATTAAACGTCGTACAAATGGCAACCAAGATGAGGACAATAGTCCGAATATTGCAAATACTGTAAATACTACCTCATCTCAGAAATATGGACAAATAGAATGATCTATTATTAAACGTCGTACAAATGGCAACCAAGATGAGGACAATAGTCCGAATAATGTAAATACTGTAAATACTACCTCATCTCAGAAATATGGACAAATAGAATGATCTATTATTAAACGTCGTACAAATGGCAACCAAGATGAGGACAATAGTCCGAATAATGTAAATACTGTAAATACTACCTCATCTCAGAAATAAAGACAAATAGAATGATCTATTATTAATCATCGTACAAATGGCAACAAAGATGAGGACAATAGTCCGAATAATGTAAATACTGTAAATACTACCTCATCTCAGAAATAAAGGCAAATAGAATGATCTATTATTGATCATCGTACAAATGGCAACCAAGATGAGGACAATAGTCCGAATAATGTAAATACTGTAAATACTACCTCATCTCAGAAATAAAGGCAAATAGAATGATCTATTATTAATCATCGTACAAATGGCAACCAAGATGAGGACAATAGTCAGAATAATGTAAACACTGTAAATACTACCTCATCTCAGAAATATAGACAAATAGAATGATCTATTATTAAACGTCGTACAAATGGCAACAAAGATGAAGACAATAGTCCGAATAATGTAAATACTGTAAATACTACCTCATCTCAGAAATAAAGACAAATAGAATGTTCTATTATTAAACGTCGTACAAATGGCAACAAAGATGAGGACAATAGTCCGAATAATGTAAATACTGTAAATACTACCTCATCTCAGAAATATAGACAAATAGAATGATCTATTATTAAACATCGTACAAATGGCAACAAAGATGAGGACAATAGTCCGAATAATGTAAATACTGTAAATACTACCTCATCTCAGAAATAAAGGCAAATAGAATGATCTATTATTAATCATCGTACAAATGGCAACCAAGATGAGGACAATAGTCAGAATAATGTAAATACTGTAAATACTACCTCATCACAGAAATAAAGGCAAATAGAATGATCTATTATTAAACATCGTACAAATGGCAACAAAGATGAGGACAATAGTCCGAATAATGTAAATACTGTAAATACTACCTCATCTCAGAAATAAAGGCAAATAGAGTGATCTATTATTAATCATCGTACAAATGGCAACCAAGATGAGGACAATAGTCAGAATAATGTAAATACTGTAAATACTACCTCATCTCAGAAATATAGACAAATAGAATGATCTATTATTAAACGTCGTACAAATGGCAACAAAGATGAAGACAATAGTCCGAATAATGTAAATACTGTAAATACTACCTCATCTCAGAAATAAAGACAAATAGAATGTTCTATTATTAAACGTCGTACAAATGGCAACAAAGATGAGGACAATAGTCCGAATAATGTAAATACTGTAAATACTACCTCATCTCAGAAATATAGACAAATAGAATGATCTATTATTAAACATCGTACAAATGGCAACAAAGATGAGGCCAATAGTCCGAATAATGTAAATACTGTAAATACTACCTCATCTCAGAAATAAAGGCAAATAGAATGATCTATTATTAATCATCGTACAAATGGCAACCAAGATGAGGACAATAGTCAGAATAATGTAAATACTGTAAATACTACCTCATCACAGAAATAAAGGCAAATAGAATGATCTATTATTAAACATCGTACAAATGGCAACAAAGATGAGGACAATAGTCCGAATAATGTAAATACTGTAAATACTACATCATCTCAGAAATAAAGGCAAATAGAGTGATCTATTATTAATCATCGTACAAATGGCAACCAAGATGAGAACAATAGTCAGAATAATGTAAATACTGTAAATACTACCTCATCTCAGAAATATAGACAAATAGAATGATCTATTATTAAACGTCGTACAAATGGCAACAAAGATGAAGACAATAGTCCGAATAATGTAAATACTGTAAATACTACCTCATCTCAGAAATAAAGACAAATAGAATGTTCTATTATTAAACGTCGTACAAATGGCAACAAAGATGAAGACAATAGTCCGAATAATGTAAATACTGTAAATACTACCTCATCTCAGAAATATAGACAAATAGAATGATCTATTATTAAACGTCGTACAGATGGCAACAAAGATGAAGACAATAGTCCGAATTATGTAAATACTGTAAATACTACCTCATCTCAGAAATAAAGACAAATAGAATGATCTATTGTTAAACGTCGTACAAATGGCAACAAAGATGAGGACAATAGTCCAAATAATGTAAATATTCTAAGGTTTCACAATTTTTCGTCTAATAAAAATTCTACATCATGTTTGTTCATAAATAGCCATAGAGTAATAGTGGGGATAGTTGCAATAATAAGCGACTGAAATTATGATGAAAGAAATTCGAGTCTAATTTCATATTGATAGTTGTTTAAGCAGTGTCATAGTATAGATAATTGTGATGAAAAATAATTAAAATTAAGATGTAAAAAATGCTATACAAAAATTAATAATGGCCGACTATGCTTCATCTAATAAAAATTCTATTAATAGTAAAACTTGTTTATCAATAAAATGATGCCCAGAATAGTTGCAAGAAAAACCAACTAAAATTAAAACGAAAAAAATATTAGTAAACAATTAATAAAGGCTGACAGTTTTTAACATAATAAAAGGCTTACGGACATATCACGTTGAAGATACCGGTTCTTGCTCGATCACCGAAGTTAAGCAACGTTGAGCCTGGTCAGTAATTAGATGGGTAACCGTTTGGGAATACCAGGTGCTGTAAGCGGTTAATGACGGATGTACGTTGTGGTGCAGTAGATATCGGCTCGGAAAGAGAAATCGGTGAGCCGAGTTAGAATTTCAGTTGAATACCGTGCATTCACTTAAGCACTGGTACCTTCGGGAAAGTTATTAATCTGTCCCTTTCCTCCAGTTATGGGTTAAATAACAAGGGTAGGACTTGGGGACTCTGCCTCTAAAAACTAATCCCAATGAATCTTGATACTCGAAAAGAAAAAAGTATTACTAGACACAAAAACCTATATAAAAAAAAAACAATATATTCTTGAAAGAAAAAGATATTACCAGCAATAAATAAATAAAAATTTAGTTGGCAATAAATGACCTGCTGAGGTTGATATACCATAACAACCAAGTAACCAACATAATAAAAATTATTGATAATATAAATACTTGCATACTAATTGCCGTTAGTTGTGATGAAAGTTAGATTAAGTTCCAGATAACCGTAGTGTTACTATCTCCAGAATATTCGATGCCCCAAGTTTAAAATACATTATAAAAATTGAAAAAAAAATCTCTTGAAATTAATTTGTGTTATTAATTTAATTTGCAAGCTAATAAATTAAATTTAATAATCTTAATAAACAAAATACTTTCATGTATTAGAAACTGAATTTCAATTGATTAAAATCTTCTACCTATCAGTAAAATAAATAGATTCCTCAATATTGTCAAGTCTGACAACACAACATGATTCTTTTTTTCCAGGTGCCTTGTCCCATCAGGACGTAGGCGATCATGCCCTTCCACGTCTCCCTATACCTGGTGGCTCTTACCACGCTTTCGCCTGTTACAACACGCAACCTCCGATCTGCCATCCACCCAGTCAGGCTGTTTTCCCCTGTCTCTCTTTCCCTCTATCTGGCGTGTTAGTATCAGATTCTCCAAGCCTTCCTTCCTCATTGCATGTCCCAGGAACTTTAGCTGTCTCTTACTGATGCTCAATATTAATTTCCTTTTCCTTTCCATCCTTTCCAAAATCTCATTGCTCACATGCTCGATCCATGATATTCGCAGCATCCTTCTGCTTCAGTTGCTTCAAGTTTTTCCTTCATCTTTGATGAGATTTTCAAACATTCACTACCATATTGAAGAACTGACATCACATAGCAATCTAGCACTCTCTTCTTTGCTTCTAGCAAAATTTTCTTGTCTCTTAATACTCTACTTAGCTTCAGATATGTGTCCTTCGCCATGCCAATTCGCCTTTGGATCTCATTTTCGCACTTTCCATCTTCTGCTAGAACACTTCCCAGGTATTTAATTTTTTGTAGCTGCTTGATTTTAGTATCCCCCACCTGTATTTGGCATTTTGGGCTGTCCTTTTTGCTGATGACCATGCATTCGGTTTTCTTGCAGTTTATTTCTAGTCCTTTCTTACCACTCTCTTAAGCTACCTTCTGTAGGAGTTCTTGTAGTTTCTTTTCCGTGTCTGCTATCAGCACTGTATTATCTACATACCTTATGTTGTTCAAATTGTAGCCTCCGAGGACAAATTTTGGCATAACATCTAGGGTCCTTAGAATAGTCTCGCTGTACAAGATCCGGTGAAAAGATACATCCTTGTCTTACGTCCCTTTCCACCTTTGTATATCTGCTGAAATCGTCACTTGTCCGTATGCACAAAGTTTGCTGTCAGTAGAGATTCTTGATTATTCTTACGTATTTCCCAAATATGTCGATGTCGCTGAAAATGTCTATCAATACTTTGTGGCTTATTTTGTCAAACGCCTTCGGATAATCGATAAAATATAGATACACGCCCTTTCTCATTTGTATTGCTCTTTAGAATTTCATCTTAATCATAAATATGGCGTTCCTTGTTCCAGTATTTTTGACAAGCCCGCACTGTTCTTGTCTTATTTCTGGCTTGATTCTGCTTCTCGCTCTATTCATCAGGATTCGGACTATCAGTTTTGTAATGTGGCTCATCAAACTGATTGTTCGGTGTAGTTCGCACTCGTTTGCACCTGGTTTGTTACTATAAAAACAGACCTGCTTAGGTATTACACCACTGTTATAAATTTAATTTATTATTTCTGTAGTTTTCTCTACGCCGAATTCATCCAGAGATATCAGCAAGTCTATTACGATTCAGTCTGGTCTAGCTGCATTGTTTCTATTGTTTGGCCATTGCAGCGTCGACTTTGGGCTTTAATATTTCAGGTCTGTCTCCGTCTTTTTGTATTATTGGTTGCTCTCTCTTGTCGCGGAAAATATCTTTTATATATTCTTCCCATCGCTGGAGTATTTCCGCGTTTTCACTCCTTCTATCAACCGATTTTTTCGATTATCGATTTTCGATATCTATTGGGGGTACTCCGACACAAAACCTAGCTAAAAACACTCGCAGATGCTTATAGTACAACTGTGCAAATTTTCAAGAAAATCGGTTCAGCCGTTTCGGAGTCTATAGGTAACGGACACACACACACACACACAGACAAAGTTCCATTTATATATAAGTTTAAATTTTTTGGCGTTTATGTAGAGCTACCGTAGAATGATGACGTATAAAGTTGTAACGAAAATAAACATTTACTAAGATGACATAATTAAAAGTTGAGAATTATTAATAGTTGACAATGTTTCATTTAATAAAAATTCAGGGTAATATTACAACTTGTTTACGCAGAGAAATGGTCTGAATAGATGTGATGAAAAATATTAAAATTAAGATGTAAAAAATTTTAAAAACATTCCCGACAATATTACTATTTGTTTACATAGAGCAATCATGTTAAACTGAGGGTTTCATGCATCCAAAGTTGTTGGGACGCTCTCCACCTTTCCACGTAAATGGACTGTTTGAATCACTATATAAAATAGTAGTGATTATACCTCGAGGAAAGAAGTCGAGTAAGGAAGTCGAGTGAGCGAGTCAGTCGGGTATTTCCGGTATTGCACCGGAAGTGTTCTACTAGTCAATCTATCACGTCTCTACGACGATACTGTATACTAATTACCTTGTTCTGTATTCTACTAATCCTCACCTCTTGTAAATACTTCTCTTTCCTGTCAATACACCTACTTTTATACTATAACGTTGTTTTGTATTATTTCACATAATTCTGTTACCCAAAGTAACAAAAGTAATGAAATAATTTGATAAAGTATGAAATTTTAGACAACAACATATACTTTAAAATTTGCAACAGTAACGAAAACGTACAAAATTAACAGCAGTTCAAAACTGACCATTTATTTGCCACTATTCTGGCAGTGTTAAGTTTTTTGCTGACAATGTTACGGTACCCTTCTACGATGAATGAACTCTTCCTCTTGTTATATGTAATTACCTGCGTGACTTCTAGAGAGCAGTTAATTAACAGCGGCACCTCGAAATGGTGTAACGGTTAGCAAGCTTGTCTCGCTAGAACCATTGCAATTGAGTTGTGAGTTTGACTCTCACTGGGTGCCACGTACTTTCGGCCTTATTCCACACATATGCTGTGCTTAGGAAATCAAGCGCAGTCGACGCCCAGCCTTACGCACTGTCGAACTCTTTGCCTTTGGGCGGAGAGTATTAAACCAGCCGTGGCTCCGCCGAAATGTAGAGTCACAACTGGGGAAAATTAGACAGAAATATTTGGACGAGATATATGGCTCGGTAAACTAACATTAAAAAGGTCTTGGGTCATATTTTGCCTTAAGTGGGAAGGCGACTAAATACTGTTAATTAACAACAGTTAATGAACGCAGTTGACGACAGCTACTAGTCAGGCAATAAGCAGCGTAATAATACCTTCGGACTTATTTATTTCTAGTTACTTATTATTAACACTTCTTTTGAATATCTTGTTTCTTGTTATAATAATACACTGTTTTTGAACCTACTTCCTGTGTTCCTTGTCTTACTTCCGGCACAAACCGGTCACTACAATTTTGTGGCAAAGTTTCGCCACAACTCCACAACAAAATGGCGACGAAGATCCACAACACTTTCGAAACACAGAATTCTGATTTTAGTTGTGTTTATTTTATGTTTCTTCTTAATAAAGATTTAGTTTTGTTAGTTTTGATGAAGAGAAAATCATTGCCAGCTTCAGTGGAAGTCTCACGGCTATTTTTATCTTTTTTTTTATAACGTTTCACCCTAAACAAGGCAATGCAGTCACCGTAAAAGTATTTGTAGATGAGACATAGAGAAACCGCATTACGCCGGTGTGAGAGTGACTGCAGCTAATCTATCAAGTCGGGATCGATCACATTGCAGATTCTCCGTTAGATTTTTCAAGGTGAATATCAGGGGCATCCGACCAGATATAGCAGCAGTATTCAATACAGTGGAGAATGGTAGATTTATATAGGTGCAGGATAGATTCTATTATCGTGAAACACACCTATTCCTCAGGTCTCTCCCTTCTATAATTCAACTTATAATATAAGTTAACAGGGAGTTAATTCGAGAAGTTTTTGGGAAGTTCTTAGAAATTCTAGAGAGTTCTTTAGAATTCTATTGGAGTTCAGTAGAACTATTAGTTCCAGTTTGGACATAGTTGAACTAAGGCAGTTGATATTAGTCGGCAATTAGCCTAATACTAAGGAGTCAGCTTTTCAGTGGAAGATTACCAAGTTCCTAACACTTAGGGTGGGTTAAGTTGATTAGCAACCGACATAGCACGTTTATAACTACTCCACAACAGATTCAGACGCGAAAAAAAATCCTGGCCTTACACATTAAATCGACCTTCTTATCAGCGGACTTAGCTATGGATTTGATGTAGTCATTTCACTTAAAGTCCGCTGAGTGAGTTAGGATCCGAACTATTTTCTTCTCTTTTTGACTGATTATTTATATATTTTTATTTTTATTTAAATTGGTTATTGATTTTCAGTAGCTTTTTCGTCCAAATCTTTGTTCAATTTTTGATTGCTTTTTTTCTGATTTCTGTAACGCATTTCCAAAGCGAGTCCTTGTTTTTGTTAATTTTTTTATCGCTCATGTCGAATAAATTGTTTGCAAAATGCCTACCTAATATTAATTTGCAGCTAAACGAATCCGATCCGATCCTAAAAATCAAACGTCGCTTTTCTCTCATTAACACAAAAATATTTCAACCTGATGACATTGAACAATTAAAATTTCCAATATTCCCGCCTGATATGCTTTGTTTAAGAGTCAACCAGTGCCATTGCTTAAATGCACGCGTGACGAACTTACAAATAACATTAATATAAAA
>JBBBDQ010002318.1:390000-405000 GCA_037127315.1 Ascarosepion bandense | reverse complement strand
TCACGTATGGCACTTAACTGACTGACTTTTTATTGTATTTCTTTGTCCTTTTCTTTTTTCTTTTTTCCTTTTTTCTTTTATTTTTTTTCTCCTCATTTTTTTCTGTTGTTTCTCTTTTTTCCCTTATTCAATCGTCTACTTTTTTTTATCCTTGCTTTTTTCTGTACTTTGGGGTTCTTTTTAAATGAGAGAAATTTTTCGTAAATAACCGTTACAAATGTCTATTCTAAATATGGACAAATATGTAAAATAATTTAGGGGGATATTTTGAGGATCAACTGTTGTACCATAACAGCATTATACGGTGAAATATGTATTACCAATTGTAATAAATCAAAAATCTTTTCTAAATTATATTACCCTGTTAAATTAAATAAATGAATTTAACATTGAGTTCTATTTAGTTCGTCTCTATCGAAATTTACCTGGATAGTGTACTAAGTGTGCTACATTATATATATATATATATATATATATATATATATATATATATATATATTACGAAAGTCAACGAATTTTTAACGAAACTTGGTTATAAGCAACTGACAATTTGAAATGAATTGTTTGAACATTATTTTTTATCGATAGTCGTATTTAAGTAGAAATAAATATATGATACTGTTTCATTAAAAACAGAATATCTACTTAAATACGAGTATCGATAAAAAATAATGTTCCAACAATTCATTTCATATATATATATATATACATATTAATAAATATACATATTAATCTACGCCTATGGCACGACTAAGAGTTTCATGCGTTATGCAATTCTCCCTGCATTTTATTGTTTTTTATTTTAATTATAATTTTAGAGTTTTAGTCACATGTAACCGAAGTATATTTAAATTTTAATATTGTTATTAAAAAAGCAGTCACGTAAGTTTATAAGATTTAATTCCCATGAATACCGAGTGAACTTAATTTAAAATCTATTAAACTGTCAGTTAGAAATATGCACCTGATGATTGCATAACGGTTGAAACTCCAAGTTGTGCCATAGACGTAGGATAGAATGCACCTTTTTAAAACGTAAATGTTGAAGAACTCGGAATTCTAAAACTGTTGGTTCTCTTTAACTAGAATTATATATATATATATATATATATATATATATATATATATGTAAACTTATCACTATACTCATTTCGAAAAACCCTTCGAGTATATACGAGGAAGGAAAAAAATGGTTCTAAAAAAAGAAAGAGCTAAGCACGTGAACATCAGTCAAAGTACGTAGCCCAAAGAAAATCTACATATATATTTGTGTGTGTTTGTATATATATATATATATATATATATATATATATATATATATTGTGGATTATATCAATCATTAATAGCCCCACATTGATAAAACGTCATGTCGATACAAAGTCTCACCGCAAATTATCAAGATATATTTCATCTCTGAAGTAGCAGCAATATTAAGTTACGACCTCATTTCACTCGCGTGAACCGACATTATTTTCTTTCTTATTTTTTGCAGTCGATACTGAGACACTATTGAGTAAGTTTCCTCGAATGGATGGGACTTATATTTACGATGAGGTCTCGTAAAGTTTTGTGTGTGTGTGTGTGTGTGTGTGTGTGTGTGTGTGTGTGCATGTGTATGTAAAAAAACTTCACATCATCCATGTCTTTCAGCTCTCCCCTTATAATTCAGTTTTGGCTATGTTTGGCTTTTCGTAATGCCAAAATTGCCTTTGAAAAAGAGAACATTTCAGACCGTGAACAAGAATAATAAGAACTTAAATAGACAGCTGATGGCGATCCCGAAAAAAATAATATTTTGTGAAGTTTATTTCAGAAAGTGGAAGAGTAGAACCGATAAGGTGTATCTCTTCTCAGGTGGTGGCTTTTTATATACCTGTATATACGTGAAGGTAAATGCGGAGATTTACAAACTTTCATTTTCATATAGCTACACAGGTGTTGTAAACTTACTGCATCACCTGCTCTTAAGAAGCCAAAAAAAAAGATCAATATTTTCATCAGTTACACGTTAATTTTGGACAGCAGTTCTACGTAGAGTACAATCCTTGTTCATGTTGTAATTCTACCATCTTACTTACCACAACTAACAAAGTGTATTAAAGGATTGACTTACAGGAATAGCGATGACAAGTTCCAGATTATAATATGAAGGTGATTAAGTATTTGCTAGGATACGTTTCGGATGTGAAAATTTATATCATAAATTTATCCAATAAATACAGTGCTGTGCAAAAGTATTAGGACGAAAACTATTTTATCTTTTATGAAGCATATTGACAGAAAATAAACAATTTAATTTTAGTAATTTGATTTGATTTACTCAACAAATGCTTTAACAAGAAAGAATATTTGTTACAAAATAAATTTAATATTTAGAATAATAGCCGTTTGCTTTGATCACAGCCTTCATTCTGTCAGGCATTGACATCACAAGCTTCTTCAATGTATCTAATGAAATCTCCTGCCAAGCAGCTTGTATTTGTTCCCAAAGTGTGTCTTGCAAAGTAACATTAGATTTATCAATTTTTTATCCAAAATATTCCATAGATGTTCAATAGAGTAGTTTCAAAATAACTTGTTTAATAGAAAATAGGAAAAATTAAATATAACTTCTTTTTAATACATTTCTTTTACACCGAGTTTTAAATAATCAATATTTATTAGCAATTTACTTTTTACCCAATATTTGAATTTCAGTGAGGTTTTTAGTAAAATCATCCCTGTTCTAATACTTTTGCACACTACCGGTAGTGTGCAAAAGTGTTAGGACAGGGGTGATTTTAAATTTTATTTCGATGCCTCATAAAAGATAAAATAGTTCCTAATACTTTTGTACAGTACTGTATATGTAATATATTCAAACTTTTGTATATGTCGAAAACTACATCGACAATTATGAGCTGATGCATGACAACTTTATCTAACATCTTTTTGCGAGCTAGTTAGATTCTCCCTAGGCACTTTTCTTTAAAGACCTTGTATTAGACTAAACTGGGAAAAACAAACACTTACGTATTGCACAACTACACCTTTGAGATGAAAATTGCAACATTGGTTACATAAAACCCAGTTTACGAAATGCATGTTGCAATCGTTATTACTTTAGAGACACCTCATACAGAAGGTATAGTTTGAGTTGAAGTTTTGTTTAATGGCATATCAACACCTGTGTGGGTTATTTAATGCCAAAAATGTGGGGTTTTAAGATATATTTTAATGTTTGGTTATAGTGAGAAGGTTGATTTAGTCAGATTTTAATGATTTTTTTTGTTTTTATTTATTTTTTATTTTAGAAAACTGAAAATATCTTTTAGTTTTGTTTAATGGCATATCAACACCTGTGTGGGTTATTTAATGCCAAAATATCTTTTAGTTTTATATTTAAAAATATTTTTTGTTGAGAATAATTTCTTCCTTCAAAAATGTGTTATGGTCAGAATTTTTGGATCAGTCAGTCAGTTAAGTGCCATACGTGCAACACGCTTGGGCGATCATGTCTTGAAAGAGACATGACTGACTGGGCAGAAGATTATCCCGCAGTAGGTTGCCATTGCTTTCTGCGGTAGTCTGGTTGCCGACCAAGGCTATAGAACCCAATCTGTCCTGTTATTTGACTCATGGCTAGATGGGGAAGTTATGTACTATATTATTAAGCAGTAATTAGTGGGGGGATCAGTTTATTACTTCATAACAATATAAAACTGATCCCCCACTTTATGACCAGTAGAAGCCTCAATCATCTTTCCAACTATTATATTCAGTCAGTCAGTTAAGTGCCATACGTGATACACGCTTGGGGGATCATGTCTCGAAAGAGATCCCAATCTGTCCTGCTATTTAACCCATAACTGGAAGGAAGAGACGGATTAATACCTTTCCCAAGAGTATTTGCGCGTAAGTGAATACACTGGATTCAGCTGGAATTCGAACTCGGCTCCCCGGTTCCTCGTTCCGAGCCGATATCCACTCTACCACAACGCACATCCTAAAACTCTATTTTTATACTTTCATGGTGTTTTGATCTGCTCATAGCTGGAAGCCTAACAGGTGCTACCATTCCGGGTCAGGCTGGACCTGGAAAAAACAGAGGTGATTCCATGCTCCTCACAACCTCCCAAACAGAGGCCTTTGGATGCAGTTTACTGTCATGCGCAGGACCACAGAAGGGAGGATCAGAATATAAAAAGAACGAACTATATACACTCCAAGAAAACTGAACGCATGTTAATCAGTCGAAAGCTAAATCCAAATAGGGGATATTAAAATCAAGCAAGCACAGGAATTTACATACGTTGGAAGTATTTCTTTTTAATCATTTCACCCAAGCAAGGCATTCCACTACCACTATTGAGCATGGGGCTACATAGGGGAAGGTAAAGAGGAGGAGTGGTTAGGTGTAGGAAATGTCAGAAGGAAGGTGATAGATGGGTAAGGATACCGAGGCTGAGAGTTGGGTAGATGGGAAGAGTCTTTGAAAGAATGGATGCAAGATATTGTGTTAGGAGGTGTCTATTGACCTTACATTTAAAGTCCTGGAGATTGTAGCCGTCGGGGAAGCAATCATGTGGAAAGGAATTCCACAGGTGGGAAGTGCGAGAAAAGAAGCTATTGGAGTAGAAATTGCGGTTACATCTTATCGGTTTCACTATGAAAGGGTGGGACCTAGTTGCTAATCTAGTATCTCGTGCAAATTCGTACCTAGGAGGCACCAGTGATCTAAGTTCATTGGAGCAGAAGCCGTGAAAGTATTTATAGAAGAGACACAGGGAAGCCACGTCGCGCCGGTGAGAGAGAGACTGCTGCCGGTCTGCTAAGTCGGTATCGATCACATTACAGACTCTCCGTTGTACTTTGTCAAGAAGCCCTAGGAGAATAGCAAGGGCACCCGACCAGATGTGGCAGCAGTATTCATTGCACATACGGATGGTAGATTTATATATGTGCAGGATAGATTCAGACAGAAAAAACTTCCGGGCCCTGCACAGAGAACCGACTTTCATAGCAGCGGATTTCGTAATGGATTCGATATAGTCATCCCACTTGAGGTCTGCTGAAAGTTTGAGGCTAAGGAGGCGCAGTGTTTTACTCTCTGGGAGGCAGGCCTGTTCCATGCTAATGGGAGTTAGATGCGATTGTCTATGATGGTTAATTGATAGCAGCTTCGTTTTAGAAGCATTGAAATTTACGAGCCATTTCTTACCCCAGTCCACTACGGATTGGAGGTCCTTTTCAAGCTCGGCTGCAAGGTTAGCTTTGTCGCCCACACCAGATTTTTGATCAAGGCGAGAATAAACTGTGGTGTCATCGGCGTACATACCTACTTGGGATCTTATGGTATCAGGGAGATCATTAATGTAGATCAGAAAGAGCGTAGGACCTAGGATAGAGCCTTGAGAGACACCCGCGTTCGTATGGTAGTTCTGGGAGGCATGTCCGTTTAAAACCACCTTCAAAGTGCGGTTAGAGAGGAAAGACTGGATTAGTTCAAACAAATGTCCAGTTATACCATAGCTCCACAGTTTGCATAGAAGGCCAGCATGCCAAACTCTGTCGAACACTTTAGAGATATCCAAGGCAACGGTTCGGGCTTAGCCATTCTTGTCGAGTGCCTGGTATATATACTCGGTGATGGTCGTTAGCATATCAGCAGTAGACCTGGTGAAGCGGAAACCATACTGTTTGTCCGAGAGGAGCCTGTGTGCTATGACATGCTGAACCACCTCGTAAAGTGTGACACTGAGATCTGAAGAAAAAGTGACAGGTTATAAGAGGTGTCAGGAAGTGGGTAAGAGAACAAAAACTGTGGCCATAAAGTGAGGGATCACTTTATATATTGATTTTAATATAAAATTGATCCCCCACTTTATATTTACATAATTTCCTGTCTGTTTATAGACCGTAGAAAACGAATCAATCAGTCAATGAAATACTGATCAGCTACACATGCATATCTTTTAGATTTATTTACATTCTCTGGAATATAAATGTATAGAATTTTTTTTTTGGAATCATATCGCCCCAAGCAAGGCATTTTACTGATACTGTTTTGCAAGGGGTTACATAGGAGGGAAGTTATGAGAAAGAGTGACAGGTTATAGGGGGTGTCAGGAAGTGGGTAAGAGAAGGATGGAAATACGGATGAGACTAGAGTGGACGGAGAAAGGAGCATGAGAAAGAGAGAGAGAGAGGGGGTGCAGGTTAGTGAGATCGAAGATGACTATTGACTTTACATTTAAATTCTTGGAGATTGTAGATGTCGGGGAAGCAAGTAAACGGAAGGGAATTCCACAGACGGGAATTGCGAGAAAAGAAGCTGTTGGAGTAGTATTTGCGTTTTATTGGTGAACAGGTAGGACCGAGTTGCTAATCTTGCTGCTCGAGTAAATTCGCATATAAGGGGCACCAGGGAGCTAAGTTCATCGGAGCAGAAGACGAGAAAGTATTTGTAGAAGAGACACAGGGAAGCCACATTGCATCGGAGAGAAAGCGACTGTCTCCTAGCTGCCAAGTCGGGATCGATCACTTTACAGATTCTTCGTTGGATTTTGTCAAGGACACCCAGCTGGATAGCAGGAGCCACCCGACCAGATATGGCAGCAGTATTCAATGCACTAGCGGATGGTCAGAGAAGGATGACTGTGTCCATAAAGTGAGGGATCAGTTTATATACTGATTGTAATGTAGAATTCTTCCCCCACTTTATAACCACATTATAATAGTATAGAATTTTCTTTTAATCATATCGCCCCAAGCTAAGTTCATCGGAGCAGAAGACGAGAAAGTATTTGTAGAAGAGACACAGGGAAGCCACATTGCAACGGTGAGAAAGTGACTGTAACTGTGATGCCAAGTCGGGATCGATCACATTACAAATTCTCCGTAGGATTTTGTCAAGGACCCCTAGGTGGATAGCAGGAGCACCCGACCAGATATGGCAGCAGTATTCAATGCACGGTCGGATGCTGAGTCGGGATCTATCACATTACAGATTCTCTGTTGGATTTTGTCAAGGACCCCTAGGTGGATAGCAGGAGCACCCGACCATATATGGCAGCAGTATTCAATGAACAGACGGATGGTAGATTTATATATGTGCAAATAGATTTATATATACTTCTATATATATATTATTTTTTGTCATACTAATACACTGTTTTGAATCTACAAACTGTGTTCAGTATCTTACTTCCGGCCAAAGCAGTCACTACAATTTGCGCCGAAGTACACAACAAATTCGCGACGAAGATCCAAAACAGACATGGTGCTATTTTCTCACAGACTCTGCCCAACTGACCATACTATATTGTACAGTCGGCAAAATTAAAACAGAACATGCATTCACTAAATGTAAATGGTAGCAATTTAACCACCACATATTGAATATTGTACTAACAGTATAGCCCGGCATTGCTCGGGTGTAATGGAAACTTTAGAACTAATCCATGGTCCTGGATCTCAGACTCAGCCTAAAGAATAGTTTAAATAATAATAAATTAATTGCGACAATTTACCAATCGCACCTACTATATATATATATATATATATATATATATATATATATATATATATATACACACTAGCAGTATACCCCGGTGTTGCTCGGATGTAATGAAAGCTTTAAAACTAATCCATGGTCCTGAAGTTCAGACTCTTTGGACGTTGGAACGGAAGACTAGAAAGCAACAGTTGTTTCCAGTTAAAGCGAAACCATAGACTGAAAGAAAATGAATGGATGTAAGTCAAATTTTGATTTCCTCGTATCGATATCAAATAAGTTTTTTGCATCGCAAACCGAATTCTGAAAGCTAAATAAGTCCTCCTACTAAATGCTATCATGTGTGAGACTAAGAACTACAATTATACCTACTGAGAGCCAAACCTGAAGCAAAAACTAAAATAAAAGGGCTGAAAAAATACAGACATACATGCCGATAAACAGATACACACACACACACAAACATCTTGCCTTTTATATATATATATATATATATATATATATATATATATATATATATATATATATATGTATATATATATATAATCGATTTTCTAGACTATTGTAAGAACTGCAACCTTGAAACTTCTGAATATCGTTCCTTATGTCTTTGTCTATGAGTGTATCAAATTTGATTAAAATCAGACCACTCCTTCTATAACTCGATTTTTTCGATTATCGATTTTTTATATTTATCGGGGGTACCTGAACACAAAACCTACCTAAGAATATTCGGAAACGCTTATGGTACAACTGTGTAAATTTTCAAGAAAATCGGTTCAGCCGTTTCGGTGTCTATAGGTAACGGACACACACAGACACATAGACAAAGTTCAATTTATAAATAAGTTTAGATATGTGTATATATATATATGTGTGTGTGTGTGTGTGTGTGTGTGTGTGTGTGTGTGTGCGCCAAATTTTTTGGACAAAATATTTGTCAATACAATGCAATTTCTGAACCCAAAACAACGGGTTTTTGAAAAGAGAAAGAAACATTTCGAATAATCCTGAAAAAATATGCCGAGCAAATATTTTCAAAATTTCTATTTTCTTTTTAGTTGTAAAACAGCCAATTTTTTAATATATTGTTTCTCAAACATACGACAACAGCATTTCAAACAAAGTCATCTATCCATCTAGTTAATAAAATACAATAATCTTTGGGAAAGCAAATAAAAAAATCGAATTCTATCGAGTGAATCAAAGTAACTGGAATTTGGATTTTAAAAAGAAGAAAAATAGCGGAAAATACAAAAATTGCGAAAATGTAGTGAAAAAAAGAAATGAAGTTGTTTATTTTCTTTCGTTTTCATTTATTGATTTTAAAGCAGAGATGAAAATTACAGCAAGTGTCAAAACAAATTGAGTATTTCAGAGACGGCACGGTCATAAGTAAAAGAAAATGATGACCCTATCACAAATGAAAACGCGTATATTTCAATATCAGATAGATAGATAGATAGATAGATAGATAGATAGATAGATAGATAGATAGATAGATACTAAAACAATGGAATAGATAGATAGATAGATAGATAGATAGATAGATAGATAGATAGATACTAATACATAATAGATAGATAGATAGATAGATAGATAGATAGATAGATACTAATACAATACGGGAATAAGATAGATAGATAGATAGATAGATAGATAGATTTTAATACAATAGATAGATAGATAGATAGATAGATAGATAGATAGATAGATACTAATACAATAGATAGATAGATAGATAGATAGATAGATAGATAGATAGATAGATAGATAGATAGATACTAATACAATAGAATAGGATAGATAGATAGATAGATAGATAGATAGATACTAATACAATAGAATAGGATAGATAGATAGATAGATAGATAGATAGATAGATATAATACAATAGATAGATAGATAGATAGATAGATAGATATAGATAGATAGATAGATAGATAGATAGATAGATAGATACTAATACAATAGATAGATAGATAGATAGATAGATAGATAGATAGATAGATACTAATACAATAGATAGATAGATAGATAGATAGATAGATAGATAGATAGATAGATAGATAGATACTAATACAATAGAATAGGATAGATAGATAGATAGATAGATAGATAGATAGATAGATATATACAATAGATAGATAGATAGATAGATAGATAGATAGATAGATAGATAGATTTTAATACAATAGATAGATAGATAGATAGATAGATAGATAGATATAGATAGATAGATAGATAGATAGATAGATACAATACAATAGATAGATAGATAGATAGATAGATAGATACTAATACAATAGAATAGGATAGATAGATAGATAGATAGATAGATAGATAGATAGATAGATAGATAGATAGATAGATAGATACATACAATAGATAGATAGATAGATAGATAGATAGATAGATAGATAGATAGATAGATAGATAGATAGATATAATAAATAGATAGGATAGATAGATAGATAGATAGATAGATAGATAGATACTAATACAATAGATAGATAGATAGATAGATAGATAGATAGATAGATAGATAGATAGATATAATACAATGGAATAGATAGATAGATAGATAGATAGATAGATAGATAGATAGATAGATAGATACTAATACAATGGAATAGATAGATAGATAGATAGATAGATAGATAGATAGATAGATAGATAATGAAGCGACTGGAATAGATAGATAGATAGATAGATAGATAGATAGATAGATAGATAGATAGATAGATAATGAAGAGACTGGAATAGATAGATAGATAGATAGATACCGTTTCAAAATCTCATTCTTATTTTATTCACGACTCATTTTGGCGCCAATCCTTGTTTCACACATAAAGATGGCAGAATTAATGATGTTATTTTCGCAGTCACTATTATGTTTGACTTTGTTCATCATTTCTCACAATTTCCATATTTGTGTCTTCGTTGCCTTTCTCTCTCTTTTTTTCTGCATTGTGTCTATTCTATTCGAAAGCTTATAAATAAAATTGTTGTAAATTAATATAATATTCATTCAATTATCCAACGGAAATTTTTTACTCGTGAAAGTATGTAAGACACGTGATGTTCCTGGAACTGATAAATTTAGTGATCAATTAATTAAAATATTTAAAGATAATGGTAAAGTTTATTTAATTGTCAGATTTTTTTCTCATCATTAATTAATGAACCATGTATTTGCTCTGTTTTTAAGTTATCAAATTTTGATATCATTTATTTTATTCTTGTGACGATGTATTAAAGTGTCATACGTTCTCAAATTGATTTATGATTATTAATTTTTGTTTGAATTTATTAAATAGTCACATCTTTGGAAAATGTTTTTAATTACAACATTTTAAATCAGCATATTAAATTTTCAAATTTTCAGCAACTTATTTAAATGCCGTGATGATGTACGTTGTGGTGCAGTGGTTATCGGCTCGGAACGAGAAATAATTAGAGCCGATTTCGAATCTCAGCTGAATTCATTGCATTCATTTATCCTTGGAAAATTTATTAATCCAGCTATAGGTTAAATAACAGAACAGATAATGCCTTTGGGAATGGGATTAATCCGTCTCTTTCTTCCAGTTATGGGTGAAATAATAGAACAGATTGGGTTCTATAGTCTTGGTTGGCAACCATTCCACCACAGACTGCCCAGTCCGTCATGTCTCTTCCGAGACATGACCGCCCAAGTGTGTTTCACGTATAGCACTTAAAATGGGTGACTGATTTCTGTCATATTTTTAATTTATATTTTCTTGCAAGTTATTAAATTATCATTTGTAATTTATTACAAAATTTTACTGGGCATAAAGTGGGAGATCTGTTTTCTATTGTTATGAAGTAATAAACTGATCCCCCACTAATTACTACTTAATAATATAGTACATATCTTCCCCATCTAGCCATGAGTCAAATAACAGGACAGATTGGGTTCTATAGCCTTGGCTGGCAACCAGTCTACCGCATATTATCATATTTTCGTAAAATTCACTCAATTATCACATTTTCCAACAATCTGATAATGTGCAACATTTTCCGTCAACTTATTAAATTATTACATTTTAGTGCAATTTATGAAATTATTATTTCGATATAATTTATCAATTATTAAATCATTGAAATTTTTATTACATTGTTGTTGTGGATTCCAGATGATGAACCACCACAATAATGAACAACAAAAACCGGGTTGGAGATAGAAAGTAGGTTATATTGAACGTAATATATAAACTTGACCGTCAATTCAGGGATACTTTTTTTTTTTAATCATTTCACCCCGAGCAAGGCGGAAACGCCACTGATGTGCAGGGGGCTACATAAATGTAAAAGATTAATTAGAAAAGAGTGAGGAGTACAAACTAGTTAGAAAGGAACAATAGAAAGCTGAGAAAGCAGGTGCGATGACAGATACCTAGGTGGAGAGAAAGGGAAGGTTATACAGGGGTGGGGAGAGAGCTACACTCCAGTGATTAGTAGAAGAGTATTGACTTTGCATTTAAATTTCATTAGCAGAAATAAATATATACAAATCTTGAAGTGATAATATATCCGGGTAACTTATTCTAGCTGAATGGAGCTCAGAGCTAGTCTGGTTTCTGGGTAACTTCGTATCTGTAACGGATCTCTACGAATTCCCTATTAGTGCGAAAGTGAGCGCTGGCTGAGACGAACTTTGAATTCGTCTCACGGATTCCAGTTTTTACAACATTAATCGTACTTTGCCTGTAAGCTGAGTGAATAAAAACGAACAGAAACTCTTGTTTTTCTTTCAGTCTAAAGTTCTTTGTACAAACGAAATGCTTAAAGATTTAATTAATGGCTACAAGTTACGTTCGTCCCCGATTAATTCTTTGACAATAGGGGGTTTAAATTGTATAAGGTAAATTGCTTATTATTTTCCTTTAGGAATGTGTAAAAGCAGAGGAATAAAGCATTTTTAGTACTCTGAAATAAAGCAGTAATATTACTGACAGAGAATGCTGGGATTTTGTATAACGTTGTGGATTCCGGATGATGAACCAAAAACTAATGAACACCAAAAACCGTTATGAAGATAAAAAGTAGGTTATATTGAACGTAATAGACAAACTGGAACGCCGGTTAGTCAATTCAGGAATACTACTAGTAGAAATAAATATAAACAAGTCTTGACGTGAAATAGTATGTCTGGATAACTTATTCTAGTGGCGTTCAGAGCGAGTCTGGTCTCTGGATAACTTCGGTATCTGTCGGAACTCTTCGATAACTGTAACGGATCTCTGCGATTACTCTCCACTGTAAACAGCAACTACAACTGTGATTCCAGATCACTGTTCTCTTTATGGCAGGATTATATGTACACTCAGTCGAGTCCATTATTATATACAAAAGGAGGAGATCCCGCAACAATTATCATATTTTGGACAATTTAATAAATTATCACTGTTTTTCAGGATTTATTAAATGATGACATTACTCTGTTTTTCTTTTGAGTTATATTATTGAATATTTTCTTAGATTATCACATTTCCGTACGATGAATTAAAGAATCAGATTTCTTAACAATTGAAGAAATTATCGCATCTTCAGACAATTTAATAAGTTATAAAATTTTCGAACAAATTCAAAATTATTTCATTCAATTAATTATGTTATATTTTCTGAAGATTTATTAAAATGCCATATTTTCCCGAATTATCAGTTCATGAAAATTTCTTAAATGATCACATTTTCGAGTTATTTACTAAATTATTATGTTTTTCTTTACTACATTAACCCCCTAGGGCCATTCGTATCATATTTGATACAGTATTTCCCTATAAGGAAACATTTGGTATTTCCCTATAAGGAAACATTTGGTATTCATTGACTGAGCAGTCAGTACTGCTTTCATTTGAGATTTATAAAATATTTCTCTTAAAAAATTTTTCAGGAAAATATTTCTTTCAAGGCTTGTTTTCATACTGTATCAAATATGATACGAATGGCTCTAGAGGGTTAATAATATAATATGATTAAGGCTTCTACTTGTCATAAAGTGGGGGATCAGTTCCATATTGTTATGAAGTAATAAACAGATCCCCCACTAATATGATACGAATGGCCCTAGAGGGTTAATCTCAGTCTATCTATCTATCTATCTATCTATCTATCTATCTATTAACCCTCTAGGGCCATTCGTATCATATTTGATACAGTATTTCCCTATAAGGAAACATTTGGTATTTCCCTATAAGGAAACATTTGGTATTCATTGACTGAGCAGTCAGTACTGCTTTCATTTGAAATTTATAAAATATTTCTCTTAAAAAAATTTTCAGGAAAATATTTCTTTCAAGGCTTGTTTTCATACTGTATCAAATATGATACGAATGGCTCTAGAGGGTTAATAATATAATATGATTAAGGCTTCTACTTGTCATAAAGTGGGGGATCAGTTCCATATTGTTATGAAGTAATAAACAGATCCCCCACTAATATGATACGAATGGCCCTAGAGGGTTAATAATATAATAAGATTAAGGCTTCTACTTGTCATAAAGTGGGGGATCAGTTCTATATTGTTATGAAGTAATAAACAGATCCCCCACTAATATGATACGAATGGCCCTAGAGGGTTAATAATATAATATGATTAAGGCTTCTACTTGTCATAAAGTGGGGGATCAGTTCTATATTGTTATGAAGTAATAAACAGATCCCCTACTAATATGATACGAATGGCCCTAGAGGGTTAAAATATCATATTTTCGGCTAATTCAATAAATGATCAGATTTCCGTGCAGTTTATTAAAATACAATGTTACCCCTGCCGTCAAAAATGACTGTAGAATATTTGAGAGGATTATTATATATTTGGTGTGTGATCTCCTCTTTTTCTATGATAATCAACCCGACTTGTGTATACATATACTCCTGCCATAATGAGATCCGTGAGACACAGTACGATTACTATAAGAGGTCCGTAAGTTACCGAGAGATACTGAAGTTACACCAAGAATACCGCGTCAGTAGTCATAGTAGCTCTGAGATCCACTCAGCCAGAATAATATTGCACGGATATACTATTTCCAGCACGGCTTCAATTCAAAGACTTCTATAAATATATTCCTTACTAATCGTATTCCTGGCTTACTAACCTGCGTTTCAGTTTGTATTTTTACGCTTAATATAATTTAGTTTTCTATCTCAATATCTGTTTTGTTGTTCATTATTTTGTGCGGTTCGTCACCCGGAATCCACAACAATATTATTATACTAGCATTATAGTCCGGCGTTGCTCGGGGATTTTAGTGGTTATGTTGAAATGGTTAGGTCCAGTCAGTCGGTTAAGTGCCATACGTGAAACACGCTTGGGCGATCATGTCTCGAAAGACATGACTGACTGGGCAGAAGATTATCCCGCAGTAGGTTGCCATTGCTTTCTGCAGTAGACTGGTTGCCGACCAAGGCTATAGAATCCAATCTGTCCTGTTATTTGACTCCTGGCTAGATGGGGAAGATATCTACTATATTAA
>JBBBDQ010002318.1:340000-385000 GCA_037127315.1 Ascarosepion bandense | reverse complement strand
ACTATACTAATATATGGGCACCTCGGCGTGGTGTAATGGTTAACGAGCTCCTCTCGCTAGGATCATTATAACTGAGTAGTGAGTTCGATCCTCACTGGGTCTCCCCCACTCTCAGCTGTATGTCACGTCTAAGCTACGCTTAGAAAATCACCTTCCTCCAGGCTTGTGGGTTGGGCGCAGGGCTAACAACCCTACTCCATAAAAAGAGTTTGTTATGGAAACAGCAAAAACACTGCCCTACACGCCATTGGGTGTAACAGAAAAAATTATTATTTTTATTAAATAATATACATGCTCGTTATGTTATGTTGCTTTGAATATTCTTCCTATAATATACTAGCAGTATAGCCCGGCGTTGCTCGGGTGTAATGAAAGCTTTAAAATAATCCATAGTCCTGGAGCTCAGATTCTTTGGACGTTGGCACGAAACACTAAAAAGCAATAGTTGTTTCCAGTTAAAGCGAAACCGTAAGCCGAAAGTAAAATGAATGGATGTAAGTCTAATTTTGATTTCCTCGTATCGATATCAAATAAGTTTTTTTGTCGTAAACTGAATTTTGAAGGCTAAATAAGTCCTCTGAGTAAATGGTATCATGGCTGAGACTAAGAACTACAATTATACCTACTTAGAGCCAAACCCGAAACAAAAAATAAAATAAAAGAGCTGAAAAATACAGACATACAGGTAGATAAACAGACAACACACACAAACAACTTGCCTTTTATATATATATATATATATATATATATATATTATGGATTTTCTGCACTATTGTAAGAACTGCAACCTTGAAACTTCTGAATATCGTTCCTTAGGTCTTTGTCTATGAGTGTATCAAATTTGATTAAAATCGGACCATTCGTTCGATAATCCGATTTTTTGATTATCGATTTTCGATATTTATCGGGGGTACCTCGACACAAAACCTAGCTAAGATCACTCACAGACGCTTATAGTACAACTGTGTAAATTTTCAAGTATATCGGTTCAGCCGTTTCGGAGTCTATAGGTAACGGACGGACACACACACACACACACACACACACACAAAGTTCTATTTATAAATAAGTTTAAATATCAACTCCGATTTTATGAGATAGCATTCAATTAAAACATGATTGACGGGAAAGCTAATGAAAAATATCCCCAATTTAAAATATCGTTAATTCCATGTGTCAGACCCTGTAAATTATTCGTCTCGTCCACCGCTGTTAATTTTGCAGCCTGCAATTACCTTTAATAGTTTCCATTGTTAACGCAGATGAAATGGTTTCATTTGCGCCTAGTCCTCAAAATATATTCAGGATATTCTCCATTTTTAAGTCGATATCTAGGAAACCGATTTGATAAATTTGTTTTATGTCTAACAACGAAGACAAGTAGCTACCGAAACTAATTGAATGACAACGACCAAGACGACGACAGCTAGCACCATGTTTGCTTGTATCAAAGTTACCGAGTCAACGTATTGCAAGACTTTTGGCATTTGGAATTATACATTCTTCAAATATATTTTAGATGCTATAAATATATATATATATATATATAAATAATTCCATATATTTACACGGTATATATATTTATACAAGAGTACCACTGCCGTCGAAAATCACAGCAAAACACTTGAGATTAATATATATATATATATATATATATATATATATATATATATATATATATATAAAAATCAAAATCAAAATTACCAATTACAATAAAGGCAGTAAATTCTGTAATTTGTGTGGCGAGGAAAAACTAGCGATAGCCTTGTTCGAACCCGCCCATAATCTGCTTAATGCCAAGACCGAAATTCTTAACAAATGTAAGTTTCATAAACTTAAATTCATTGCTTAGTGTGAGAACGTAGTGTTATATTTTTAATTTATGTGTTTAATAAAGTTTTTTCCTTACTTAGTGTGTTTTGCTTTTTTTGTTCTAACCACCCCCTTTTTGTTGTTGGTATGGTTCCTCCTTATCTTAGTGTATGTCTATTTATTTGGTTTTATCTTTAGTGTTTTAGCCTTTGCTCTGACGATCCGTAGTGTGAAACCGCGGTAGGTTTTGGCTCGCTTTAGATTTTTTTGTGTATATATATATATATATATATATATATATATATATATATATAAGTAAAAAATACCTAATGTGCCAGACAGATCTACCTAGGGATCGTCATATAATATGTATATATATATATATATATATATATATATATATATATATATTATACATTTCACCCCAAGCAAGGCATTCCACTGCCACTATTGCGCATGAGCTTACATAGGGGAAAGATGAAAAGAAAAAGTGGTTAGATATAGGAAATATCAGAAGGAGGGTGATAGATGGGTAAGGATACCGAGGCTGGGGGTTGGGTAGATGGGAAGAGTGTTTGAAAGATGGTTAGTGTGTTAGGAGGTGTCTATTGACCTTACATTTAAACTCCTGGAGATTGTAGCCGCCGGGGAAGCAAACATGTGGAAGGGAATTCCACAGTCGGGAAGTGCGAGAAAAGAAACTGTTGGAGTAGAAGTTGCGGTTGCATTTTATCGGTTTCACTGTAAAAGGGTGGGATCTAGTTGCTAATCTAGTCTCTCGTGCAAATTCGTACCTAGGGGTACCAGTGACATATATATATATATATATATATATATATATATATATATATATAGAACGCGCTATATCATAATAGACAATATATATATATATATATATATATATATATATATATATAACAAAATATATCAAAATATCATTACAAAACTAGCATATATATAATATTTATTTAAAATTAATAATAGCATATATATAATATTTATTTAGAATTTACAATATCAATCATTAATTAATAGAATTAATAATATTTATAATATCGATGATTAATAGAATTAATAATATTTGTTTAGAATTTATATCATTAAAAAAATGCATATATATAATATTTATAATATCAATATATAATAGCATAATAGCCTTTCACTTCGAAACAATAAAATAATTGCGACAATTTTCCAATCGCACCTAGTATATATATATATATATATATATATATATATAGTACTGTGCAAAAGTATTAGGAAAAGAGCTATTTTATCTTTTATGAGGCATATTGACAGAAAATAAACAGTTTAATTAAAGTAATTTTATTTGATTTACTCAACAAATGCTTTAATAAGAAAAAATACTTGTTACAAAATCAATTTAATATTTAGTATAATAGCCTTTTGCTTTGATCACAGCCTTCATTCTGTCAGGCATTGACATCACAAGCTTCTTCAATGTATCTAATGGTATCTCCTGCCAAGCAGCTTGTATTTGTTTCCAAAGTGTGTCTTGCGAAGTAACATGAGATTTATTAATTCGAGAGGGGGGAATAAGAAAAAAGTCAGTCATATCCAAGGATAATAGAATAATCAGTTTCAAAATAACTTGTTGAATAGCAAATAGGAAAAATTAAATATAACTTCTTTTTAATACATTTCTTTTACACCGAGTTTTAAATAATCAATATTTATTAGCAATTTACTTGGCTTTTCACCCTGTATTTGAATTTCAGTGAGGGTTTTAGGAAAATCACCCCCTGTCCTAATACTTTTGCACACTACCGGTAGTGTGCAAAAGTGTTAGGACAGGGGTGATTTTAAACTTTATTTTGATGCCTCATAAAAGATAAAATAGTTCTTGTTCTAATACTTTTGCACAGTACTATATATATATATATATATATATATATATATATATATATATATATATATATATATAGTATGTGCGATTGGTAAATTGTCGCAGTTATTTTGATGCCTCATAAAAGATAAAATAGTTCTTGTCCTATATACTTTTGCAAAGTACCATATATATATATATATATATATATATATATATATACAACGGTCTTAATTATAGTAGTGAGGATGATTCATATATTTCTATGCCATTTCGAATTTTATTAACTTTATTGTTGATTTGCATTTATAAAATCATTTTCTGAAAGGATTTTTCAGGAAATTAGTCCACTGTTGCTTTTTTCGTTCTGATATTCGTTTTCTTTAGATAATATTTTTTAGGTCATGTGGAACATCTTGATAATATCATTATTTTCTCTTCAAGAAAATACATAATCCGTTTTTATTGTTGCTCTCGAAATTGTTTAAATGATGTATTTTTTGTTATTTAGTAACATTTTCTTTTAGGATTTGGTAGTGCCAGTCGAAATAAAGGATTGTCTTCATTGAGATTTGCAGGATTTATTTGCCTGAAGACATTTTAATCATTGATATGTGAAAACGGTTCTGTATATCTGATAGTTTCTACATTTCTTGACAATTTTATGTCATTCGTGACGTCTATGAGCGGCTCGAGATCTGATGAGTCTGTTTAAGAACATGCCATACGTGAAACACGCTTGGGCGATCATGTCTCGAAAGAGGCATGAGTGACTGGGCAGATGATTATCCTGCAGTAGGTTCCCATTGTTTTCTGCGGTAGACTGGTTGCCAGCCAAGGTTATAGAACCCAATCTGTCCTGTTATTTAACCCATACTGGTGGGAAGAGATGGTTTAATACTTTTCCCAAGGGTATTTGCGCGTAAGTTAATGTATTGAATTCAACTGGAATTCGAACTCGGCTCCCTGATTTCTCGTTCCGAGTTGATATCCAATGCACCACGACGCACATCCCTTTACAAAATATACCCAAAATACCCAAAGCAAATTATCTTTTTTTTAATTTCCTTTTCTAATTTTTTTTTACAATTTCTTTTTCTAAATTTGTCATAAATATTCTTTGCACCGAAGTATTTAATGTGTTTAGAATTTATTATTTCGATAATTCTAATCATCAGAACTAGAGCAACTCTAACTGCTTTTCCGCCATTTTTTCCTTTTTTAAAACATGTTATTAGTTACCGTATTAATTCCTTTATATTCGTTGTAGGTTAATATCGACTTGGCTTAAAAAATCGTAGATTCGAGTTCGAATTCAAGTTGAATTTACTTACGCACAAATACCCTCTTCCCTACCAAGCTGTAAATTAAATATCAGAATTGATTGGGTTCCATACACTTGTTTGGCAATCGTTCTACCGCTGAAAGTCATGTTTCGAAAGAGACATGATCACCCAAGCGTTGCTTTCTTTTATCGGTTTGTGACATTATATCATGATATTATTTACAGTATTTACATTATTCTAACCATTGTCCTCATCTTTGTTGACATTTGTACGACGTTTCGGCCGTTGTACGCTCCGGCCTTCTTCAGGTACTAGGAATTTCGAACCGAACCCTTTGTCTATATTTCTGAGATGAGGTTTTATTTACAGTATTCAGATTATTGTCCTCATCATTGTTGCTATTTGTACGACGTTTAATAATTGATCATTCTATTTGTCTATATTTCTGAGATGAGGTAGTATTTACAGTATTTATATTATTCGAACTATTGTCCTCATCTTTTGTTGCCATTTGTACGACGTTTCCGCTGTTGCACACTCCGGCCTTATTCAGGAATTTCGAACCGATCCCTTTATTACAATCTGGGGTCTATCAGTAAAAATCATGAGTTATCTCCTCCTGCAAGTTACTTGTTTACCACTGCTGTAGCCTGGTATTGAACTCACAAGAGTGAAGTCAGGAACTAACCAACGTCTTTATCTACTAGGCCATGTGTTCTTAAGAACAACTGAATTTTTGGGACTTATAAACCTAATGTCCAGTAACCTAATGTCCAGCAACAGAGATGAGGACAATAATCCGAATAATGTAAATACTGTAAATACTACCTCATCTCAGAAATATAGACAAACAGAATGATCTATTATTAAACGTCGTAGAAATGGCAACAAAGATGAGGACAATAATGCGGTCCTTCCGGGACATATAGCCCGGCCAAAAGTATCTGTCTAACTCTTCCCAGTCGTGGTTCTACCCTTCGGCGTAACCACGACTGGGTTAGTGCTCTCTGCCCGAAGGCAGATGGCGATCTCCACCCGAAGACAGACATCTGACAGTGTCATAGTATCAGAGGCAAATGCCAACTGCAACGGTATTTATCCACCTTTCCACGTAAGGCGAGATGTGACACAAGGTTTTTTTTTAATGTGGCTCTTCCCGGCTATATAGACAGGCCAAAAAATATGTGTCTATCTTTCCCCATTCGTGATTCTACCCTTCAGCGGAACCAAGAATGGGTTAGTGCTTTCTGCTTGAAAACAGAAAGCGCTCTCTACCCGAAGGCAGAGAGCTGACAGTGTCATAGTAGCAGAGGCAAATGCCGACTGCAACGGTATTTACCCACCTTCCCACGTTTTTGGGGTCACCCTGTATAAACCACCATTACATGTCTTACTAGAACTAGTTAACTAGCTTCGGCTTCAAAGTAATATTCAGTTCAAGTCCCTTCTGAAGGAAACTGGGGACACTACCCGGCGTCTAAGACGTCCCCAAGACGAGAATTGTCTAGGAAGCTTCAGCAATATTTGAACAGTGTTTTCGTTAAAGTACTGTTGAATTCGTTGCAATCACTTACGCGCAAATACCTTTGAGAAAGGTGTTAATTCAATTCTTCTCCCTCCAGCTATGGGTTAAATGGTAGGGCAGGTTGTTGTAGCTTTGGTTGGCGACCAGTCTACCTCGTGCGGGAAAACACTCTGCCTCGTCAATCATATCTCGAATATCACATGATCGCTCGACGTGTATAAGGTATGGCAATTAACTAAATGATTGCTGTTAAACTGACGCTTAGAACTGATATTGTATAGGAACGTGGGCACACCGAAAATTCACTAACCAGAACCGAGGCCGCATTGTTTGAAGTTGACCTTCAAGTTAACGGTGAGAGTCTAATGAGCAAAATGTTCATCACTATTTTTAATTCTATAGGCAGTGTCATTTTTTTATAATCGTGTCACCCCAATCAAGGCAATTTTCTGCCACTGTTGAAAAGGGCGTTACATAGGAGGAAAGTTAAGAGAAAGAGTGACAGGTTACAGGGGGTGTCAGGAAGTGGATAAGGGAAGAATGAGAATACTGATGAGAGTGGAGTGGACGGAGAAAGGAGCATATGAGAGAGAGGATGCAAGTTAGTGAGATAGGAGATGACTATTGACTTTACATTTGAATTCTTGAAAATTGTAGCTGTCGGGAAAGCAAGTAAAGGGAAGGGAATTCCACAGGCGAGAAGTGCGTGAAAAGAAGCTACTAGAGTAGAATTTGTTTTTATTTTATTGGTTTCACAGTAAAAGTGTGGGACCTAGTTGCTAATCTTGTGGCTCGTGCAAATTCATGTATGGGGGGCACCAGTGAGCTTAATTCATCTGAGCAGAAGCCGTGAAAGTATTTGTAGAAGAGACAATAGGGAAGCCACATTGTAACGGTGAGAAAAGGACTGTATCCGAGCTGCCAAGTCGGTATCGATCACATTACAGATTCTCCGTTGTATTTTGTCAAGGACCCCTAGGTGGATAGCAGGAGCACCCGACCAGATATGGCAGCAGTAGTCAATGCACGGGCGGATGCTAAGTCGGGATCGATCACATTACAGATTCTCTGTTGGATTTTGTCAAGGACCCCTAGGTGGATAGCAGGAGCACCCGACCAGATATGGCAGCAGTATTCAATGCACGGGCGGATGCCAAGTTGGGATCGATCACATTACAGATTCTACGTTGGATTTTGTCAAGGACCCCTAGGTGGATAGCAGGAGCACCCGACCAGATATGGCAGCAGTATTCAATGCACGGGCGGATGCCAAATTGGGATCGATCACATTACAGATTCTCCGTTGGATTTTGTCAAGGACCCCTAGGTGGATAGCATGAGCATCCGACCAGATATGGCAGCAGTATTCAATGCACGGGCGGATACCAAGTTGGGATCGATCACATTACAGATTCTCCGTTGGATTTTGTCAAGGACCCCTAGGTGGATAGCAGGAGCATCCGACCGGATATGGCAGCAGTATTCAATGCACGGGCGGATGCCAAATTGGGATCGATCACATTACAGATTCTCCGTTGGATTTTGTCAAGGACCCCTAGGTGGATAGCAGAAGCACCCGACCAGTAATGGCAGCAATATTCAATGCATGGGCGGGTGGTAGATTTATATATTAGCAGGATTGTTTCAAACGGGATAAACTTCCTGGCCCTGCACAGTGAACCGATCTTATTCAGAGGATTATGGCTCTCCACAATTTTCTGTTTTTTGTACCTCTTAATAAAATCTGTCTCTTTTTTTATCTCTACTAACCACTGTTCTGCCAAACATTGACAGTAGATCGTTCGGTTAGGTTATGCTCTGCTCTTCTTTGTCCCTCTTGCATTTAGTATGCCTTGTGTGTGTCTAATTTTCTAAGCTATCTTTTCTTATTACATGCGTTCGAAATTTCAACTCTCCCTTTCTTAGCCTAAGTGTTGTACCACTGAGGTGGATACTATACACAGAGAAATTGCACAATATCCGGTGATAAACGAATATACACAGAACAGTACAATAGTTACAATACCAGATATGACAGAACTTCTAACACAGAGAGGAAGGGTTTAGATTACAACAGTCGTTGAAGTAATCAGTCCGAATATTACTCTCATGATGCTCAAATATTACGCCTCAAATGGTACTATTCTTTATTTAAATAGATAATTTCAGACCATGGGTCATTTCATCATTAAGAGTGCTGCAGGTGTGTCAGCCACTCTACAACACTAAGAAGTGTCCCTTTTGTTTTCACACTTTATCGTTATTTACATGTTTCAATGGTATTCTCAGTATCCTTCTGTACAACCACATTTTGTGACCTCAAGACACTGTTTCAGCTGTGAGGAGATTGTCCATCATTTACTGTTATAGAGGAGGACCGATTTTGCACAATAGTTCAATATTATTTTCTTTGTTTCTAACGAAAGCTTCCTGTTTTTTAATACTTTGCTTAGCTTCTGGAAGGCATCAATACTGTCACTATGATGGACACATATTATATACGTTGGAGAGGATCTACAGTGCTACCTTTGTGCCTCCAAATTGCATTTATACATCGCTTATTTGATGTTTGCTTTTGATTCCCGTCTTTTCTCATAAAATCTAGAAACTGACTTCTAAATTGGGGTGAGGGTAAGCTGAGATGTAAAAAGATTCTGATATTGAATCCTTTTTTTATCTCTTGGTATTTATCTGTTTATAGCTTTCTCTACTTTCTCGTCAACAGATCCGTTGTTGTTGAGGTTTTCAGGTAAACTTTCTAATGTTTGAATACGTTTTGTTGCATAATCTGTTTCCTCTCGGCATCTTTACTTTGGTGTGATTGAAATTGAGTTTTGCGGGGAAGGTTTTTTTTTTCTGTTTCGGCTTTAAATTCTATGATACTATCACTTTTTATTTTTTTGCTTTTCTCTACATAATATAAGCTTTGTAATTAAAGAGAATAAATACAAAAAATTCTTGACGTTGATTAATATTCTAAAAGAAAATTAGATGGAAAAGAAATATGACGGAGAGAAAATGAATTTATTCGAAAATAGGAAAAAAGGACGAAATAGAAAAAAAGAAAATGGCGAAAATAATAAAAGAATAAGAAGGAAAGAAAGGCCAAAAGACGGAAGATTTCAGAGAGGAAATATAGAATAGAACTTGGAAGAGAAATATAGAATGAACTAAGGAAGAAGGAAATATAGAATGAACTAAGGAAAAGGGGAAATATAGAATGAATTAAGGAAAGAGAGAATGCAGAATGAACTAAGGAAAGAGGAAATGAAATGAACTAAGGAAAGAGGAAATATAGAATGAACTGAAAGAATAAAGATGAACTAAGAAGAAGGAAATATAGAATGAATTGAGGAAGAGGAAATGAATGAGTCAAGGAAGAAATATAGAATGAACTAAGGAAAGGAAATATAGAATGAATTAAGGAAAGGAAATATAGAATGAACTAAGGAAAGGAGAAATATAGAATGAACTAAAGGAAAGAGGAAATATAGAATTAACTAAGGAAAAGAGAAATATAGAATGAACTAAGGAAAAGGAAATATAGAATGAATTAAGGAAAGAGGAAATATAGAATGAATTAAGAAGAAGGAAGCAGAATGAATTAAGGAAAGGAAATATAGAATGAACTAAGGAAAGAAGGAAGAAATATAGAATGAACTAAGGAAAGAGGAAATATAGAATGAACTAAGGAAGAAATATAGAATGAACTAAGGAAAGAAGGAAATATAGAATGAATTAAGGAAAATATAGAATGAATTAAGGAAAGGAAATAGAATGAACTAAGGAAGAAATATAGAATGAACTAATTAAAGAGGAAATATAGAATTAACTAAGTGAAAGAAATATAGAATGAACTAAGGAAGAAGGAAATATGAATAGACAGAAGAAAATATAGAATGAATTAAGGAAAGGAAATATAGAATGAATTAAGGAAGAGGAAATGTAAATTGAACTGAAAGAAGAAGAAATGTAGAGATGAACTAAGAAGAAGAAATAGATAGACTAGAGAAAATAGAATGATAAGGAAAATATAGATGACAGGAAGAAATATGAAATGAATTGAAGGAAATGAGAATGAACTAGAAGAAATGTAAGTGAATGATGAAGGAAATATAGAGATTATGGAAAATGAATGAACTAAGGAAGAAATACAGTCCAATTAAAGGAAGAAATATAGAATGGATGCAGAAGAAGAAATATAGAATGAACTAAGGAAAGAGGAAACTGAATGAACTGGAAGAAGAATAAAGATATTTGAGAAGAAATATAGAATGAACTGAAAGAGAAATATAGAATGAATTAAGGAAAGAGGAAATATAGAATGAACTTAGGAAAAGTAAATGAACCAAGGAAAGAGGAAATATAGAATGAATTAAGGAAGAAATATAGAATGAACTAAGGAAGGAAGAAATGTATAGAATGAACTAAAGGAAGAAATATAGAATTAACTAAAGAAAATATAGAATGAACTAAAGAAGAAATATATAGAATGAACTAAGGAAAGGAAATGCAAGACCTAGATTAAGGAAAAGGAAATAGAATGAATTAGAAGAAATATAGAATGAACTAAGGAAGAAATATAGAATGAACTAATTAAGAGGAAATATAGAATTAACAGGAAGAAATGAATGAACTAAGGAAAGAGGAAATATAGAATGAATTAAAGGAAGAGGAAATAGAGATGAATTAAGGAAGAAATGAATGAACTAGGAAAGAAGAAATATACAAATGAACTGGAAGAGGAAATATAGAATAGCTAAGGAAGAAATATAGTAAACTATGAAAGAAATATAGAATGAATTATGGAAGAAGGAAATAGACGTTAAGGAAAGAAAATATAGAATGAACTAAGGAAAAGAAATATAGAATGAATTAAAGGAAAGGAAATATAGAATGAAGTAAGGAAAGAGGAAATACTAGAATTAACTAAGGAAAGAGGAAATATAGAATTAACTAAGGAAAGAGGAAATATAGAATGAACTAAGGAAAGAGGAAATATAGAATGAACTAAGGAAAGAGGAAATATAGAATGAATTAAGGAAAGAGGAAATATAGAATGAACTAAGGAAAGAGGAAATATAGAATGAACTAAGGAAAGAGGAAATATAGAATGAATTAAGGAAAGAGGAAATATAGAATGAACTAAGGAAAGAGGAAATATAGAATGAATTAAGGAAAGAGGAAATATAGAATGAACTAAGGAAAGAGGAAATATAGAATGAATTAAGGAAAGAGGAAATATAGAATGAACTAAGGAAAGAGGAAATATAGAATGAACTAAGGAAAGAGGAAGTATAAAATGAACTAAGGAAAGAGGAAATATAGAATGAACTAAGGAAAGAGGAAATATAAAATGAACTAAAGAAAGAGGAAATATAGAATTAACTAAGGAAAGAGGAAATATAAAATGAACTAAGGAAAGAGGAAATATAGAATTAACTAAGGAAAGAGGAAATATAGAATTGAACTAAGGAAAGAGGAAATATAGAATGAATTAAGGAAAGAGGAAATATAGAATGAATTAAGGAAAAAGGAAATATAGAATGAACTAAGGAAAGAGGAAATATAGAATGAACTAAGGAAAGAGGAAATATAGAATGAACTAAGGAAAGAGGAAATATAAAATGAACTAAGGAAAGAGGAAATATAGAATTGAACTAAGGAAAGAGGAAATATAGAATGAACTAAAGAAAGAGGAAATATAGAATGAACTAAGGAAAGAGGAAGTATAAAATGAACTAAGGAAAGAGGAAATATAGAATGAACTAAGGAAAGAGGAAATATAAAATGAACTAAGGAAAGAGGAAATATAGAATTGAACTAAGGAAAGAGGAAATATAGAATGAACTAAAGAAAGAGGAAATATAGAATGAACTAAGGAAAGAGGAAATATAGAATGAACTAAGGAAAGAGGAAATATAGAATGAACTAAGGAAAGAGGAAATATAGAATGAACTAAGGAAAGAGGAAATATAGAATGAACTAAGGAAAGAGGAAATATAGAATGAACTAAGGAAAGAGGAAATATAGAATGAACTAAGGAAAGAGGAAATATAGAATGAACTAAGGAAAGAGGAAATATAAAATGAACTAAGGAAAGAGGAAATATAGAATTGAACTAAGGAAAGAGGAAATATAGAATGAACTAAAGAAAGAGGAAATATAGAATGAACTAAGGAAAGAGGAAATATAGAATGAACTAAGGAAAGAGGAAATATAGAATGAACTAAGGAAAGAGGAAATATAGAATGAACTAAGGAAAGAGGAAATATAGAATGAACTAAGGAAAGAGGAAATATAGAATTGAACTAAGGAAAGAGGAAATATAGAATGAACTAAAGAAAGAGGAAATATAGAATGAACTAAGGAAAGAGGAAATATAGAATGAACTAAGGAAAGAGGAAATATAGAATGAACTAAGGAAAGAGGAAATATGGAATGAACTAAGGAAAGAGGAAATATAGAATGAACTAAGGAAAGAGGAAATATAGAATGAACTAAGGAAAGAGGAAATATAGAATGAACTAAGGAAAGAGGAAATATAGAATTAACTAAGGAAAGAGGAAATATAGAATGAACTAAGGAAAGAGGAAATATAGAATTAACTAAGGAAAGAGGAAATATAGAATTAACTAAGGAAAGAGGAAATATAGAATGAACTAAGGAAAGAGGAAATATAGAATGAACTAAGGAAAGAGGAAATATAGAATGAACTAAGGAAAGAGGAAATATAGAATGAACTAAGGAAAGAGGAAATATAGAATGAACAAAGGAAAGAGGAAATATAAAATGAACTAAGGAAAGAGGAAATATAGAATGAACTAAAGAAAGAGGAAATATAGAATGAACTAAGGAAAGAGGAAATATAGAATGAACTAAGGAAAGAGGAAGTATAGAATGAACAAAGGAAAGAGGAAATATAGAATGAACTAAGGAAAGAGGAAATATAGCATGAACTAAGGAAAGAGGAAATATAGAATGAACTAAGGAAAGAGGAAATATAGAATGAACTAAGGAAAGAGGAAATATAGAATGAACTAAGAAAAGAGGAAATATAGAATGAACTAAGGAAAGAGGAAATATAGAATGAACTAAGGAAAGAGGAAATATAGAATGAACTAAGGAAAGAGGAAATATGGAATGAACTAAGGGAAGAGGAAATATAGAATGAAATAAGGAAAGAGGAAATATAGAATGAACTAAGGAAAGAGGAAATATAGAATGAACTAAGGAAAGAGGAAATATAGAATGAACTAAGGAAAGAGGAAATATAGAATGAACTAAGGAAAGAGGAAATATAGAATTGAACTAAGGAAAGAGGAAATATAGAATGAACTAAGGAAAGAGGAAATATAGAATGAACTAAGGAAAGAGGAATATAGAATGAACTAAGGAAAGAGGAAATATAGAATGAACTAAGGAAAGAGGAAATATAGAATGAACTAAGGAAAGAGGAAATATAGAATGAACTAAGGAAAGAGGAAATATAGAATGAACTAAGGAAAGAGGAAATATAGAATGAACTAAGGAAAGAGGAAATATAGAATGGACTAAGGAAAGAGGAAATATAGAATGAACTAAGGAAAGAGGAAGTATAGAATGAACTAAGGAAAGAGGAAGTATAGAATGAACTAAGGAAAGAAGAAATATAGAATGAACTAAGGAAAGAGGAAATATAGAATGAACTAAGGAAAGAGGAAATATAGAATTAACTAAGGAAAGAGGAAATATAGAATTGAACTAAGGAAAGAGGTAATATAGAATGAACTAAGGAAAGAGGAAATATAGAATTGAACTAAGGAAAGAGGAAATATAGAATGAACTAAGGAAAGAGGAAGTGTAGAATGAACTAAGGAAAGAGGAAATATAGAATGAACTAAGGAAAGAGGAAATATAGAATGAACTAAGGAAAGAGGAAATATAGAATGAACTAAGGAAAGAGGAAATATAGAATGAACTAAGGAAAGAGGAAATATAGAATTGAACTAAGGAAAGAGGAAATATAGAATGAACTAAGGAAAGAGGAAATATAGAATTGAACTAAGGAAAGAGGAAATATAGAATGAACTAAGGAAAGATGAAGTATAGAATGAACTAAGGAAAGAGGAAATATAGAATGAACTAAGGAAAGAGGAAATATAGAATGAACTAAGGAAAGAGGAAATATAGAATGGACTAAGGAAAGAGGAAATATAGAATGAACTAAGGAAAGAGGAAGTATAGAATGAACTAAGGAAAGAGGAAGTATAGAATGAACTAAGGAAAGAAGAAATATAGAATGAACTAAGGAAAGAAGAAATATAGAATGAACTAAGGAAAGAGGAAATATAGAATTAACTAAGGAAAGAGGAAATATAGAATTGAACTATGGAAAGAGGAAATATAGAATGAACTAAGGAAAGAGGAAATATAGAATTGAACTAAGGAAAGAGAAAATATAGAATGAACTAAGGAAAGAGGAAGTATAGAATGAACTAAGGAAAGAGGAAATATAGAATGAACTAAGGAAAGAGGAAATATAGAATGAACTAAGTAAAGAGGAAATATAGAATGAACTAAGGAAAGAGGAAATATAGAATTAACTAAGGAAAGAGGAAATATAGAATTGAACTAAGGAAAGAGGAAATATAGAATGAAATAAGGAAAGTGGAAATATAGAATTGAACTAAGGAAAGAGGAAATATAGAATGAACTAAGGAAAGATGAAGTATAGAATGAACTAAGGAAAGAGGAAATATAGAATGAACTAAGGAAAGAGGAAATATAGAATGAACTAAGGAAAGAGGAAGTATAGAATGAACTAAGGAAAGAGGAAATATAGAATGAACTAAGGATAGAGGAAATATAGAATGAACTAAGGAAAGAGGAAATATAGAATGAACTAAGGAAAGAGGAAATATAGAATGAACTAAGGAAAGAGGAAATATAAAATGAACTAAGGAAAGAGGAAATATAGAATGAACTAAAAGAAAGAGGAAATATAGAATGAACTAAGGAAAGAGGAAATATAGAATGAAATAAGGAAAGAGGAAATATAGAATGAACTAAGGAAAGAGGAAGTATAGAATGAACTAAGGAAAGAGGAAATATAGAATGAACTAAGGAAAGGGGAAATATAGAATGAACTAAGGAAAGAGGAAATATAGAATGAACTAAGGAAAGAGGAAATATAGAATGAACTAAGGAAAGAGGAAATATAGAATGAACTAAGGAAAGAGGAAATATAGAATGAACTAAGGAAAGAGGAAATATAGAATGAACTAAGGAAAGAGGAAATATAGAATGAACTAAGGAAAGAGGAAATATAGAATTGAACTAAGGAAAGAGGAAATATAGAATGAACTAAGGAAATAGGAAATATAGAATGAACTAAGGAAAGAGGAAATATAGAATGAACTAAGGAAAGAGGAAATATAGAATGAACTAAGGAAAGAGGAAATATAGAATGAACTAAGGAAAGAGGAAATATAGAATGGACTAAGGAAAGAGGAAATATAGAATGGACTAAGGAAAGAGGAAATATAGAATGAACTAAGGAAAGAGGAAATATAGAATGAACTAAGGAAAGAGGAAATATAGAATGAACTAAGGAAAGAGGAAATATAGAATTGAACTAAGGAAAGAGGAAATATAGAATGAACTAAGGAAAGAGGAAATATAGAATGAACTAAGGAAAGAGGAAATATAGAATGAACTAAGGAAAGAGGAAATATAGAATGAACTAAGGAAAGAGGAAATATAGAATGAACTAAGGAAAGAGGAAATATAAAATGAACAAAGGAAAGAGGAAATATAGAATGAACTAAAGAAAGAGGAAATATAGAATGAACTAAGGAAAGAGGAAATATAGAATGAACTAAGGAAAGAGGAAATATAGAATTGAACTAAGGAAAGAGGAAATATAGAATGAACTAAAGAAAGAGGAAATATAGAATGAACTAAGGAAAGAGGAAATATAGAATGAACTAAGGAAAGAGGAAATATAGAATGAACTAAGGAAAGAGGAAATATAGAATGAACTAAGAAAAGAGGAAATATAGAATGAACTAAGGAAAGAGGAAATATAGAATGAACTAAGGAAAGAGGAAATATAGAATGAACTAAGGAAAGAGGAAATATAGAATGAACTAAGGAAAGAGGAAATATAGAATGAACTAAGGAAAGAGGAAATATAGAATGAACTAAAGAAAGAGGAAATATAGAATGAACTAAGGAAAGAGGAAATATAGAATGAACTAAGGAAAGAGGAAATATAGAATTGAACTAAGGAAAGAGGAAATATAGAATGAACTAAAGAAAGAGGAAATATAGAATGAACTAAGGATAGAGGAAATATAGAATGAACTAAGGAAAGAGGAAATATAGAATGAACTAAGGAAAGAGGAAACATAGAATGAACTAAGGAAAGAAGAAATATAGAATGAACTAAGGAAAAAAAGAAATATAGAATGCACTAAGGAAAGAGGACATATAGAATGAACAAAGGAAAGAGGAAATATAGAATGAACTAAGGAAAGAGGAAATATAGAATGAACTAAGAAAAGAGGAAATATAGAATGAACTAAGGAAAGAGGAAATATAGAATGAACTAAGTAAAGAGGAAATATAGAATTAACTAAGGAAAGAGGAAATATAGAATGAACTAAGGAAAGAGGAAATATAGAATGACCTAAGGAAAGAGGAAATATAGAATGAACTAAGGAAAGAGGAAATATAGAATTAACTAAGGAAAGAGGAAATATAGAATGAACTAAGGAAAGAGGAAATATAGAATGAACTAAGGAAAGAGGAAATATAGAATTGAACTAAGGAAAGAGGAAATATAGAATGAACTAAGGAAAGAGGAAATATAGAATGAACAAAGGAAAGAGGAAGTATAGAATGAACTAAGGAAAGAGGAAATATAGAATGAACTAAGGAAAGAGGAAATATAGAATGAACTAAGGAAAGAGGAAATATAGAATGAACTAAGAAAAGAGGAAATATAGAATGAACTAAGGAAAGAGGAAATATAGAATGAACTAAGGAAAGAGGAAATATAGAATGAACTAAGGAAAGAGGAAATATAGAATGAACTAAGGAAAGAGGAAATATAGAATGAAATAAGGAAAGAGGAAATATAGAATGAACTAAGGAAAGAGGAAATATAGAATGAACTAAGGAAAGAGGAAATATAGAATGAACTAAGGAAAGAGGAAATATAGAATGAACTAAGGAAAGAGGAAATATAGAATTGAACTAAGGAAAGAGGAAATATAGAATGAACTAAGGAAAGAGGAAATATAGAATGAACTAAGGAAAGAGGAAATATAGAATGAACTAAGGAAAGAGGAAATATAGAATGAACTAAGGAAAGGGGAAATATAGAATGAACTAAGGAAAGAGGAAATATAGAATGAACTAAGGAAAGAGGAAATATAGAATGAACTAAGGAAAGAGGAAATATAGAATGAACTAAGGAAAGAGGAAATATAGAATGAACTAAGGAATGAGGAAATATAGAATGGACTAAGGAAAGAAGAAATATAGAATGAACTAAGGAAAGAGGAAGTATAGAATGAACTAAGGAAAGAGGAAATATAGAATGAACTAAGGAAAGAGGAAATATAGAATGGACTAAGGAAAGAGGAAATATAGAATGAACTAAGGAAAGAGGAAGTATAGAATGAACTAAGGAAAGAGGAAGTATAGAATGAACTAAGGAAAGAAGAAATATAGAATGAACTAAGGAAAGAAGAAATATAGAATGAACTAAGATAAGAGGAAATATAGAATTAACTAAGGAAATAGGAAATATAGAATTGAACTAAGGAAAGAGGAAATATAGAATGAAATAAGGAAAGAGGAAATATAGAATTGAACTAAGGAAAGAGGAAATATAGAATGAACTAAGGAAAGAGGAAGTATAGAATGAACTAAGGAAAGAGGAAATATAGAATGAACTAAGGAAAGAGGAAATATAGAATGAACTAAGGAAAGAGGAAATATAGAATGAACTAAGGAAAGAGGAAATATAGAATTAACTAAGGAAAGAGGAAATATAGAATTGAACTAAGGAAAGAGGAAATATAGAATGAACTAAGGAAAGAGGAAATATAGAATTGAACTAAGGAAAGAGGAAATATAGAATGAACTAAGGAAAGATGAAGTATAGAATGAACTAAGGAAAGAGGAAATATAGAATGAACTAAGGAATGAGGAAATATAGAATGAACTAAGGAAAGAGGAAGTATAGAATGAACTAAGGAAAGAGGAAATATAGAATGAACTAAGGAAAGAGGAAATATAGAATGAACTAAGGAAAGAGGAAATATAGAATGAACTAAGGAAAGAGGAAATATAGAATGAACTAAGGAAAGAGGAAATATAAAATGAACTAAGGAAAGAGGAAATATAGAATGAACTAAAAGAAAGAGGAAATATAGAATGAACTAAGGAAAGAGGAAATATAGAATGAAATAAGGAAAGAGGAAATATAGAATGAACTAAGGAAAGAGGAAGTATAGAATGAACTAAGGAAAGGGGAAATATAGAATGAACTAAGGAAAGAGGAAATATAGAATGAACTAAGGAAAGAGGAAATATAGAATGAACTAAGGAAAGAGGAAATATAGAATGAACTAAGGAAAGAGGAAATATAGAATGAACTAAGGAAAGAGGAAACATAGAATGAACTAAGGAAAGAGGAAATATAGAATGAACTAAGGAAAGAGGAAATATAGAATGAACTAAGGAAAGAGGAAATATAGAATTGAACTAAGGAAAGAGGAAATATAGAATGAACTAAGGAAAGAGGAAATATAGAATTGAACTAAGGAAAGAGGAAATATAGAATGAACTAAGGAAAGAGGAAATATAGAATGAACTAAGGAAAGAGGAAGTATAAAATGAACTAAGGAAAGAGGAAATATAGAATGAACTAAGGAAAGAGGAAATATAGAATGAACTAAGGAAAGAGGAAATATAGAATGAACTAAGGAAAGAGGAAATATAGAATGAACTAAGGAAAGAGGAAATATAGAATTGAACTAAGGAAAGAGGAAATATAGAATGAACTAAGGAAAGAGGAAATATAGAATGAACTAAGGAAAGAGGAAATATAGAATGAACTAAGGAAAGAGGAAATATAGAATGAACTAAGGAAAGAGGAAATATAGAATGAACTAAGGAAAGAGGAAATATAGAATGGACTAAGGAAAGAGGAAATATAGAATGGACTAAGGAAAGAGGAAATATAGAATGAACTAAGGAAAGAGGAAATATAGAATGAACTAAGGAAAGAGGAAATATAGAATGAACTAAGGAAAGAGGAAATATAGAATTGAACAAAGGAAAGAGGAAATATAGAATGAACTAAGGAAAGAGGAAATATAGAATGAACTAAGGAAAGAGGAAATATAGAATGAACTAAGGAAAGAGGAAATATAGAATGAACTAAGGAAAGAGGAAATATAAAATGAACTAAGGAAAGAGGAAATATAGAATGAACTAAGGAAAGAGGAAATATAGAATGAACTAAGGAAAGAGGAAATATAGAATTGAACTAAGGAAAGAGGAAATATAGAATGAACTAAGGAAAGAGGAAATATAGAATGAACTAAGGAAAGAGGAAATATAGAATGAACTAAGGAAAGAGGAAATATAGAATGAACTAAGGAAAGAGGAAATATAGAATGAACTAAGGAAAGAGGAAATATAGAATTGAACTAAGGAAAGAGGAAATATAGAATGAACTAAGGAAAGAGGAAATATAGAATGAACTAAGGAAAGAGGAAATATAGAATGAACTAAGGAAAGAGGAAATATAGAATGAACTAAGGAAAGAGGAAGTATAGAATGAACTAAGGAAAGAGGAAATATAGAATGAACTAAGGAAAGAGGAAATATAGATTGAACTAAGGAAAGAGGAAATATAGAATGAACTAAGGAAAGAGGAAATATAGAATGAACTAAGGAAAGAGGAAATATAGAATGAACTAAGGAAAGAGGAAATATAGAATGAACTAAGGAAAGAGGAAATATAGAATGTACTAAGGAAAGAGGAAATATAGAATGAACTAAGGAAAGAGGAAATATAGAATGAACTAAGGAAAGAGGAAATATAGAATGGACTAAGGAAAGAGGAAATATAGAATGAACTAAGGAAAGAGGAAGTATAGAATGAACTAAGGAAAGAGGAAGTATAGAATGAACTAAGGAAAGAGGAAATATAGAATGAACTAAGGAAAGAAGAAATATAGAACGAACTAAGGAAAGCGGAAATATAGAATGAACTAAGGAAAGAGGAAATATAGAATTAACTAAGGAAAGAGGAAATATAGAATTGAACTAAGGAAAAAGGAAATATAGAATGAACTAAGGAAAGAGGAAATATAGAATGAACTAAGGAAAGAGGAAGTATAGAATGAACTAAGGAAAGAGGAAATATAGAATGAACTAAGGAAAGAGGAAATATAGAATGAACTAAGGAAAGAGGAAATATAGAATGAACTAATGAAAGAGGAAATATAGAATTGAACTAAGGAAAGAGGAAATATAGAATGAACTAAGGAAAGAGGAAATATAGAATGAACTAAGGAAAGAGGAAATATAGAATGAACTAAGGAAAGAGGAAATATAGAATGAACTAAGGAAAGAGGAAATATAGAATTGAACTAAGGAAAGAGGAAATATAGAATGAACTAAGGAAAGTGGAAATATAGAATGAACTAAGGAAAGAGGAAATATAGAATGAACTAAGGAAAGAGGAAATATAGAATGAACTAAGGAAAGAGGAAATATAGAATGAACTAAGGAAAGAGGAAATATAGAATGAACTAAGGAATGAGGAAATATAGAATGAACTAAGGAAAGAGGAAATATAGAATTGAACTAAGGAAAGAGGAAATATAGAATGAACTAAGGAAAGAGGAAATATAGAATGAACTAAGGAAAGAGGAAATATAGAATGAACTAAGGAAAGAGGAAATATAGAATGAACTAAGGAAAGAGGAAATATAGAATGAACTAAGGAAAGAGGAAATATAGAATTGAACTAAGGAAAGAGGAAATATAGAATGAACTAAGGAAAGAGGAAATATAGAATGAACTAAGGAAAGCTGAAATATAGAATGAACTAAGGAAAGAGGAAATATAGAATGAACTAAGGAAAGAGGAAATATAGAATGAACTAAGGAAAGAGGAAATATAGAATGAACTAAGGAAAGAGGAAATATAGAATGAACTAAGGAAAGAGGAATTATAGAATGAACTAAGGAAAGAGGAAATATAGAATGGACTAAGGAAAGAGGAAATATAGAATGAACTAAGGAAAGAGGAAATATAGAATGAACTAAGGAAAGAGGAAATATAGAATGAACTAAGGAAAGAGGAAATATAGAATGAACTAAGGAAAGAGGAAATATAGAATGAACTAAGGAAAGAGGAAATATAGAATGAACTAAGGAAAGAGGAAATATAGAATGAACTAAGGAAAGAGGAAATATAGAATGAACTAAGGAAAGAGGAAATATAGAATGAACGAAGGAAAGAGGAAATATAGAATGAACTAAGGAAAGAGGAAATATAGAATGAACTAAGGAAAGAGGAAATATAGAATGAACTAAGGAAAGAGGAAATATAGAATGGACTAAGGAAAGAGGAAATATAGAATGGACTAAGGAAAGAGGAAATATAGAATGAACTAAGGAAAGAGGAAATATAGAATGGACTAAGGAAAGAGGAAATATAGAATGAACTAAGGAAAGAGGAAATATAGAATTGAACTAAGGAAAGAGGAAATATAGAATGAACTAAGGAAAGAGGAAATATAGAATGAACTAAGGAAAGAGGAAATATAGAATGAACTAAGGAAAGAGGAAATATAGAATGAACTAAGGAAAGAGGAAATATAGAATTGAACTAAGGAAAGAGGAAATATAGAATGAACTAAGGAAAGAGGAAATATAGAATGAACTAAGGAAAGAGGAAATATAGAATGAACTAAGGAAAGAGGAAGTATAGAATGAACTAAGGAAAGAGGAAATATAGAATGAACTAAGGAAAGAGGAAATATAGAATGAACTAAGGAAAGAGGAAATATAGAATGAACTAAGGAAAGAAGTAATATAGAATGAACAAAGGAAAGAGGAAATATAGAATGAACTAAGGAAAGAGGAAATATAGAATTGAACTAAGGAAATAGGAAATATAGAATGAACTAAGGAAAGAGGAAATATAGAATGAACTAAGGAAAGAGGAAATATAGAATGAACTAAGGAAAGAGGAAATATAGAATGAACTAAGGAAAGAGGAAATATAGAATGAACTAAGGAAAGAGGAAATATAGAATGAACTAAGGAAAGAGGAAATATAGAATGAACTAAGGAAAGAGGAAATATAGAATGAACTAAGGAAAGAGGAAATATAGAATGAACTAAGGAAAGAGGAAATATAGAATGAACTAAGGAAAGAGGAAATATAGAATGGACTAAGGAAAGAGGAAATATAGAATGAACTAAGGAAAGAGGAAATATAGAATGAACTAAGGAAAGAGGAAATATGGAATGAACTAAGGAAAGAGGAAATATAGAATGAACTAAGGAAAGAGGAAATATAGAATGAACTAAGGAAAGAGGTAATATAGAATGAAAAAAGGAAAGAGGAAATATAGAATGAACTAAGGAAAGAGGAAATATAGAATTGAACTAAGGAAATAGGAAATATAGAATGAACTAAGGAAAGAGGAAATATAGAATGAACTAAGGAAAGAGGAAATATAGAATGAACTAAGGAAAGAGGAAATATAGAATGAACTAAGGAAAGAGGAAATATAGAATGAACTAAGGAAAGAGGAAATATAGAATGAATTAAGGAAAGAGGAAATATAGAATTGAACTAAGGAAAGAGGAAATATAGAATGAACTAAGGAAAGAGGAAATATAGAATGAACTAAGGAAAGAGGAAATATAGAATGAACTAAGGAAAGAGGAAATATAGAATGAACTAAGGAAAGAGGAAATATAGAATGAACTAAGGAAAGAGGAAATATAGAATGGACTAAGGAAAGAGGAAATATAGAATGAACTAAGGAAAGAGGAAATATAGAAAAGAACTGAGGAAAGAGGAAATATAGAATGAACTAAGGAAAGAGGAAATATAGAATTGAACTAAGGAAAGAGGAAATATAGAATGAACTATGGAAATAGGAAATATAGAATGAACTAAGGAAAGAGGAAATATAGAATGAACTAAGGAAAGAGGAAATATAGAATGAACTAAGGAAAGAGAAAATATAGAATGAACTAAGGAAAGAGGAAGTATAGAATGAACTAAGGAAAGAGGAAATATAGAATGAACTAAGGAAAGAGGAAATATAGAATGAACTAAGGAAAGAGGAAATATAGAATTGAACTAAGGAAAGAGGAAATATAGAATTGAATTAAGGAAAGAGGAAGTATAGAACGAACTAAGGAAAGAGGAAATATAGAATGAACTAAGGAAAGAGGAAATATAGAACAGAACTAAGGAAAGAGGAAATATAGAATGAACTAAGGAAAGAGGAAATATGAATTGAACTAAGGAAAGAAGGAGGAAATATAGAATGAACTAAGGAAAGAGGAAATATAGGAATGAACTAAGGAAAGAGGATATATAGAATGAACTAAGGAAAGAGGAAATATAGAATGAACTAAGGAAAGAGGAAATATAGAATGAACTAAGGAAAGAGGAAATGTTAGAATGAACCAAGGAAAGAGGAAATATAGAATGAACTAAGGAAAGAGGAAGTATAGAATGAACTAAGGAAAGAGGAAATATAGAATAAACTAAGGAAAGAGGAAATATAGAATGAACTAAGGAAAGAGGAAATATAGAATGAACTAAGGAAAGAGGAAATATAGAATTAACTAAGGAAAGAGGAAATATAGAATTGAACTAAGGAAAGAGGAAATATAGAATGAACTAAGGAAAGAGGAAATATAGAATGAAACCAAGGAAAGAGGAAATATAGAATGAACTAAGGAAAGAGGAAATATAGAATTAACTAAGGAAAGAGGAAATATAGAATTGAACTAAGGAAAGAGGAAATATAGAATGAACTAAGGAAAGAGGAAATATAGAATGAACTAAGGAAAGAGGAAAATATAGAATTGAACTAAGGAAAGAGGAAATATAGAATTGAATTAAGGAAAGAGGAAGTATAGAATGAACTAAGGAAAGAGGAAATATAGAATGAACTAAGGAAAGAGGAAATATAGAATGAAACGAAGGAAAGAGGAAATATAGAATGAACTAAGGAAAGAGGAAATATAGAATTGAACTAAGGAAAGAGGAAATAGAGAATGAACTAAGGAAAGAGGAAATATAGAATGAACTAAGGAAAGAGGATACATAGAATGAACTAAGGAAAGAGGAAATATAGAATGAACTAAGGAAAGAGGAAATATAGAATGAATCAAGGAAAGAGGAAATATAGAATGAACTAAGGAAAGAGGAAATATAGAATGAACTAAGGAAAGAGGAAGTTATAGAATGAACTAAGGAAAGAGGAAATATAGAATAAACTAAGGAAAGAGGAAATATAGAATGAACTAAGGAAAGAGGAAATATAGAATGAACTAAGGAAAAGATTATAGAATTAACTAAGGAAAGAGGAAATATAGAATTGAACTAAGGAAAGAGGGAAATATAGAATGAACTAAGGAAAGAGGAAATATAGAATGAACCAAGGAAAGAGGAAATATAGAATGAACTAAGGAAAGAGGAAATATAGAATTAACTAAGGAAAGAGGAAATATAGAATTGAACTAAGGAAAGAGGAAATATAGAATGAACTAAGGAAAGAGGAAATATAGAATGAATCCAAGGGAAAGAGGAAGTATAGAATGAACTAAGGAAAGAGGAAATATAGAATGAACTAAGGAAAGAGGAAATATAGAATGAACTAAGGAAAGAGGAATATAGAATGAACTAAGGAAAGAGAGGAAATATAGAATGAACGAAGGAAAGAGGAAATATCGAATTGAACTAAGGAAAGAGGAAATATAGAATGAACTAAGGAAAGAGGAAATATAGAATGAACTAAGGAAAGAGGAAATATAGAATGAACTAAGGAAAGAGGAAATATAGAATGAACTAAGGAAAGAGGAAATATAGAATGAACTAAGGAAAGAGGAAGTATAGAATGAACTAAGGAAAGCGAAATATAGAATGAACTAAGGAAAGAGGAAATATAGAATGAACTAAGGAAAGAGGAAATATAGAATGAACTAAGGAAAGAGGAAATATAGAATGAACTAAGGAAAGAGGAAATATAGAATTGAACTAAGGAAAGAGGAAATATAGAATGAACTAAGGAAAGAGGAAATATAGAATTGAACTAAGGAAAGAGGAAATATAGAATGAACTAAGGAAAGAGGAAGTATAGAATGAACTAAGGAAAGAGGAAATATAGAATGAACTAAGGAAAGAGGAAATATAGAATGAACTAAGGAAAGAAGAAATATAGAATTGAACTAAGGAAAGAGGAAATATAGAATGAACTAAGGAAAGAGGAACTATAGAATGAACTAAGGAAAGAGGAAATATAGAATGAACTAAGGAAAGAGGAAATATAGAATGAACTAAGGAAAGAGGAAATATAGAATGAACTAAGGAAAGAGGAAATATAGAATTGAACTAAGGAAAGAGGAAATATAGAATGAACTAAGGAAAGAGGAAATATAGAATTGAACTAAGGAAAGAGGAAATATCGAATGAACTAAGGAAAGAGGAAGTTTAGAATGAACTAAGGAAAGAGGAAATATAGAATGAACTAAGGAAAGAGGAAATATAGAATGAACTAAGGAAAGAGGAAATATAGAATGAACTAAGGAAAGAGGAAATATAGAATGAACCAAGGAAAGAGGAAATATAGAATTGAACTAAGGAAAGAGGAAATATAGAATGAACTTAGGAAAGAGGAAATATAGAATGAACTAAGGAAAGAGGAAATATACAATGAACTAAGGAAAGAGGAAATATAGAATGAATTAAGGAAAGAGGAAATATAGAATGAACTAAGGAAAGAGGAAATATAGAATTGAACTAAGGAAAGAGGAAATATAGAATGAACTAAGGAAAGAGGAAATATTGAATTGAACTAAGGAAAGAGGAAATATAGAATGAACTAAGGAAAGAGGAAGTATAGAATGAACTAAGGAAAGAGGAAATATAGAATGAACTAAGGAAAGAGGAAATATAGAATGAACTAAGGAAAGGGGAAATATAGAATGAATTAAGGAAAGAGGAAATATAGAATGAACTAAGGAAAGAGGAAATATAGAATTGAACTAAGGAAAGAGGAAATATAGAATGAACTAAGGAAAGAGGAAATATAGAATTGAACTAAGGAAAGAGGAAATATAGAATGAACTAAGGAAAGAGGAAGTATAGAATGAACTAAGGAAAGAGGAAATGTAGAATGAACTAAGGAAAGAGGAAATATAGAATGAACTAAGGAAAGAGGAAATATAGAATGAACTAAGGAAAGAGGAAGTATAGAATGAACTAAGGAAAGAGGAAATATAGAATAAACTAAGGAAAGAGGAAATATAGAATGAACTAAGGAAAGAGGAAATATAGAATGAACTAAGGAAAGAGGAAATATAGAATTAACTAAGGAAAGAGGAAATATAGAATTGAACTAAGGAAAGAGGAAATATAGAATGAACTAAGGAAAGAGGAAATATAGAATGAACTAAGGAAAGAGGAAATATAGAATTAACTAAGGAAAGAGGAAATATAGAATTGAACTAAGGAAAGAGGAAATATAGAATGAACTAAGGAAAGAGGAAATATAGAATGAACTAAGGAAAGAGGAAGTATAGAATGTACTAAGGAAAGAGGAAATATAGAATGAACTAAGGAAAGAGGAAATATAGAATGAACTAAGGAAAGAGGAAATATAGAATGAACTAAGGAAAGAGGAAATATAGAATGAACTAAGGAAAGAGGAAATATCGAATTGAACTAAGGAAAGAGGAAATATAGAATGAACTAAGGAAAGAGGAAATATAGAATGAACTAAGGAAAGAGGAAATATAGAATGAACTAAGGAAAGAGGAAATATAGAATGAACTAAGGAAAGAGGAAATATAGAATGAACTAAGGAAAGAGGAAATATAGAATTGAACTAAGGAAAGAGGAAATATAGAATGAACTAAGGAAAGAGGAAATATAGAATGGAACTAAGGAAAGAGGAAATATAGAATGAACTAAGGAAAGAGGAAGTATAGAATGAACTAAGGAAAGAGGATATATAGAATGAACTAAGGAAAGAGGAAATATAGAATGAACTAAGGAAAGGGGAAATATAGAATGAACTAAGGAAAGAGGAAATATAGAATGAACTAAGGAAAGAGGAAATATAGAATGAACTAAGGAAAGAGGAAATATAGAATGAACTAAGGAAAGAGGAAGTATAGAATGAACTAAGGAAAGCGAAATATAGAATGAACTAAGGAAAGAGGAAATATAGAATGAACTAAGGAAAGAGGAAATATAGAATGAACTAAGGAAAGAGGAAATATAGAATGAACTAAGGAAAGAGGAAATATAGAATTGAACTAAGGAAAGAGGAAATATAGAATGAACTAAGGAAAGAGGAAATATAGAATTGAACTAAGGAAAGAGGAAATATAGAATGAACTAAGGAAAGAGGAAGTATAGAATGAACTAAGGAAAGAGGAAATATAGAATGAACTAAGGAAAGCGGAAATATAGAATGAACTAAGGAAAGAAGAAATATAGAATTGAACTAAGGAAAGAGGAAATATAGAATGAACTAAGGAAAGAGGAAGTATAGAATGAACTAAGGAAAGAGGAAATATAGAATGAACTAAGGAAAGAGGAAATATAGAATGAACTAAGGAAAGAGGAAATATAGAATGAACTAAGGAAAGAAGAAATATAGAATTGAACTAAGGAAAGAGGAAATATAGAATGAACTAAGGAAAGAGGAACTATAGAATGAACTAAGGAAAGAGGAAATATAGAATGAACTAAGGAAAGAGGAAATATAGAATGAACTAAGGAAAGAGGAAATATAGAATGAACTAAGGAAAGAGGAAATATAGAATTGAACTAAGGAAAGAGGAAATATAGAATGAACTAAGGAAAGAGGAAATATAGAATTGAACTAAGGAAAGAGGAAATATAGAATGAACTAAGGAAAGAGGAAGTGTAGAATGAACTAAGGAAAGAGGAAATATAGAATGAACTAAGGAAAGAGGAAATATAGAATGAACTAAGGAAAGAGGAAATATAGAATGAACTAAGGAAAGAGGAAATATAGAATGAACCAAGGAAAGAGGAAATATAGAATTGAACTAAGGAAAGAGGAAATATAGAATGAACTTAGGAAAGAGGAAATATAGAATGAACTAAGGAAAGAGGAAATATACAATGAACTAAGGAAAGAGGAAATATAGAATGAATTAACGAAAGAGGAAATATAGAATGAACTAAGGAAAGAGGAAATATAGAATTGAACTAAGGAAAGAGGAAATATAGAATGAACTAAGGAAAGAGGAAATATAGAATTAACTAAGGAAAGAGGAAATATAGAATTGAACTAAGGAAAGAAGAAATATAGAATGAACTAAGGAAAGAGGAAATATAGAATGAACTAAGGAAAGAGGAAATATAGAATTAACTAAGGAAAGAGAAAATATAGAATTGAACTAAGGAAAGAGGAAATATAGAATGAACTAAGGAAAGAGGAAATATAGAATGAACTAAGGAAAGAGGAAGTATAGAATGAACTAAGGAAAGAGGAAATATAGAATGAACTAAGGAAAGAGGAAATATAGAATGAACTAAGGAAAGAGGAAATATAGAATGAACTAAGGAAAGAGGAAATATAGAATGAACTAAGGAAAGAGGAAATCTCGAATTGAACTAAGAGAGGAAATATTGAATGAACTAAGGAAAGAGGAAATATAGAATGAACTAAGGGCAGAAGAGAATGAACTAAGGGAAAAGAGAGGAGAGACTGAAATTAAGGAAAGAGGAAATAGAATTGAATCAATAGAAAGAGAAATATAGAATGAACTAAGGAAAGAGGAAACATAGAATGGAACTAAGGAAAGAGGAAATATAGAATGAACTAAGGAAAGAGGAAGTATAGAACAGAACTAGAAAGAGGAAATATAGAATGAACTAAGGAAAGAGGAAATATAGAATGAACCAAGGAAAGGGAAATATAGAATGAACTAAGGAAAGAGGAAATATAGAATGAACTAAGGAAAGAGGAAATATAGAATAACCAAGGGAAAGAGGAAATAGAATGAATCAAGGAAAGAGGAAATATAGAATGAACTAAGGAAAGAGGAAGTATAGAATGAACTAAGGAAAGCGAAATATAGAATGAACTAAGGAAAGAGGAATATAGAATGAACTAAGGAAAGAGGAAATATAGAATGAACTATGAAAGAGGAAACATAGAATGAACTAGGAAAGAGGAAATATAGAATTGAAATCAAGGAAAGAGTGAAATATAGAATGAACTAAGGAAAGAGGAAATATAGAATTGAATCAAGGAAAGAGGAAATATAGAATGAACGAATAGAAAGAGGAAGTATAGAATGAACTAAGGGAAAGAGGAAATATAGAATTAGAACTAAGGAAAGCGGAATATAGAATGAACTAAGGAAAGAAGAAATATAGAATCTGAACTAAGAAAGAGGAAATATAGAATGAACTAAGGAAAGAGAAGTATAGAATGAACTAAGGAAAGAGGAAATATAGAATGAACTACAAGAGAAAATATAGAATGAACTAAGGAAAGAGGAAATATAGAATGAATCAAGGAAAGAGTGAAAATATAGAATTGAACTAAGGAAAGAGGAAATATAGAATGAACTGCTGAAAGAGGAAATATAGAATTGAACTAAGGAAAGAGGAAATATAGAATGAACTAAGGAAAGAGAAGTATATGAAATGAACTAAGGAAAGAGGAAATATGGGAATAACCAAGGAAAGAGGAAATATAGAATGAACTAAGGAAAGAGGAAATATAACGAACTAAGGAAAGAGAAATATAGAATGAACTAAGGAAAGAGGAAATATAGAATTGAACTAAGGAAAGAGGAAATATAGAATGAACTTAGGAAAGAGGAAATATAGAATGAACTAAGGAAAAGAGGAAATATAGAATGAACTAAGGAAAGAGGAAATAGAATGAATTAAGGAAAGAGGAAATATAGAATGAACTAAGGAAAGAGGAAATATAGAATTGAACTAAGGAAAGAGGAAATATAGAATGAACTAAGGAAAGAGGAAATATAGAATTGAACTAAGGAAAGAGGAAATATAGAATGTCCAAGGGAAAGAGGAAGTATAGAATGAACTAAGGAAAAAGAGGAAATATAGAATGAACTAAGGAAAGAGGAAGTATAGAATGAACTAAGGAAAGAGGAAATATAGAATGAACTATAAGGAAAGAGGAAATATAGAATTAACTTAGGAAAGAGGAAATATAGAATGAACTAAGGAAAGAGGAAATATAGAATGAACTAAGGAAAGAGGAAATATCGAATTGAACTAAGGAAAGAGGAAATATAGAATGAACTAAGGAAATAGGAAATATAGAATGAACTAAGGAAAGAGGAAATATAGAATGAACTAAGGAAAGAGGAAATATAGAATTGAACTAAGGAAAGAGGAAATATAGAATGAACTAAGGAAAGAGGAAATATAGAATGGAACTAAGGAAAGAGGAAATATAGAATGAACTAAGGAAAGAGGAAGTATAGAATGAACTAAGGAAAGAGGAAATATAGAATGAACTAAGGAAAGAGGAAATATAGAATGAACTAAGGAAAGGGGAAATATAGAATGAACTAAGGAAAGAGGAAATATAGAATGAACTAAGGAAAGAGGAAATATAGAATGAACTAAGGAAAGAGGAAATATAGAATGAACTAAGGAAAGAGGAAATATAGAATGAACTAAGGAAAGAGGAAATATAGAATTGAACTAAGGAAAGAGGAAATATAGAATGAACTAAGGAAAGAGGAAATATAGAATTGAACTAAGGAAAGAGGAAATATAGAATGAACTAAGGAAAGAGGAAGTATAGAATGAACTAAGAAAAGAGGAAATATAGAATGAACTAAGGAAAGAGGAAATATAGAATGAACTAAGGAAAGAGAAAATATAGAATGAACTAAGGAAAGAAGAAATATAGAATGAACTAAGGAAAGAGGAAATATAGAATTGAACTAAGGAAAGAGGAAATATAGAATGAACTTAGGAAAGAGGAAATATAGAATGAACTAAGGAAGGGGAAATATAGAATGAACTAAGGAAAGAGGAAATATAGAATGAATTAAGGAAAGAGGAAATATAGAATGAACTAAGGAAAGAGGAAATATAGAATTGAACTAAGGAAAGAGGAAATATAGAATGAACTAAGGAAAGAGGAAATATAGAATTGAACTAAGGAAAGAGGAAATATAGAATGAACTAAGGAAAGAGGAAGTATAGAATGAACTAAGGAAAGAGGAAATATAGAATGAACTAAGGAAAGAGGAAATATAGAATGAACTAAGGAAAGAGGAAATATAGAATTGAACTAAGGAAAGAGGAAATATAGAATGAACTAAGGAAAGAGGAAGTATAGAATGAACTAAGGAAAGAGGAAATATAGAATGAACTAAGGAAAGAGGAAATATAGAATGAACTAAGGAAAGAGGAAATATAGATTGAACTAAGGAAAGCGGAATTATAGAATTGAACTAAGGAAAGAGGAAATATAGAATGAACTAAGGAAAGAGGAAATATAGAATTGAACTAAGGAAAGAGGAAATATAGAATGAACTAAGGAAAGAGGAAATATAGAATGAACTAAGGAAAGAGGTAATATAAAATGTACTAAGGAAAGAGGAAATATATAATTGAACTAAGGAAAGAGGAAATATAGAATGAACTAAGGAAAGAGGAAATATAGAATGAACTAAGGTAAGAGGAAATATAGAATGAACTAAGGAAAGAGGAAATATAGAATGAACTAAGGAAAGAGGAAATATAGAATGAACTAAGTAAAGAGGAAATATAGAATGAACTAAGGAAAGAGGAAATATAGAATGAACTAAGGAAAGAGGAAACATATAATTGAACTAAGGAAAGAGGGAAATATAGAATGAACTAAGGAAAGAGGGAAATATAGAATGAACTAAGGAAGAGGAAATATAGAATGAACTAAGGAAAGAGGAAATATAGAATGAACTAAGGAAAGGAAATATAGAATGAACTAAGGAAAGAGGAAATATAGGGCAAACTAAGGAAAGAGGAAATATAGAATGAACTAAGGAAAGAGGAAATATAGAATGAGCTGAGAAAGAGAATATAGAATGAACTAAGGAAAGAGGAAATATAGAATGAACTAAGGAAGAGGAAATATAGAATTAACTAAAGGAAAGAGGAAATATAGAATGAACTAAGGAAAGAGGAAATATAGAATGACCTAAGGAAAGAGGAAATATAGAATTGAACTAAGGAAAAGGAAATATAGAATGAACTAAGGAAAAGAGAAATATAGAATGAACTAAGGGAAAGAGGAAATATAGAATGAACTAAGGAAGAGGAAATATAGAATGAACTAAGGAAAGAGGAAAGTATAGAATGAACTAAGGAAAGAGGAAATATAGAATGAACTAAGGAAAATATAGAATGAACTAAGGAAAGAGGAAGTATAGAATGAACTAAGGAAAGAGGAAATATGGGAATAGACTAGGAAGAAATATAGAATTAACTAAGGAAAAGAGGAAATATAGAATGAACTAAGGAAAGAGGAAATATAGAATGAACTAGGAAAAGAAGGAAATATAGAATTAACTAAGAGAATATAGAATGAACTAAGGAAAAGAGGAAATATAGAATGAACTAGGGGAGGACAGAGTTGAACTAAAAAAAAAGAAAGGAAATATAAATAGAACTAAGGAAGGAAATATGAAGATTGAACTAAGGAAAGAGGAAATATAGAATGAACTAAGGAAAGAGTATAGAATGAACTAAGGAAAGAGGAAATATAGATGAGCTAAGGAAAGAGGAAATATAGAATGAACAGGAAAAGGAAGTATAGAATGAACTAGGAAAAGGAAGTATAGAATGAACTGAGAAGAGGAAATATAGAATGAACTAAGGAAAGAGGAAATATAGAATGAACTAAGGAAAAGGAAATATAGAATGAACTAAGGAAAGAAATATAGAATGAACTAAGGAAAGAAATATAGAATTGTACTAAGAAGAAGGAAATATAGAATGAACTAAGGAAAGAGGAAATATAGAATGAACTAAGGAAGAGGAAATATAGAATGAACTGAGAAAAGAGGAAATATAGAATGAACTAAGGAAAAGAGGAAGTAAAGAATGAACTAAGGAAAGAGGAAGTAGAATGAACTAAGGAAAAGAGGAAATATAAAGACAGGCTAAGGAAGAGAAGTATAGAATGAACTAAGGAAAGAGGAAATATAGAATGAACTAAGGAAAGAGGAAATATAGATTAACTAAGGAAGAGGAAATGTAGAATGAACTAACGAAAGAGGGAAATATAGAATGAACTAAGGAAAGAAATATAGAATTAACTAAGGAAGAAGGAAATATAGATGAACTAAGGGAAAGAGGAAATAGAATGATCTAAGGAAAGAGAGATATAGAATTGAACTAAGGAAAGAGGAAATATAGAATGAACTAAGGAAAGAGGAAATATAGAGTGAACTAAGGAAGAGGAAATATGAATGAACTAAGGAAAGAGGAAGTATAGAATGAACTAAGGAAAAGAGGAAATATTGAATGAACTAAGGAAGAAGGAAATATAGAAGGAACTAAGGAAAGAGGAAATATAGAATGAACTAAGGAAAGAATATAGAATTGAACTAAGGAAAGAGAAATATAGAATGAACTAAGGAAAGAGGAAATATAGAATGAACTAAGGAAAGAGGAAATATAGAATGAACAGAAGAGAGTATAGAATAGACTAAGAGAAGGAAATATCTAGAATGAACTAAGGAAAAGAGAAATATAGAATTAACTAAGGAAAGGAAAATATAGAATGAACTAAGGAAAGAGGAAATATGAATGAACTAAGGAAAGAGGAAATATAGAATTAACTAAGGAAAGAGGAAATATAGAATGAACTAAGGAAAGAGGAAATATAGAATGAACCCAGGAAAGAGGGAATATAGAATTGAACTAAGGAAAGAGGAAATATAGAATGAACTAGGGAAAGAGGAAATATAGAATTGAACTAAGGAAAGAGGAAATATAGAATGAACTAAGGGAAGAGGAAGTATAGAATGAACTAAGGAAAGGAAATATAGAATATGAACTAAGGAAAAGGAAATATAGAATGAACTAAGGAAAAGAGGAAATTATAGAATGAACACAGGAAGAGGAAGTATAGAATGAACTAAGGAAAATATAGAATGAACTAAGGAAAGAGGAAATATAGAATGAACTAAGGAAAGAGGAAATATAGAATGAACTAAGGAAAAGAGGAAATATAGAATGAACTAAGGAAGGGAAATGTAAATTGAACTAAGGAAAGAGGAAATATAGAATGAACTAAGGGAAAGAGGAAATATAGAATGAACTAAGGAAAGAGAAATATAGAATGAACTAAGGAAAGAGGAAATATAGAATGAACTGAGGAAGGAAGTATAGAATGAACTAAGGAAAGAGGAAATATAGAATGAACTAAGGAAGAAATATAGAATGAAGTAAGGAAAGAGGAAGTATAGATAGAACTAGGAAAGGGAAATAGAATGAACTAAGGAAAGAGGAAATATAAATTAACTAAGGAAAGAGAAATATAGAATGAACTAAGGAAAGAAGGAAATATAGATAGACTAAGGAAAGAGGAAATATAGAATTAACTAAAGGAAAGAGGAAATATAGAATGAACTAGAGGAAGAGGAAATATAGAATGATCTAAGGAAAGAGGGAATATAGAATTGAACTAAAGGAAAGAGGAAATATAGAATGAACTAAGGAAAGAGGGAAATATAGAATTGAACTAAGGAAAGGAAATATAGAATGAACTAAGGAAAGAGGAAGTATAGAATGAACTAAGGAAGAGGAAATATAGAATGAACTAAGAAGGAAATATAGAAGGAACTAAGGAGAAGAGGAAATATAGAATGAACTAAGGAAAAGGGGGAAATATAGAATTGAACTAAGAAGAGGAAATATAGAATGAACTAAGGAAAGAGGAAATATAGAATGAACTAAGGAAGAAATATAGAATGAACTAAGGAAAGAGGAAATATAGAATGAACTAAGGAAGAAGGAAATATAGAATAGACAAGGAAAGAGGAAATATAGAATGAACTAAGGAAGAGGAAATATAGAGATGAACTAAGGAAAGAGAGTATAGAATGAACTAAGGAAGAAGGAAATATAGAATGAACTAAGGAAAGAGGAAATATAGAATGAACTAAGGAAGAAGAAATATAGAATGAACTAAGGAAAGAGGAAATATAGAATGAACTAAGGAAAAGGGAAATATAGAATGAACTAAGGAAAAGAGGAAATATAGGAATTGAACTAGGAAAGGAAATATAGAATGAACTAAGGAAAGAGAAATATAGAATGAACCAGGAAAGAGGAAATATAGAATGAACTAAGGAAAGAGGAAATATAGAATGAACTAGGAAAGAGGAAATATAGAATGAACTAAGGAAAGAGGAAATATAGAATGAACTAAGGAAAGATGAAGTATAGAATGAACTAAGGAAAGAGGAAATATAGAATGAACTAAGGAAAGAGGAAATATAGAATTAACTAAGGAAAGAGGAAATATAGAATGAACTAAGGAAAGAGGAAATATAGAATGAACTAAGGAAAGAGGAAATATAGAATTGAACTAAGGAAAGAGGAAATATAGAATGAACTAAGGAAAGAGGAAATATAGAATGAACTAAGGAAAGAGGAAATATAGAATGAACTAAGGAAAGAGGAAATATAGAATGAACTAAGGCAAGAGGAAATATAGAATGAACTAAGTAAAGAGGAAATATAGAATTGAACTAAGGAAAGAGGAAATATAGAATGAACTAAGGAAAGGGGAAATATAGAATGAACTAAGGAAAGAGGAAATATAGAATGAACTAAGGAAAGAGGAAATATAGAATGAATTAAGGAAAGAGGAAATATAGAATGAACTAAGGAAAGAGGAAATATAGAATGAACTAAGAAAAGAGGAAATATAGAAAGAAACTAAGGAAAGAGGAAATATAGAATGAACTAATGAAAGAGGAAATATAGAATGAACTAAGGAAAGAGGAAATATAGAATGAACTAAGGAAAGAGGAAATATAGAATGAACTAAGGAAAGAGGAAATATAGAATTGAACTAAGGAAAGAGGAAATATAGAATGAACTAAGGAAAGAGGAAATATAGAATGAACTAAGGAAAGAGGAAATATAGAATGAACTAAGGAAAGAGGAAATATAGAATGAACTAAGGAACGAGGAAATATAGAATGAACTAAGGAAAGAGGAAATATAGAATGAACTAAGGAAAGAGGAAATATAGAATGAACTAAGGAAAGAGGAAATATAGAATGAACTAAGGAAAGAGGAAATATAGAATGAACTAAGGAAAGAGGAAATATAGAATGGACTAAGGAAAGAGGAAATATAGAATGGACTAAGGAAAGAGGAAATATAGAATGGACTAAGGAAAGAGGAAATATAGAATGAACTAAGGAAAGAGGAAATATAGAATGAACTAAGGAAAGAGGAAATATAGAATGAACTAAGGAAAGAGGAAATATAGAATGAACTAAGGAAAGAGGAAATATAGAATTGAACTAAGGAAAGAGGAAATATAGAATTAACTAAGGAAAGAGGAAATATAGAATTAACTAAGGAAAGAGGAAATATAGAATTAACTAAGGAAAGAGGAAAGAGAGCTTTAACTAAGGAAAGAGGAAATATAGAATGAACTAAGGAAAGAGGAAGTATAGAATGAACTAAGGAAAGAGGAAATATAGAATGAACTAAGGAAAGAGGAAATATAGAATTAACTAAGGAAAGAGGAAATATAGAATTGAACTATGGAAAGAGGAAATATAGAATTAACTAAGGAAAGAGGAAATATAGAATTAACTAAGGAAAGAGGAAATATAGAATTAACTAAGGAAAGAGGAAATATAGAATTAACTAAGGAAAGAGGAAATATAGAATTAACTAAGGAAAGAGGAAATATAGAATTGAACTAAGGAAAGAGGAAATATAGAATTAACTAAGGAAAGAGGAAATATAGAATGAACTAAGGAAAGAGGAAATATAGAATGAACTAAGGAAAGAGGAAATATAGAATTAACTAAGGCAAATGATGATGAACATAACATTGAATGTATGTAAAGTAAAAAGTAACAAAATTGGGTGGATATCCATAAGGGAAAAGTCTGTGCAAAATAAATGCAGTTAATTGCTTTTCAGATTAAGGATACGTGTAAGTAGTTAGAATGATTTGAAAGGGGACACGAATAATAGAAAAAAGCCTAATGGTAAATTTTTTTTTAAAAAGCATTCCACTGCCACTATAGCGCAGAGGGTTATACAGACGGATTGGGTATAGGAAATGTCAGAAGGAGGGTGATAGACGACATAGGATGTACATAGGGAGAGAGTTGGAGAGAGTGGGTTAGTGTGTTAGGAGGTGTCTATTGACCTTATATTTAAACTCCTGGAGGTTGTAGCCGTCGGGGAAGCAAGCATGCGGTAGGGAATTCCACAGGAGGGAAGTGCGAGGAAAGAAGCTGTTGGAGTAGAAATTGTGGTTACATTTCATCGGTTTCGCTGTAAAAGGGTGGGACCTAGTTGCCAATCTAGTATCTCGTGCAAATTCACATATAGGGAGCACCAGTGATTTAAGTTTGTCAGAGCAGAAGCCATGAAAGTTTTTATAGAAGAGGCACAGGGAAGCCACGTCACGCCGGTGAGAGAGTGACTGCAGGCGGTCAACCAAGTCGGTAACGAAAGGAAAATGTGGAAAATGTATGATAAAGAAAGGCGGGAAAATAGAATTATGCTTTCGAGGAAGATCTGAAGAACAGGAGAAAAAATTGATGAATAATACATTTTAAGGGGAGGGCGAAATAATGTGGCTCTGTAGAAAGTGAAGAAAAAGTAGAAAGAATGAAAAACAGAAAATTCAATTGTGTGAAGAAAGGTAAATTTGAAAAAAAAAAAAGAGGAAAAACAATTTTAGAAAGAAGGAAAGAAAAAAGCCAGAAAAAACTTTACGTGCGAATGTGAAAATACCCCAACCCCACAGCCTCTTCAATCTGTTGGTCACAACTTGACTTACCTATTTATACACGATACCTTGGCCATCAGAAAAGCAAACGGATCCAGGATATGTAAAGCCACAAGTTTATTCGCCTGAAGAGAGTCAACTTTAGACTCGAAACATGTGTAGCGTCACAAAGACCATTATGGACACTTAATGTATTATAACATTTATAATAACAACAACAATAAATACACACTTTAAACAATATGTTAACAGCCTCTGACACTTTTTATTCTATACCATTTTCTCTCGTTTGAACAACCCTATTTCTGTTTTTAATATATATATATATATATATATATATATATATATATAAAGAGAAAAGGTTTTTAATTATTATGCGGATCTTTCACATTTTATATATGAAACTGATTCACACTCTCTTTTATTGTGAGGATTATATCGATCGGTAAGTGTACCACCGGAAGTCTGTTTCCTAAATAGCCGGTCCTTATATATATATATATATGACAATATTTACGCTCTCACACCCTGATTGAGTACTCTGGAAGAATGGTAGACTTTGTAGACAGTAGCTACTCTGGCATGTACGCATCGCTCATTCATTAAAATGAATTAGATCACTCTGGCTATTGGGCGCGTATAATGATAATATACGCGCTAAAAAGTTTGCCTTCTTTCACCGAACGCCCATAGCCCAGAGGTAGAATCGCCGACTGACGCCAATTCGGTCGGGTTTCAATCCTGGGTTAAAAAGCAATCGGAGTCTAATCGTACTGATGAGCTGTGATACAGCGAAACAGATCTGTCTGCGGATGACAATATATATATATATATATATATATATATATATATATATATATATATATATATGGGGGGGGTCTGTGTAAAATTTCGGATTTAACTAAAATAAATATTTAATAAGATAATAGGAATAAAGACAAATGGAATATTTTCTTAGCTTTGATGCGATTACATATGTAGTCGCATGAACGTGTGTTTTGTTTTCCTTTTGTCTTCATTTTAATATATGTATATATATATATACGTGTGTGTGTGGAAAATTTCAAATATAACTGAAATAAATATTTAACTGTTGATGCGATTACATATGTAGTAGCATGTACGTCTAAGATAAAATTTCTTTTTGTCATCATTCATATATATATATATATACATATAGTCATTCGCAGACAGATCTATTTCGCTGTATCACAGCTCATATATATATATATATATATATATAGTGTTGACTTTTGATAATGTTTAGCGCTAAAGTTGTTGTTTTCTAAAATAATTTAGCGATAGAATGTAATTTGCCAAACAGATTGCTTTACCGTAAAATTCTTGTCATAAAAAAAGAGCGTTAAGAAGCCCGAAGATTCTGTCGGTCTGTTTGCCGTTGGGTTCTGGCTTTTTCTCGTTTATAGTTGTCTATATTTTTACTATATAAACAAAAAATATAAAACGGGACCTAATAGCAAACCAATACGGACGTGTGCGAATATCATGAAATTGTCCTCACGAAACTCCAAAGTCGGCATGAATCTGCTCATTTAATGTAATAAAATCTTTGTGTGTATATATATATAGCAATGTTTTATGTCAACACAAGATAATATCATATTTGATGGTAGATTTCTATGTGTTAACGTCCCTGCAATTCTCTGAAGATGGCGCGTGTGCACCGAAAGATTAGAAGCAGCAGAATAAAAACATATCGAAATCCTGGATAATTATGATCTTTTTTTTCTCCTGAAATTAAAGCCAAAATCCGTTGCTTAAAACGGCTAATAATTAAACATAATAGACATTTGTTGTCTGTTATATTTCACAATATATGTTTAAAAAAATAACTGCTGCTTTGATACACGAGATATATATATATATATATATATATATATATATATATATATATATACAGTGTATCAAAACAGCAGATAATTTTTTAAACATATATATATATATATATATAGTGTATCAAAACAGCAGATAATTTTTTAAACATATATATATATATATATATATATATATAGTGTATCAAAGCAGCAGATAATTTTTTAAACATATATATATATATATATATATGGTGTATCAAAGCAGCAGATTTTAAACATATATATATATATATATATATATATATATATTATTGTGTATCAAAGCAGCAGATAATTTTTTAAACATATATATATATATATATGTATATATAGTGTATCAAAACAGCAGATAATTTTTTAAACATATATATATATATATATATATATATATATATATATATATATATAGTGTATCAAAGCAGCAGATAATTTTTTAAACATATATATATATATATATATATATATGGTGTATCAAAGCAGCAGATGATTTTTTAAACATATATATATATATATATATATATATATATATATATAGTGTATCAAAGCAGCAGATAATTTTTAAACATATATATATATATATATATATATATATATATATGGTGTATCAAAGCAGCAGATGATTTTTTAAACATATATATATCTATATATAGTGTATCAAAGCAGCAGATAATTTTTTAAACATATATATATATATATATATATAGTGTATCAAAGCAGCAGATAATTTTTAAACATATATACACATATATATAGTGTATCAAAGCAGCAGATAATTTTTTAAACATATATATATATATATTGTTTTTTTTATAAGCGTTTCACCCCGAGCAAGGCATGTCACTGCCACTACTGCGCAGGGGGCTACGTAGAGTGGAGAAAGGATGATTAAATATAGGAAATGTCAGAGGGTGGGTGATAGGCGGGTAAGGATACCGAGAATGATGGTTGGGTAGATGAGAGTGTTCTGAGAATAATTAGGAGTTAGGGTGATAGGAGGTGTCTATTGACCCTACATTTAAACACCTGGAGATTGTAGCTGTCGGGAAAGCAGAGTTGTGGAAGGGAGTTCCACAGGCAGGAAGCGCGAGAAAAGAAGCTGTTGGAGTAGAATTTACGGATACATCTTATTTGTTTAACTGTAAAAGGGTGGGACCTAGTTGCTAATCTAGTATCTCGTGCAAATTCGTGCTTAGGCGGCACCAGTGATCTAAGCTCATCGGAGCAGAAGCCATGAAATTACTTGTAGAAGAGGCACAGGGAAGCTACATCACGCCGGTGAGAGAGTGGTTGCAGCCTGCATATATATATAGTGTATCAAAGCAGCAGATAATTTTTTAAACATTTATATATATATATATATATATATTGTAATGATAAGAAAAAGCCGACAGATTAAAAGCTACAGTTGCATTAACTTCTATAAAATTGCTCAGTACAGTGTAGAGCTTAATATTTACTTTCATTATTAACTTACAATGATTTCTAAAAAATAACATCTTTCAGAACGTTTTTGATTTTCTCAAGGTAATATTTTAAAAACAAATGATGAAAATGATTTATTTTAGTAGGTATAGAACGAATTCATGGTTATTCAGAAAGTTAAGAAGAGGTGGTTGGAGGAAGTTAAACAATATGATTATGGGTGTGTCGGTTATTACTCGATCAAATGTAAGAATTAGATTGAACTACGGAGTTGAAGGAAATGTTGTGTTATGTCATGATAAAATAACGCTTTTTAATTTGCCCGGAAAAGATATATGCAAGAAACATACATTATTCAAAGGAGAACAGGTCAGATTTTAGGTTATTTTACGTTTAATTTTTATACTGCTCTATTTGTTACAGGAGTTAATTTGTTTTGGTTAAAATTTGAATTAAGTAATTATGGTATACTAAGGTATATTGGAGTTATGAAAACCAAACAAGTATTGTGTGGGTTATTTATTTTAACATAATGATTTTATGTAATACTAGCAGTATTGCCTGGCTTGCTCGGGTATAATGAAAGCTTTAAAACTAATCCATAGTCCTGGTGTTCAGACTCAGCCTAAAGAATATTTGAAATAATAAAATATTTGCGACAATTTACCAATCGCACATAGTGTGCATATATATATATATATATATATATATATATATATATATATATATATATAGTAGCAGTATAACCCGGCGTTGCTCGGGTGTAATGAAATCTTTAAAACTAATCCATGATCCTTAAGCTCAGACTCATTTGACGTTGGCACGAAAGACTAAAAAAGCAATAGTTGTTTCCAGTTAAAGCGAAACCGTAGACTGAATGAAAAATGAATGGATGTAAGTCAAATTTTGATTTCCTGGTATTGATATCAAATAAGTTTTTTTCGTCGTAAAGTGAATTTTGAAGGATAAATAAGTCCTCTGGGTATATATATATATATATATATATTTACCCAGAGGAACTTATTTAGCCTTCAAAATTCATACATATATATATATATATATATATGTATATATATATATATATATATTACGGAAATTAACGAAGATTAACGAAACTAGTTACAAACAACCGACAATTTGAAATTATTTTTGATCGAAACTCGTATTTAAGTAGATATTCTGCTTGTAATCAAACAGTGATATATATGTATTTCTACCGTTCTAATCATTTACGATAATTTTTTTTTTACAAAAATGTGTGTCATTCGGCAGGATTCGAACCTGCGATCTCTATCCACATATGGGAAGCGACCAAGTGATCGGGCGAGTCTGAGACCTCTCGACCACGAATGATGATCAGTCTAATTATTCGATTATAAACCGAATATCTGCTTAAATACAAGTATCGATCAAAAATAATGTTAAAAAAAATCATTTCAAATTGTCGATTGTTTATAACCAGTTTCGTTAAAATTCATTAATTTCCGTAACAAGTTTGCATTTGTTGACATTACGATACATTTCAGAGCAGATATGGTTGTTGCGATGAATCAAAAATTGTGTTATATAGGCTTGATTGGAACCACGTTTGGACTGGAGGTCATTCGTAGTCGTGCCGTCTAAGACGTTGCCAGATCGAATGGTAGCTTCCCCTATGTAAACAGGGGTCGCAGGTTCGAATCCTACCGAATGACACGCATTTACGTAATAAAAATTTATCGTAAATAATCAGGCCAGTAGATATAAATATGTAATACTGTTTAATTAAAAACCTGCGACTCCTATCCTCACCATGTGATCTGGCGCGTCTTAGACCTCTCAGTTTGGTAATCTTCGTTAATTTCCGTCACATGTTTACATTTGATGATATTACGATACATTTCCGAGCAGAGATGGTTATTACGTAGAATCGAAAATTGTGTTATACGTTTAATTTGACCTCGTTTAGACTAATCGTCATTCGTGGTCGAAAGTTCAGAGAGGCGCCAGATCTCTTGGTGGCTTTCCCTATGTGAATAGGGTCGCAGGTTCAAATCTTGCCGAATGACACACATTTTCATTGCAAACATTTGATTATAAACAGTATATCTATTTAAATACGAGTATCGATCAAAAATAATGTTCAAACAAATCATTTCAAATTGTCGGTTGTTTATAACCAAGTTTCGTTAATCTTCGTTAATTTCCGTAACATGATGATTATCGTAAATAATCAGGCCGGTAGAAATAAATATATAATACTGTTTGATTATAAACAAAAGATCTACTGAAATACGAGTATCGATCAAAAATAATGTTCAAACAAATCATTTCAAATTGTCGGTTGTTTATAATCAAGTTTCGTTAATCTTCGTTAATTTCCGTAACATGATGATTATCGTAAATAATCCAGCCGGTAGAAAAAAAATATAAATATACTGTTTGATTAAAAACAGAATATCTATTTAAATATGAGTATTGATAAAAAATAATGTTCAAACAAATCATTTCATATATATATATATACAAAACATGAGACTGCAAAGAAGTCAATCTCATTGAGGTATCTTAACAAAGAAACAAATCAAAAGAAATGAGCGCATTGACAACATCCTAACTGTTTCTAACATCTTTAATGTTTCGCTTTCCAGCCAAAGATTCCTAACGATAAGTAGGTTATAATGTAAGATACTTGATTCGACTACAGTTGTTATTCGCCTGTTTTCATTTGCAATACAATTGAATCAGACGCGCTCCAGGGCTACAGGTCGATTGTATTTCTATGGTTGGTCTTTACATAAGCTCCACGAAAGATGTGTGGCAGTGTCGCTCTCTCCATCTATTTATTTATTTACTTATTTGTTTGCAATAAGACGTAATACACACATTTGACCCTGACAAATAGGTGTCTGCGAGCTAATAGATTTACGGTCTTATTTATCACCCGATATAGCGATTGACTAGTG
>JBBBDQ010002318.1:327500-337500 GCA_037127315.1 Ascarosepion bandense | reverse complement strand
ACATGAACTAAATTGCCAAAATAAAATGTATTTGGGCTCAACCAAAGACACCTTTAAGACCAGGTGGTTTAATCCCAGATCCACATTCAAAATAGAAAAATTAAAAAACTTTACAAAAATGGCTAGCCACGTCTGGAAATTAAAATCAAAATATGGAAAAGACCCAGACATAACGTGGAGCATTTTAAAAACAGCCAAGCCTTACATCGGTGGAAAAATATGTAGACTGTGCCAAGAAGAAAAATTAGAAATTATGGTATTCCCAAATAAAGTCAAACTGTTAAATGAAAGGTCGGAAATTATGAATAATGCATCCACAATAAAAAAAATACCTTTAAGTTCATACAACCATGAATGAAAACGCCATAATTAGTTTTAATTTAAAAATTGCGCGTTCATAAATTCCCTGCCTCTTGAACGTTCAAATAAAACACCGTTACAAGAACGTTCTTTAAAGAAACAAACGGTAAAATCAGTTATTAAAAATCGTCTGAAGACACCACTCATGGTAGAAACCTAGGTAGCGAAATAACGCGTTTAAAAATAGAAAATATTCAAAAGTTCTACAATGTAATTTTATTAAACACTTTTAATATAAATGTATACTGGTCTAAACATATTATGAGAAAAAAACTAAGTATTAATCAATGAATCAATCAATATATATATATATGTTTAAAAATGAAATATATATATATATATATATATATATATATATATATATATATATATATATACAAATAAATACACAGCGGTCTTTATTATAATAGAAATAATGTTTTCTTTTTTATATATTGTCACACAGGGTACCCCACTCGTGTCTTAGTGGCTTTATTGTTTTTCGGGTGGGGGTGAAATGATTAAAAACTTTACCTGATGATTGGTTGCTTTGGTTTTTGTGGCATATCAACCTTGGCGGGTCATTTAATGCCAAATAAATTTTTATTTATTTATTGTTGGTAATACATTTTCTTTCAACAATTTATTGTTGTTTTTATATAAGTGTTGTGTCTAGCAACTTTTTTCTTTTCGAGTATCAAGATTCATTGGAATTTGTTTTAAAGGGCAGAGTCCCAAGTCCTACGCTGTTATTTAACCCATAATTGGAGGGAAGGGATGGATTAATACATTTCCCAAGAGTACCAGTGCTTAAGTGAATGCAGAGTATTCAACTGGAATTCGAACTCGGCTCAACGATTTCTCTTTCCTAGCCGATATCCACTGCACCACAACGCACATAAACGCTTACAGTACCTGGTATTTCCAAGCGGTCATCCCTCTAAGTACTGACCAGGCTAAACGTTGCTTAACTTCGGTGATCGAGCGAGGCCCGGTGTATTCAACCTGATATGGCCGTAAGTACGCACATTTGTCAATAAACGCTTCCATCACCTGGTATTTCCATGCGGTCACTCATCTAAGTACTGACCAGGCTAAACGTTGCTTAACTTCGGTGATCGAGCGAGGCCCGGTGTATTCAACCTGATATGGCCGTAAGTACGCACATTTGTCAATAAACGCTTCCATCACCTGGTATTTCCATGCGGTCACTCATCTAAGTACTGACCAGGCTAAACGTTGCTTAACTTCGGTGATCGAGCGAGGCCCGGTGTACTCAACGTGATATGGCCGTAAGCCCTATTACCTGATGAAGTCACATAAAAGCCTCTCGCGATAAGATCAATGTGTTACGCAGACCATTATTGGATTTAATCTTCACGATGTGTCCCCTTTGTTTATTGCTTCAGATTTAACATATTTTAAAAGAAGATTCCAAAAATTGGGTTTTCATTTTATATTCCTTCTGTAGATGGAATAAATTTAGATTTAAAACCAAAAATACTGGCTTTTTCTATTCATCAAATGGCTATAGATCTTGGCTTTCGCGAAAAATTCTCAGAGACTGAATCTTTTCGGAAGCGGCGAATCAGTTGTTTTTATTTTCTTTCTTTTAATGCCAAGTATGATGTGTGTTCTTGTACGATTGTCCACTGAAAGCCTTTCTTTCAGACAAATTATTGATTCATTTGAGCCAGGAATAAAACCAAAAGTTCGCGCCGGCTAGAAGTTTTTTTTTCTTTTTCGATTAAATCTATTTGCGATATTTCGTAATGCGATTTCTTTCTTTTCCTTCTCTCTTTTCTTTTTTCTTCTTTTTAATTTTTTCTTTTTTTCTATTTGTTTCTTTATCAACTTTCTTTTCTTTAATCCTTTTTTTATCTTTTTATTTATTTTTGCTTTTATTTTTATTTTTTATTTTTTCGTTTTTTATTCTAGTTTTCCTTGTTTCTAACTCGGATCTACGTTGTGGTTTAGTTGATATCGACTCGGAACGACTAATCGGGGTCCCGAGTTCGAACTTTTCTTGGGAAAGGCTTTAATCCGTCTCTTCCCTCCAGTTATGGGTTAAATAACAGCACAGATTGGGTTCTATAACCTTGACTGGCAACCAGTCTACCGCAGAAAGCAATGGCAACCTACTGCGGGATAATCTTCTGCCCAGTCAGTCATGTCTCGAAAGAGACATGATCGCCCAAGCGTGTATCACGTATGGCACTGAACTGACTGACTGAATATAATAGTTGGAAAAATGATTGAGGCTTCCAATGGTCATACAGTGGGGGATCGGTTTTATATTGTTATGAAGTAATAAACTGATCCCCCACTAATTACTACTTAATAATATAATACATATCTTCCCCCTCTAGATATCAGTCAAATAACAGGACAGATTGGGTTCTGTAGCCTTGGCTGGCAACCAGTCTACCGCAGAAAACAATGGCAACCTACTGCGGGATAATCTTCTGCCCAGTCAGTCATGTCTCTTTCGAGACATGATCACCCAAAGCGGGCATCACGTATGGCACTTAATTGACTGATTGAATATAATAGTTGTAAACAATTAAAACTTCTACTGGGCATAAAGTTGGGGGTAGGTTTTCTATTGTTATGAATTAATAAAACTGATCCCCCACTAATTACTACTTAACAATATAATATGATTTATCTCTTCTCACACCAGTTATGAGTTAAATAACAGGAGAAATTGGGTTCTGTAGCCTTGGCTGGCAACCAGTCTATCACCGAAAGAAATGACAACCTACTCTGCCAATAATCTTCTGCCCAGTCAGTCATGTCTGTTACGAGACATGATCGACCAAAGCGTGTATCACGTATGGCACTTAATTGACTGTTTTAATTGCTTTTTATGTTACGGTTTTTTATTTGTTTTTAGTGGGGGGGGGGTGTTTTATTTTTCGTTACTTTTTTGTTTGTTCTCTTGTAGTCTTTTTCTTTTCTTTTTTTTTCTGTTCTCGTTTCGTTTTAACATTTTTTGTTTTTTTCTTATTATTTGATTTTATTTTTATTTTTTGTGTATTTTTTTTACTTTCCTTTCTTTTTTTTTCTTCTTCATTTTTTATTATTTGCTTTCATTCTTATTTCTCTCGTCTTTTCTTTTTTTTCTTGTTTTTTTATCTTTTGTTTATTTTGCTTTTTTATTCTTGTTTGTTGTTGTTTGTTTAAAGAAATGAAAACGTTCGTTTTTTAAATTCAATAAAAATAATTATTTTTCTTTCATATTAAAGTTATTTCTCCCATGAATAATCCGACAAGATAATCATATAATCTGTGTAAAATAGTCAGCAAAACCACAGAATAATTTATAAAGCTGACAATTGTGTGCGTCGCCGGGAATCAATAGTTTACGCGGTTCTCCTTCATTATTCACATAGTGAGTTCGATCCTGGCTGTTTAATATTTGGTATGTGTTTTTTCTAACGGTGAGGTCTAAGCTTAGAATGTCTGCATTCAGTTCCACTTCAATTTCCTTCTTAATGAAGTCCCATTTGTGTGTTAGCCTTCATCTAAAAGGTCGCAAGCACTTTTATTCAAAATCAAGGTTATTGTCCCGCAAAACAGATCAGTTTCTGATTGAGAAACGATAATAATGAGCTTAATTAACATTCACTAGTGTTCCCACCATTGTGCCTCTGATAAGACCGTTTTACGTCACTTTTGTTGCTATTTGCCGCCCAAAACAAGGCCCAAGAGTAACTCAAGGTAGTGATTTGATAAATGAGGTTTGATAAGTAAGTGCATGGAGAAGGAAAGTGATGGGGATAGATAATGGTTGACTCTAGACCATTGGTTCTTAACTATTTTAGAGCCACTGACCCCTATAAGAACTAACCGTTTATAGACAGATGGACAATAAGATATTTACAGTCTTCATTGTTTTTTACAACGTTTCTATGTACCTTTCTTTACACAAGACCCTCATGTATGTTGTACATGGATCACATTTCAGTTAGCCACTCTTAATGTGCGTTGTGGTACAGTGGATATCGAATGGGAACGACAAATCGAGGTGCCGAGTTCAAATTCCAGTTGACTTCTTTGCATTCACTTACGCACAAATACCCTTGGGAAAGGTATTAATCTGTCTCTTCCCTCCAGTTATGAGTTAAATAATAGAACAGTTTGGGTTCTATAGCCTTGGTCAGCAACCAGTCTACCGCAGAAAGCAATGGCAACTTACTGCGGGTTAATCTTCTGCCGAGTCAGTCATGTCTCTTTCGAGACATGATCACCCAAGCATGTATCACGTATGGCACTTAACTGACTGACTGAATATAGTAGTTGAAAATAATTAAAACTGTTCCTGGGCATAAAGTGGGGGATCGGTTTTATATTGTTATGAAGTAATAAAATGATCCCCCAATAATTACTACTTATTAATATAATACATCTCTTCCCCATCTAGCCATGAGTGAAATAACAGAAGAGATTGGGTTCTATAGCCTTAGTCGGCAACCAGAAAGCAATGACAACCTGCGTGATAATCGTCTGCCCAGTCAGTCATGACTTTTTCGAGTCTTGATTTGCTCGCACAGCCGAAGAAATTCACGAGGATTCAGCCTGTAAACAGAAAGAGACATGACTGACTGCGCAGAAGATTATCCCGCAGTAGGTTGTCATTGCTTTCTGCGTTAGACTCGTTGCCAGCCAAGGCTATAGAACCCAATCTGTCCTGTTATTTAACCCATAACTGGAGTGAGAAGAGATAAATTATATTATATCATTATATTAATAAGTAGTAATTAGGGGGATCAGTTTATTACTACATAAGAATAGAAAACCGAGCCCCCACTTTATGCCCAGTAGAAGTTTTAATTGTTTTCAACTATTATATTCAGTCAGTCAGTTAAGTGCCATACGTGATACTCCTTGGGTGATCATGTCAATTTCGAGACATGACTGACTCGGCAGAAGATTATCCCTCAGTTTGGTGCCATTACTTTCTGCGGTATACTGGTTGGTTGCCAGCCAAGGCTACAGAACCCAGTCTGTCCTGTATTTAACCCATAACTGGAGGGAAGATACGGATTAATACCTTTCTCAAGGGTATTTGCGCATAAGTGAATGCAACGAATTCAACTGGAATTTGAACTCGCTTTTACGATTTCTCATGCCAAGTCGATATCTACACATATCGCACATCCTAATCAAACATTATAAGCATGTATTTATAATTCTTTCATATAATATTTCAATTATTATTTTAATCGACAAGTATCTAAACTTATTTATAAATGGAACTTTGTCTGTCTGTGTGCGTGTGTCTCCGCACATAGACTCCGAAACGGATGAACCGATTTTCTTCAAAATTTACACAGTTGTACTATAAGCGTCTGCGCGTGTTCTTAGCTAGGGTTTGTGTCGAGGTACCCCCGATAAATATCGAAAATCCATAATCAAAAAAATCGGGTTATAGAAGGAGTGGTCCGATTTTAATCAAATTTGATACACTCATATACAACGACATAAAAAACGAGATTCAGAAGCTTCAAGGATGCAGTTCTTACAATAGTGCTGAATATCGATAATATATATATATATATATATATATATATATATATATATATAAAAGGCGAGATGTTTGTGCGCGTTTGTGTGTGTGTGTCTGTTTATCTGTCTGTATGTCTGTATTTTTCAGTCCTTTTATTTTAGTTTTTGCTTCGGGTTTGGCTCTAAGTAGGTATAATTGTAGTTCTTTGTCTCAGCCATGATACCATTTACTCAGAGGACTCATTTAGCCTTCAAAATTTAGTTTAATAGGAAAAAACTTATTTGATATCGATACCAGAAATCAAAATTTGACTTACATCCATTCATTTTTCTTTTAGTCTACGGTTTCGCTTTAACTGGAAACAACTATTGCTTTTTAATCTTTCGAGCCAAAAGAGTCTGAGCTCCAGGACCATGCATTAGTTTTAAAGCTTTCATTACACCTGAGCAACGCCGGGCTATACTTCTAGTCGGTATATATAATTATGGACAGAAGTAATCGGCTCCACTGAATATTTGCATATGTTCTTAGAAAATGTGAATATTTGCAAGAACTTACTGAATTTTTCATAAATAGTTGACTTTTTGTTTTTTAATTGTTTTATCCCAAGCAAGGCGGTACCGCTACTGAGATGCAGGGGCGGGGGCTAGTAGGAGGAACGCAAAGAGAAAGACGAACCAGTTACAGGTGGTGTCCGAGAAAGTGCAATAGAAGGATGGAAATAAAGTTGTGATGATAGTTGCGATGGTAGAGTGAGAAAGGAATAGAACAGGATACACGTGGTGATGTAGAAAGGACGAGGAAAGGACTGGAGTCGAGTGGATAAGAGATGGAAATTGACATTGCATTTAAATTCTTAGAGGTTGTAGCCGTCATAAAAGCAAGCGTACGGAAGGGAGTTCCACAGGCGAGAAGTGCGAGAAAAGAAACTGTTGGAGTAGACGTTTCGGCTGCATTTGGTAGATTCAACTATAAAAGAGTGGGACTATGTTACCAGTCTGGTGTTTCGAGTAAATTCCTGTGGAGGGGGCACCAGTAACCTAAGCTCGTTGGAGCAGAATCCATGAAAATATTTGTAGATGAGTGAAGCCTCATTCCGCTGGGAATAAAGTGGCTTCCAGGTCGGGACTGATTACATTCCAGATTCTCCTTTGGAGTCTGTCGAGAACCCTGAGATGAACAGCAGGCTTCGTATTTAGTTTTGAATAATTAGTGATTTTTTAAAAGTTTCTGACTAATATATTGATGGTTATATTTTTTCTAAATTTATTCGACCCCTTCTGAAAATTATGAAATAATATTGTTATATGGCAATTTTAATGATTTTTCTTAATTTGACTTTTAATACAAACAACCTTTGAAAATGAAATATATATACATCTACGAGGACTGATAAAATTTATCGAGACTGTTGCGATGATAACGAGGCTAAATTTATCAGAATGAAGTCGCTTAGCACTGATTGGCCTTTGTCGTCCATGCACCATAAGTTTTAAAGTTCTCGCTTGTGTTCCGTTGTTAATAGCAATGCTTGGAATTAAAATCGAGTCACCCTCTCTGATCATGGATTGTGTAGCAGTTTTTGGCCATGAACAACATTCTCCAGATACGACAACAACCATATTTCTGGGAACTCACCACTTCCGATATTTTCCTCTTGCCGAATATCAAGCCATGGATTATGTAGCAGTTTTTGGCCATGAACAACATTCTCCGGACGAACTTAAGTCACTGGTGCCTCCTCAATAGGTGTTTACTCGTGCAACCAGATTGGCAACTGGGTCCCACCCATTCACAGTTAGATTAGCCAAATGCAGACGACAATTCTACTCCTGCAGCTTCTTCTCTCGCACTTCCCGCCTGTGGAACTCGCTCCCATATTTTTGCTTTCCTGACGGCTACAACCTCCAGGAATTTAAATGCAATGTCAATACTCATCTATTAACCACTTGACTCTAGTTCTTTCACCACCCTGTATATTCTTTCCTTTCTTTCCACCTTTGAAACTATCATCACACCTGCATTCTCATTCTTCTATTGCTCCTTTCTAACTGGTTCGTCTTCCTCTTCACTCTCTTCTAATTAATCTTTTTACACTTATGTAGCCCCCTGCATATCAGTGGCATTACCGCCTTGCTCGGGGGAAAGGGTTAAAAAAAAAAAGGTACGACAACAACCATATTTCTGGAATCACGCCACTTCCGATATTTTCCTCTTGCCGAATATCAAATCAAAGACACAAGGCAACCATTGAGAAGACGACGAAGATGCTGCTCGCTATGTCCAAGATAGGAGTTCCAAGAAGGCTTTCCTCAATGGAAACGGCACCGGATCAAGTCTGTAACTCCAGAAGGAGAATAATTCGAAGGAGATAAAATGCCGAATTGAGATATGTTGTGGGTTATTTATTTTATCACCGGTACTGGGCATAACGATAAACTCCATCCGGCAGCAAGGCTTCTGATTGGGAGGTTATGAGAAGCATGGGACCATCTCTTAATTGCTGTTGTCCTCGGGTCTGCCCTGACCCGGGGTGGAAGCACCTGTTAGGGGTCCCAGCTATAGGCAAATAGTTAACCCCCAAACTGGGGTCAAAAGACTATGAAAGTATAAAAATACACTTTTAAATATATACAAAAAATATATACATTTATAGAAAAATATACATTTTTGAAGAAAAAATTATTCTCAGCAAAATATTTTTGAATACAAAACTAGGAGACATTTTCAGTTTTCTAAAATAAAAAAAAAGAACAAACACAAAACATTACATTAAAATCTCACTAAATCAACCTTCTTACTATAGTTAGTTAGTTAAGTGCCATACACGTGATACACGCTTAGGCGATCATGTCTTGAAAGAGACATGATTGACTGGGTAGAAGATTATCCCGCAGTAGGTTGCCATTACTTTCTGTGGTAGACTGATTAACAGCCAAGGCTATAGAATACAATCTGTCCTATTATTTAACCCATAGCTGGAAGAAAGAGACGGATTAATACCGTTTCTAAGGGTATTTGTGTGTAAGTGAATACAAGAAATTCAACTAGGCATTCGAACTCGGCTCCCCGATTTGTCGTTGCGAGTCGATATCCACAGCGCCACAACGCACGTCCAACGCAAATTCTCACTATAACCGAATATTTAAAAAATACCTGAATGCCACTAACTTTTTTTGGCATTAAATAACCCACATAGGTGTTGATATGCCATTAAACAAAACTCAAACTCAAAATATTTTATCACCAGTCAAGATATTGTCAATCGACCCTCGTATCAGTCAGTTAAGTGCCATGCGCGATACATGCTTGGGCGATCATGTCTCGAAAGAGACATGACTGACTGGGCAGAAGATTATCTGCAGTAGTTTGCCATTGCTTTCTGCGGTAGACTGGTTGCCGACCAAGGCTATATAACCCAAACTGTTCTATTATTTAACCCATAACTGGAGGGAAGAGATGGATTAATACCTTTCCCAAGGGTATTTGCGCGTAAATGAATGCAAGGAATTCAACTGGAATTCGAACTCGGTTCCCCGAGTTCTCGTTCCGTGGCGATATCCACTGCGCCACAACGCACATCCGAACCGTATACCGATTATAATTAAACAAATATGGCTTCCTCTTTCTTTCATCTGAATAAAATGTAGGATAATATCAACAAATTAGGTAAACTTCATGTTTAAAGGAGACCTCTTCAGTTCCTTTTTGCATACCACATAAACATTTCAATCTATAACATTCGACATATTTTGCGTTTTTACTCATATCTTTACAATAAGTTTGCGACTCGGAAAACTCCTTGAGAACTTGGTTTGATAGCATTAAAGTTCAAAATTAATTTTGTTTTATTTTGTAGCGGATAAGAAATTAATTAAAATCAAATTTCTTCTTCACTTTTACAAAAATTCATAATGACGTCTGAAATCCTGTTTTTCCCAAATAGAAAAAAGATTGCCCATGTGATTAAAGAAAAAGCCGAACCCAGAATTCGCGAGTAGGTGTTAGATTGATTTTCAACCAATGAGAGCGACTTGCAAGACTTGAGGACTTGGCGAGTCAGTGTGAAAATCTAATGACAATAAAAGGGCCCCGATCGGCGTCAGTGAGTCAGTCAGGGGATGGAAGCTGCAAAGACGACAAGCTAAA
>JBBBDQ010002318.1:125000-322500 GCA_037127315.1 Ascarosepion bandense | reverse complement strand
ATTTTTGATAAGCGTGTAGGAATCTTGATTGTGGTTATACACCATGGGAATTCGGTTGTTGTTTTTTCTTTTCTTGTATGTGAGAAGTGTGCTACGATTTATGTGGATGGTTTTATTTAGTGCTCCTTTTATTATTTTTATTGGGTATTTACATTTTAGAAATTGCTTTGTTAGGTTGTTAATGTTGTTTAGAAAATCTGGATGGTCTGAGCATATGCGTTTGATTCTTAGAAATGAGCTGTATACGATAGATTTTTTTAATTTAAGGGGATGACAACTGTTAAAGTGTAGGAATTTATGTTGGTTTGTGGGTCTGCTGTATAGACTGGTGGAAAGTGTATGTTTGTTTAATTTTATCATGACGTCTAAGAAAGGGACGGATGTGTATGAGTGTTCCATGGTAAATTTAATTGTATTGTGGAAGTTGTTGCAGAAAGTAAGTTTTTTTAATTTTTCTAATCCATGAGTCCATAATAAGAAAATGTATCTAAAATAATGTGATAAAATAAATAAAATAATGTGAATTGTCTAGTAGCTTTCTTTCTAGAATGTGCATAAAGATATTGGCATAACTAGGTGACATTTTCGTGCCCATGGCTGTGCCACTAATCTGTAAATAGTGTTTGTTGTTAAATTTAAAATTATTATGTGTTAAGATGAAATTTATTAATTGGCATATATCTGTGATTTGGTTGTTAGGTAATTTGCTTTTACTAAGGAACTCATGGCAAGTTGATACTTCTTCAACATGTGGAATGTTCGTGTACAGAGACGTAACATCCATCGTTACTAGGATATTATCATCGTGGACTAAGTTAATGTTTTGTAATTTGTTAATGTTAAGGATATTATCATCGTGGACTAAGTTAATGTTTTGTAATTTGTTGAGAAAGTCAGTCGTGTGTCTTATATAACTAGGTATGTCAGGTAATAAAGGTTTTAGGATATTGTCTATGTACCCATATATATATATATATATATATATATAAGGCAGTAGAGATGCTTGATTACTCTTAGAATGATTCTATTCCTCTTACTATAATAGATATGTTAAGGGACCTTTTTCTCAGTTTGATCTGGTAGTATCCCAGAACATATTTCTTCATTTCTTCGTCCAGTGTTAAGCCGAATCCTCTTTCGTTATTTTTGCTTCCTGCGTATATTATTCTGTGGTTGTCGCTTCTGAAGTCTCCATTATTTGGCCATCTGGTTTCGAATATTCCCAGAATATTGATGCTCAGTCTCCTCATCTCCTGCTTGACATTCTCGAGTTGACCACAGTTATTGGGCCTCCTGATGTTCGATGCCCCCAATGTAATTCTTTGTTTGTTGCACACAGTCGCAGGGTGACGGTCCAGTGACAACTGATCCCCATGTCGTTTATTCCCAAGCGAGGGACAAAATCCGAAGAATTGCGTCTTCTTTACGCCGTTGGTGTTAACAGTCGCAGGATAACGGTCAGGTTACACCTGTTGCCCATGTCGATCCTCACCGGGCGAGGAATTACTTCCTCTGGAAGTGACCCACTTCACGCCGTTATGTCTATTTTTAAAGGCCATAATTGTTCACGGGAAAGAGAGCGGAGTGGTATCTGGTTGTCTTCTCTACGGTGACTTATCGAGACACCCCTCTAGTTAGCTGGCAGTTGACTCGTTCAGTATTCATCGGCCCTTTATGTAGGTCTTGTTTTTCGTCTATATCAGGTTTCTCCCCTCCCGCCTAATTCGCAATACAGTGAATTGAGTTAGCAGGTTTAGTCGCCAACGTTTCAACCGAGAAAGAAACAAAACTTTTTTTATACATACCTATATCGATGAGGGAGATAAAATATAACACGTTAAATTGTATATATTTACGGGTCGTTTTAGTGGAGCTGCTAGTGGGGTAGTGTTATGATGAAGCACACCTTTTCCTCAGATAATGGACTCTCCCTTCTATGTTTATAAGAGTTAACAGAAAGTTAACTCGAGAAGTTCTTGGGGAGTTCATAGGAGTTCTAGAGAGTTCTTTTGAGTTCTATTGGAGTTCAGTAGAACTACTAGGCAGTTGATATTAGTCGTCAGTTAGTCGAACACTGAGGAGTCAGCTTACAATGAAAGATTACCAAGTTCCTAACATTTTGGGTGCGTTAAGTCGATTAGCAACTGACATACATGATTATAATTTTTAGTGTGAAAACTATTTCACAACAGGTAGGAAAAGTATTATTATGTTACAAATTAGTATAAGACCGCATACGTAATTCCATACAGGATTTCCTGATTCAGATTTCAGATGGCCGACTAAATAATTACAGAGAGGTAATTTCACTTTCTCCTTCAGGTTCTTAGACGGTCAGAGCTTGTTAAATGACCGTCTTCTTACACATATATTTCTCTAAAATCAAATAACCCCAAGCAAGGAATTCTACTGCCACTGTTGTGCAGGGGTTTACATAGGAGAAAGTGATGAGAAAGAGGGGTCAGTTATAGGAAATGTCAGGAGGAGGGTAATAGACGGATGAGGATACCGAGTACGGGGGTGGAGTAGATAAAAAAAAATAGCTTGAGGGAATGGATGCGAGTTAGTGTGACAGGAGATATCTATTGATATTACATTTAAATTCCTGGAAATTGTAGCTGTCGAGGAATCAAGTATATGGAAGGGAATTCCACAGGCGGGAGGTGCGAGAAAATAAGCTGTTAGAGTAGAAATTGCGGTTACATTTTGTCGGTTTCACTGTAAAATGGTGGGACCTAGTTGCTAATCTAGTAGCTCGTGTAAATTTATACCTAGGAGGCACCAGTGATCTAAGTTCATTGGAGCAGAAGCCGTGAAAGCATTTATAGAAGATGCACAGGTAAGCCACGTCACGCTGGTGAGATAGTGACTGCAGCCGAGCTGCCAAGTCGGTATCAATCACATTACAGATTCCCGTTGGATTCTGTCAAGAACCCCGAGGTAAATAGCAGGGGTACCCGACCAGATGTGGCAGCAGTACTCAATACACGGGCGGATGGTATATTTATATATGTAAGAGCAAGAGAGGAGGTGTGGCAGAGAGTGGAATGGGGAGGAGATCTCAAAAGCATTACTGTGACTAGAATCAACCTTAGAATTTCAGACATATTTACAAAGTTTCCGTCATTGGTGTTTAAAAGACAGACTGATAAGAAAGGAAACGAATCAAATATTTCAGTTATAGAAAAATGAAATAAAAATGAATCAGTATTGAAGTTCAATAAAATTTAAACATATTCAATACTAGCAGTATAGCCCGGCGTGGCTCGGGTGTAATGAAAGCTTTAAAACTAATCAATGGTCCTGGAGCTCAGACTCTTTGGACGTTGGCACGAAAGACTAAGAAGCAATAGTTGTTTCCAGTTAAAGCAAAACCGTAGACTGAAAGAAAAATGAATGGATGTAAGTCAAATTTTGATTTCCTGGTACCGATATCAAATAAGATTTTTTGTCATAAACTGAATTTTGAAGGCTAAATGAGTCTTCTGAGTAAATGGTATCATGGCTGAGACTAAGAACTATAATCATAGAGCGAAACCCGAAACAAAAACAAAAATAAAAGGGCTGAAAAAATACAGACAAACAGGCAGATAAACAGACACACACACAAATATATTGCCTTATATATATATATATATTATCGATTTTCTGCACTATTGTAAGAACTGCAACCTTGAAAATTCTGAATATCATTTCTTATGTCTTTGTCTATGAGTGTATGAAATTTGATTAAAATCGGACCGCTCCTTCTATAACCCGGTTGTTTCGATTATCGATTATCGACATTTATTGGGGGTACCTCGACATAAAACCTAGCTAAGAACACTCGCAGACGCTTATAGTACAAATGTATAAACTTTGAAGAAAATCGGTTCAGCCGTTTCGCTGTCTATAGGTAACGGATACACACACAGGCACACACACACATACATACACACAGACAAAGTTCCATTTATAAATAAGGTTTAGATATACATATATATGGCTAAATAAAAAACAGACAAGAGGAAAACTGTATTTAAATCGCCTACGAGTTTTGTCCTGTGATGGACTTTATCAAGGCAAAAAGACAAAATGGCTTTATTATAAATTACGTATATATAAAAAAACAGTGTTGACAACTATAAAAACGCTAGATCTATCTATCTATCTATCTATCTATCTATCTATCTATCTATCTATTCCATTGTATTAGTATCTATCTTATCTATCTATCTTTCTCAGTCTGTTCATATCTATCTATCTCAGTTGGTTCATATCTATCTATCTATCTATCTATCTATCTATCTATCTATCTATCTATCTATCTATCTATCTATCTCAGTCTCTTCATTATCTATCTATCTATCTATCTATCTATCTATCTATCTATCTATCTATCTATCTATTTTAGCCTATTCAGTATCTATCTATCTATCTATCTATCTATCTATCTATCTATCTATCTATCTATCTATCTCAGTCCAAAATATAAAGGAATATGCGATCGAAAGAGAAAAACAATTCCAATAGACGACGTATACGTAATCAGAGAAAGTGTGACACATCCTAGGAAGACATTATTCATTTGTTTCAATTAATTTGCACAAGGTTGTCAGGCCTAACCAGGCCTGACGTTGTTAACTTTGGTGATTGGACGAGAACCAGTGTTTCAAATTGATATGGCTGTAAATCTCGATCGAAAATAGTATAAGTTGGTTGATGTAATGGCAGCTTCCGTAGTAAAGACTAAACCATTTCCATATTACTTCCTGTGTTATTAGTGCTGCGTGTGTCCTTCTTTGTTATGGAAAAAAGAATAAAGTTATTCCTATTGACTAAATTCCTTTTCTAAATTTTAGAGACATGTTGCAGCTGCTGTGTGAAAAACTACACAATGTTTAATCAAATTTGAAGAGCTTTAAGCGATTAATAGACTAAGAAATCTACAATATTTAGAATTTCATCCACTGGATTCGGCTTTTGGAATCAATTGTAACGTTTTATCCATATCAGTCTAATTCCATGTTCGTTAAACATTGTCGTTTGTAACTCATTCTTTATCAACTGTTACGATTTAAAGATCAGGGATTTAGGATGATCCGTTCGACATAGAAATTGGTTCCTCAAAATGGAAAATTTGTTTTGTTTTTTTTTTTTTGTTTTTTTTAATCACTTCACCCCAAGCAAGGCGTTAACTTAACTGATGTGCAGGAGGTTAAGTAAGAGAGTTGAAGTATTAAGCAGGAGGAGAATTAAAAAAAAAGACGAACCAGCTACATGGGGTGAAAGAGAAAGAGCAAGAGAAAGACGTAAACACAGTAGTGAAGTCAGTTGGGAAGGTAGATAGAAAAGAAAAGAACAAGATACACGGGGTGATGTAGAAAGGGGCTGGATTTACATACGAGAGTTGAAGTATTAGGCAGGAGAAGAATGATGACAAAGACGAACCAGCTACATGGGGTGAAAGAGAAAGGGCAAGAGAAGGATGTGAACACAGGAGTGAAGATTGGAAAAGAGAAAACCGGAAACCGCATCCTAAACAGGGAACAAGGGACGAGCCTCTTCACCTGTTCAATAGATGTGGGTGGAGTGTGAACCGGGCGATAGTTTAGTTTAGTCTATCTACTCCAATTAAGTTTAGTCTATCTACTCCAATTAGTTTATAACGGTCCATGATTAAACATAATAGACATTCATTGTCTATTATATTCAACAGTATATGTTTAGAAAATTATCTGCTGCCTCGATACACTATATATATATATATATATATATATATATAGACAGTATGTGTGTGTTTGGGGGGGGGGGTTATTTACTCTTTACCAAAACAATTTTTGCATTTACATGCATTACCCTGGTCGTTACGTCCGGTATAATCTTTCGATGGCAAGTTAATTGTCACCTCAGTCACCAGAAAACTTTACGTGTGTTTTCGTCTTTCAACTGAAGATGATATCGGAAAAATGTTGAATGTACCTGGGTACATTGAGAAATGAATGATAATAACATCTGTCAACATCACAGCTCATTTCTGACATCTTTCAATTGTAACACGCGGAAGATTATCCGTGAGTATGAATGGATTTTATTAAAAATAAGCAGACATTTTGTTTGCATTTTATTTAATCTGACATGTTTAAAGGTAAATTTGCTTCCTAGATACACACACACACACACACACACACACACACACACACACACACACACACCTATATATATATATATATATATATATATATATATATATATATATATGCGTGACTCTTCAGAAATGAATTGAGTTCTCTCGGTGACTGGCGTGTGTATACACAGCTTATACACAACACGTTAACATTTCCCTTCTGTGATTCCATGCGTCGATGGCTTAGGGCCTAGCGACTTCGACTGATATCAAATCGGTTGAGTTTCGATCCCGGCTAGAAGCAAGTGGATGCGTCTAGCAACACTGATGAGCTGTGAAACAGTGAAACAGGCTTGTATGTGGATGACTAATATATATATTACGGAAATTAACGAAGACAATTTGAAATGAGTTGTTTGAACATTATTTTTGATTGATACTCATATTTAAGTAGATATTACGTTTCGCTTTAACTGGAAAAAACTATTGCTTTTTAGTCTTTCATGCCAACGTTCAAAGAGTCTAAGCTCCAGGACCATGGATTAGTTTTAAAGCTTTCATTAAACCCGAGCAACGCCGAGCTATACTGCTAGTTCAATATAAATTGATTTTTTTATAATCATATCACCCCAAGCAAGGCATTTTACTGCCACTAGTGTGCAGGGGGTTACATAGGGGAAACGTTATGAGAAAGAGTGACAGGTCATAGTGGGTATCAGGAAACGGATTTATCCCCATTTTATATTTTACTGGAACATAAAGTTTTCCAGTATATAAACGTATAGAAACTAACCACAAAGTGAGGGATCAATTTATATATCGATTATAATATAGAATTGATCCCCCACTTTATATTTTACTGGAACATAAAGTTTTCTGTCTAAGGAGGCATCTTCTATATGCGTGACCCTTCAGGACATAGGCAGTCATGGCCCTCCACATCTTCCTATCTCTTGTAGCTCTTAACTCTTCTTTTACCCCTCCCAAAACCCGCTCTACCATCCATTTACTCAAGCCCATACATCTAGACTGTAAATGTATAGAAACAAGCATAGCCACAAAGTGAGGGATCCATTTATATATCGATTATAATACAGAATTGTTCCCCCATTTTATATTTTACTGGAACATTATTAAATAAGCTTTCTGTCTAGGGAGGCTTCTTCTTCTATGTGCGTGTCCCTTAAGGATGTAGGCAGTCATGGCCCTCCACATTCTCTTGTTACCCCACCCAAACCCTACTCCGACATCTACTTGCCCATCAAGTATATCATGCGTTGCTTTCCCTGGTCTTTCTTTACCACTTGCTTGTGAGTGTCAGATACCTCAGGACCGCCTTTCTCACACGTTCATAGTGAATTAATATGAGCTCAGATATCGCCGAACCAGATGGAACACACCTACGCAAATTGACTTTCTGAATATAATCTACTTTTAAGCTTTAATCGCAATTGATCTTTTGGCAAAATATTGCATAATTCATCTTCTTTGGAAGAATATAATTTGTCATTAATGAGAAATTCTGCCAAGTAGCCGCCATATTAAACAAGTTTTTCACAATGAAAGGAAACTGAATGACGCTTGTAAATCTTGTACTAACTTCTTTGTTAAATTTATCTAGATTTTAATTTTGAATATGGCTCTTGCGTTAATAACTAGTATTGTGCGTGCGTTGTCTGAATTAAACCATTTATTTTAAAACCTGGAGAAAACAGGTGAAAAATTTCAGTGTATAAATTCTAAAATAGAAAGTGCCTCATTCTTTAGAACATGTGCAATTTGCTAAAACATCTTTTTTAATTAGGACTGTGGTGATTGGATATCGGCTCGGAACGAAAAATCGGGGAGCTGAGTTCGAATTCCAGCTGAATTCATTGTATTCACTTACGCGCAAATACCCTTGGGAAAGGTATAAATCCATCTCTTCCCTTCAGTTATGGGTTAAATAACAGGACAGATTGGGTTCTGTAGCTTTGGCCGGCAACCAGTCTACCGCAGAAAGCCATGGCAACCTACTGCAGATTAATCTTCTGCCCAGTCAGTCATGTCTCTTTCGAGACATGATCGCCCAAAGCGTGTATCATGTATGGCACTTAACTGACTGAATAGTATTTTCTGTTTCATCCTTTCATACCAACAGGAGGGCAGCGTATCGTTATTATTACTAAAATGGAGAAAATAAAGTTCGGCAAAGAAAAAAATATTCTTGAAAGTAGCTACTGATTAAATTAAACTAATTGTGTGTGCGTTGTGGTGCAGTGGATATCGGCTCGGAACGACAAATCGGAGAGCCGAGTTCGAGTTCCAGTTGAATTCATTGCATTCACCTACGCGCAAATACCCTTGGGAAAGGTACTAATCCGTTTCTCTCCAGTTATGGGTTAAATAATAGGACAGATTGGGTTCTATAGCCTTGGTCGGCAACCAATCTACCGCAGAAAGCAATGACAACCTACTGCGGGATGATCATATGCCCAGTCAGTCTTTCGAGACATGATCGCCCAAGCGTGTATCACTTATGGCACTTAACTGACTGACTGAATATAATAGTTGGAAAGATGACTGAGGCTTCTACTGGTCATAAAATGAGGGATCAGTTTTATATTGTTATGAAGCAATAAACTGATCCCCCCTAATTACTACTTAATAATATAGTAGATATCTTCCCCATCTAGCCATGAGTTAAATAACAGGACAGATTGGGTTCTATAGCCTTGGTCGACAACCAGTCTACTACAGAAAGCAATGGCAACCTACTGCGGGATAATCTTCTGTCCAGCCAGTCATGTCTCTTTCGAGATATGATCGCCCAAGCGTGTATTACGTATGGCACTTAACTGACTGTCTCAAAGACACAAGAATAAACAGTAAATTAAACGAAACGATTCGTATTTTCCCAACTCGCTGACTAAAGCCTCTCATTTTGTGGGGGTTTATAAGGAATATGAATGAACCAAAAGGGAAATCCAATACAACATTTAGAGAAAATATATTTTTGTTTAAAATTTAGACACTTTTTTAGCTATTAAAAATCAATGATATTTTGGTTTTGCTACCGAATCCAATTTTCAATTGCGGAAATATTAAATTAGTCTCCGGAACGTATAGCTTTATGACTAATCTGGTTAAAGTGATACCCTCGGCGTGGTGTAATGATTGGTAAGCTTGTCTTGCTAGAACCTATTGTGACTGAATAATGAGTTCGATTCTCACTAGGTACCCAATAATTTCGGCCTTGTGCCACATCTAATCTGAACAAAGTGATAAAAGATCCATACTTTTTAAAGTAGTCGGTGTCAGTTCAAATCAGATGCGAGAAATATGAGATGTTCTTTTGTGTGGAAGGTAAATAAAGTAATCCGTGATGCCATAATAAATTCAAAAAAATTCTAGGCACACAGACGTGGTGCAATGGTTAACAATCTTGTCTTTCTAGAATCCTTATCATTGAGTAGCTTGTAGAACATATTCTGTTCTGCTATTTAACCCATAGTTGGGTGGATAAGAAATGTTCATCAGCAAAAAGAGCAACCCAAAATGGCAAATACAGGTGGGGGATATTAAAATCAAGCAGATACAAAGATTTAAATACCTGCGAAGTGTTCTAACAGAAGATGAAAAGTGCAGCACAGAGATCCGAAGGCGAATTGGCATGGAGAAGGACGCGTTCCAGAAGCTGAATAAAGTATTAAGACACAGGAAACTTTAACTAGAAACAAAGAAAAGAGTACTGGATTGCTATGTGATGTCAGTTCTTCAATATGGCAGTGAATGTTGGACAACCTCATCGAAGATGAAGGAAAAGCTGGAAGCAACTGAAATGTGGTTCTACAGAAGGATGCTGCGGATATCATGGATCGAGCATGTGTGCAATGATGAGGTCTTGGAAATGATGGAAACAAAAAGGAAATTAATACTGAGCATCAGGAAGAGACAGCTAGAGTTCCTAGGTAGGACATGCATCATGGAACAGCCTGTAACGTATTTAACTGGCTTGAGTGGATGGATGGCAGAACAGAGGTTGCGTGGTGTAACAGGAGAAAGCGTGCTAAGAGCCACCAGGGGTAGGGAGACGTGGAAAGCAATGATCGCCTACATCCTGAAAGGACAAGGCACATAAAAGAAGAATATATATGCCAACTGTTTAAAAGAAATTATGTGGATATAAAATGAGGGATCAATTCTATATCATAATCAATATATAAACTGATCCCTCATTTTTTGGCCGTGCCAATTTTTATACATTTATATTCTAGATTTATGGACTTCAGCTAGTGGATGACAGAACAGAGTTTGCGTGGAGTAATAGGAGAAAGCGTGCTAAGAGCCACCAGGGATAGGTAGACGTGGAAGGCCATGATCTCCTACGTCCTGAAAGGATAAGGCACAAAAAAGAAAAAGAAGAAGAAGAAGAAATCTTTACACTCTAAATATTGAGAATAACAAAGGCAATGCCAACCTTGTGCTAGTGGATGGTAGAACAGGGTTTTGGCGGTGTTACAGAAGGCGTACTGAGAGCCACCAGGGATAGGGAGATGTGGAAAGCCATGATTGCCTACGTCCTGAAAGGACAGGGCACATAGAAGTAGAATATATATGCCAACTGTTTGTAAGAAATTATAATGCGGTTATAAAATGGGGGATCAATTCTATATTATAATCAATATATAAATTGATCCCTCATTTTGTGGCCATGATAGTTTCTATACATTTATATTCTAGATTTATGGGCTTGTGCTAGTGGATGGTAGAACAGGGTTTTGGCGGTGTTACAGGAGAAAGCGTGCTAATAGCCACCAGGGTTAGGGAGACGTGGAAGGCCATGATCGCCTACTCCTAAAATGGCTAGGCACATAGAAGAAGTTTAGATGTGGCACAATAAGCAAAAAAAGTGGGGGGCTTCTTCGGATGAGAAGCGCCAAGAGGAAAAATAGATAAGATTTATCAAATTATTGACATTCAGAGTTGAAGAAGACTTTTGGAAGCTTCTGATCACGACATAACTTTCTGAAAACTGCCATTTTCACAGTTTGGAACTGCGGGGAAACAATTGTCTATGACTTTCGCTATTCACGGCGATTTCATTGTGGTTGAACTGCCTTCTCCTTTCGTCTGGCATAACTTTTGCTATTCCAGATGCGTGAAAGACGATGAAATATGAAGGGAGTAAGAAAAAGAGAGTCGCTTATTGGAAGTATCGATTTTCAGTTTCTGCTTGCAGGCCACGTTCAACTTTCATCGAAAATTGGTTTCAAAAGAACACACAAATCACTATCTCTATCGGCACAATAGATAGATAGATAGATAGATAGATAGATAGATAGATAGATAGATAGATAGACAGGTTAGATAAGAATAGGCTTAGATAGATAATGAATTAGATAGATAATGAATAGGCTTAGATAGATAGATAGATAGATAGATAGATAGATAGATAGATAGATAGATAGATAGATATGAAAAAACTGAAATAGATAGATAGATAGATAGATAGATAGATAGATAGATAGATAGATAGATAGATAGATAGATAATGAAGAGACTGGGATAGATAGATAGATAGATAGATAGATAGATAGATAGATAGATAGATAGAGATAGATAGATAGATAATGAAGAGACTGGGATAGATAGATAGATAGATAATGAATAGGCATAGATAGATAGATAGATAGATAGATAGATAGATAGATAGATAGATAGATAGATAGATAGATAGATAAGAGTTGTGGTATGATTCATAGTCAGACTGGAACAAAAATATGAAGATCGTGAGACAGATAAAAAGATTTCGATAAAGAGAGGAAGTGATGCAAAACCATTGATATATTTGAACAGAGATATAGAAAGAGATGAAAAAAAGAGATGTAAAGATTGATAGATGTAGAAAGAAAGACAAAGAAAGAAAAAAAGAGACCGGATGAGGTGAATAGACATAGATATATAGATAGATATTTACACTGTGTTCGTTAGATACATTTTATGATAGTTTAAATATTTTTTCGTTTTTCTTCATGGTTTTCTTTGTAGTTTTTTCTTTTTAAAATCGTTGAAGTATCTTTTTAAATTTTAGAAATAAATTCTGCTCAATATTATTGTAAAAGGCTACGACATTAACGATCATGCGAAATATCTACATATTTAGAAGTATTTATTTATACACCAGGAAAATATCACAGAGATAGATAGATAGATAGATAGATAGATAGATAGATAGATAGATATGAACAGACTGAAATAGATAGATAGATAGATAGATAGATAGATAGATAGATAGATAGATAGATAGATATGAACAGACTGAAATAGATAGATAGATAGATAGATAGATAGATAGATAGATAGATATGAACAGACTGAAATAGATAGATAGATAGATAGATAGATAGATAGATAGATAGATAGATAGATATGAACTGACTGAAATAGATAGCTAGATATATATGAACAGACGGAAATAGATAGATAGATAGATAGATAGATAGATAGATGGACTGAAATAGATAGATAGATAGATAGATAGATAGATAGATAGATAGATATGAACAGACGGAAATAGATAGATAGATAGATAGATAGATAGATAGATATGAACAGACTGAAATAGATAGATAGATAGATAGATAGATAGATAGATAGATAGATAGATAGATAGAAACAGACTGAAATAGATAGATAGATAGATAGATAGAATGAATGAAATAGATAGATAGATAGATAGATAGATAGACTGAAATAGATAGATAGATAGATAGATAGATATGAACAGACTGAAATAGATAGATAGATAGATAGATAGATAGATAGATAGATAGATAGATATGAACAGACTGAAATAGATAGATAGATAGATAGATAGATAGATAGATAGATAGATAGATAGATAGATAGATATGAACAGACTGAAATAGATAGATAGATAGATAGATAGATATGAACAGACTGAAATAGATAGATTGATAGATAGATAGATAGATATGAACAGACTGAAATAGATAGATAGATAGATAGATAGATAGATATGAACAGACTGAAATAGATAGATAGATAGATAGATAGATATGAACAGACTGAAATAGATAGATAGATAGATAGATAGATAGATAGATAGATAGATAGATAGATAGATATGAACAGACTAAATAGATAGATTGATAGATAGATAGATAGATATGAACAGACTGAAATAGATAGATAGATAGATAGATAGATAGATAGATATGAACAGACTGAAATAGATAGATAGATAGATAGATAGATAGATAGATAGATAGATAGATAGATAGATAGATAGATAGATATGAAAAGACTGAGATAGATAGGTAGATAGATAGATAGATATGAAAAGACTGAGATAGATAGGTAGATAGATAGATAGATAGATAGATATGAAAGACGGAGAGTAGATAGATAGATAGATAGATAGATAGATATGAAAAGACTGAGATAGATAGGTAGATAGATAGATAGATATGAAAAGACTGAGATAGATAGATAGATAGATAGATAGATAGATAGATATGAAAAGACTGAGATAGATAGGTAGATAGATAGATAGATAAGGAAAGACTGAGATAGATAGATAGATAGATAGATAGATAGATAGATAGATAGATAGATAGATATGAAAAGACTGAGATAGATAGATAGATAGATAGATAGATAGATAGATATGAAAAGACTGAGATAGATAGATAGATAGATAGATAGATAGATAGATAGATAGATAGATAGATAGATAGATAGATAGATATGAAAAAGACTGAGATAGATAGATAGAAAGAAAGAAAGAAAGAAAGAAAGAAAGAAAGAGTTCTGTGTTCAATCCCCCTATCGATAAACCATCAGTTAAAAATTCGCCAAACTCGTTAAGAGAGCTAATAAGGTCTTAAAGTTTCATTTCCTTCAAGTCTTCTTCAGGGTGGAAATAAGATTCATTACTTCTTCCTCTTCTTCTCCTTTCATGGGCCCTCTCCTTTCAGGACGTAGGCGATCATGGACTTCAACGTCTCACTATCCTTAACACGCTTTTTCCTGTCACCCCACGCAATCCTCGTTCCGTCATCCACTTGATCATGCCCTTCAAATATGTTATCTGCTGCTTTCCTCTGTACCTGGCCTGTTAGTATCAGGTTCTCTAAGCCCTTCTTCCTCATTGCATGTCAAAGGAACTTTAGCAGTTTCTTCCTGATGTTCAGTATTAATTTCCTTTTCGTTTCCATCTTTTCGAAAACCTCATCAAGATCGATCCATGATATCCGCAGCATCCTTCTGTAGAACCACATTTTAGTTGTTTCAAGTTCTTCCTTCATCTTCGATGATATTGTCCAGCATTCGCTGCCATATTGAAGAACCGACATCACATAGCGATGCAGTACTCTCTTCTTTGTTTCTAGCGAAATTGTCCTGTTTCTCAATACTCTTCTCAGCTCCTAGAATGCATCTTTCTGCTTTTGGATCTCAGAAATATCAATGCATAAAAACTGTTGTGGTCACAAAGTGAGGGGTCAGTTGATTTAGTGATTGTAATATGGAACTGATCCCCCACTTTATACCCAGCATCCTTCTGCAGAACCACGTTTCAGTTGCTTCAAGTTTTACCTTCATCTTAGATGATATTGTCCAACATTCACTATCACATTGAAGAACCGACATCACATGGCAATCGAATACTCTCTTCTTTGTTGCTAGCGAAATTTTCCTGTTTCTTCATACTTTACTCAACTTCTGGAATGCTCTCTTCGCCATGCCAATTCGCCTTCGGATCTCTGTGTCACACTTTCCGACTTCTGTTACTTTTTGAAATTAATGCAAATGTCCAAATACTGACGAACTAAACTTAATACTATGTATGCGCGTGTACGTGTGCACGTTAGACACAAGAATGCCGTGTGTGTAAACCAAAACAAATGATATGGCTTTAGATTTCAGCATATTTTCGATACGATATATATCTTGTAATTGAACATGACATAAACTTAAGATGACAATAAGCATTTGCTACGTCCGCAAATAATTATCTAAACGAACAATAAATGTACTTCTAAATACTTTACTCTATGATTAACCAGCATTATAGCCCGGCGTTGCCCGGGTGTAATGAAAGATTTGAAAATAATCCATGGTCCTGGAGCTCAGACTCTTTGGACGTTGGAACGAAAGACTAAAAAGCAATAGTTGTTTCCATTTAAAGCGAAACCGTAGACTGAAAGAAAAATGAATGGATGTAAGTCAAATTTTGATTTCCTGGTATCGATGTCAAATAAATTTTTTCGTCGTAAACTGAATTTTGAAGGCTAAATAAGTCCTCTGAATAAATGGTATCATGGCTGAGACTAAGAACTACAATTATACCTACTTAGAGCCAAACCAGAAGAAAAAAATAAAATAAAAGGGCTGAAAAAATAGACATACAGGCAGATAAACAGACACACACACAAAATCTTGCCTTATATATATATATATATATATATATATATATATATATATATATATATATATATTATCGATTTTCTGCACTATTGTAAGAACTGCAACCTTGAAACTTCTGAATATCGTTTCTTATGTCTGTCTATGAGTGCATCAAATTTGATTAAAATCGGACCACATAATCGAACGGTCTATAACACGTCAGATCACATGGTGGCTTCTCCTATGTAGATAGGGGTTGCAGGTTCGTATCCTGCCGAATGACACACATTTTCGTAATAAAAATTTATCGTAAACAATCAGGCCGGTAGAAATAAATATATAATACTGTTTGATTATAAACAGAATATCTACTTAAATACGAGTATCGATCAAAAATAATGTTCAAACAAATCATTTCAAATTGTCGGTTGTTTATAAATATGTTTCGTTAATCTTCGTTAATTTACGTAACATGATGATTATCGTAAATAATCAGGCCGGTAGAAATAAATATATAATACTGCTTGATTATAAACAGAATATCAACTTAAATACGAGTATCGATCAAAAATAATGTTCAAACAAATCATTTCAAATTGTCGGTTGTTTATAACAAAGTATCGTTAATCTTCGTTAATTTCCGTCACATGATGATTATCGTAAATAATCAGGCCGGTAGAAATAAATATATAATACTGTTTGATTATAAACAGAATATCTACTTAAATACGGGTATCGATCCAAAATAATCTTCAAACAAATCATATATATATATATATATATATATATATATGCAATCAATGGATATATATTTAAACGCTTATCGAGACCGTTTAGATATGTATGTGAATATATGCTAGCCTCTGAAAATGGAAAAAGATCTCTTTCCGGAACTTATTTTTAAATTGTCTTAAAATATATTTGCCAAAAATTGATTTTCTTTTTTATAGAAACTATTCTGTCATATTCCTCTCTCATAAAGTGTAATGTTACTAACTTTCCCGTTCATTCCTAAATGATATTTTTATCCACTTCATATATATATATATCCGCTTCTGTTTCGGGGTAAACGTTTATTATGGCTGAATCTAAAAGATCTTGAAAAAAAAACATAAATCCAATTTTAGATTTTGTTTTGATTCATTTCCTGTTTCCAGCTTTCTTACAGAAATCAAATGCAATAACTTAGTTTTTTCTAAAGGTCAGACTTAGCGTGTAACTTCACGACTAGAAGTCTCCTGTAGTGGACTCCTGGAAAGACCTTTAAAAAAAATTCACTCAATTTTATTTTTCTAATATATTATTCCATGCTCATTTTTGAGGGTGACTTTTATAAAAAAAATTTTATGCTGGATTGATTGACTTGTCTTTTTACGGTTTATCAACACTTATTTCAAGTCCAGACAGATTTCCGATTGTAATATTTGCCTGTGAATATTACATAAAAAATTTCCTGATAATTACAATGTCCGCTTTTTAATCCATAGCTGAGGGGGGATATAGATAGATTCATGCTTTTCTGAAGAGTATTTTCATGCTTTTCTGAAGAGTATTTGTTTATAACACAATTTATATATATATATATATATATATATATATATATAAATTATAACATGGATATGTCATAATATCACTACAAAAGCAGCTATTTTGTTTCGACACTGCTTGTGTCTTGTCAAGTGATGTGGTTTATTTTAAATTGACAAGACACTTGACAAGACACAAGAAGAGTCGAAACAAAATAGATACTTTTGTAGTGATATTATAACATATCGATGTTATAATTTCTGAATAAATATTATTAACTCTACTTTGTATTGAGCACTTTTTTAAGAATAGGGTTTCTTTGGACAAGGAATATTATTCCATCCATACGTACCCTATACTCGGGTATATATATATATATATATATATATATATATATATATATATATATTATAATAATAATAATAATATTAATAGTAACAAAAATAATAATGCTTATACTAGTAATTTTTATACTATATTTAAGTTCGTCTTGAAAAACCCACCGAGAATGAACTTGGAGGGAAAAGGAGGGGAAGTAAAAAAAGAAACAAACGAAGTACATGAACAACAGTCAAGCACTCGTAAGGAAGAGAAAACCCAAGACGAAAACCCGAACACTAAAGCGCTCAATAGGAAAGTAGAGCAACAAAGACAAATAATCTTAGATTTTTTTGTATATATATATATATCAACCCATGTCTAGTGAACAGGTTAAGAGGCTCATCCCTTATTCCCTGTTTAGGATGTGGTTTCCGGCTTTCTCTTTTCCAATCTTTTCACTATTACGTAGCCCCCTGCACATCAGTGGCGTTACCGCCTTGCTCGGGGTGATACGATTAAAATATATATATATATATATGTGTGTGTGTGTGTGTGTGTGTGTGTGTGTGTGTGTGTGTATAAGAACAAATGGGGTAAAAATACACAGTTGGTATCATTTACTGTTTTAAAAAATGTTCAATATAAAGTAGAGCAGTATATTAACTCATTACTTAATAAATCCCGACCCGAACTAATAAACCAACAACATTTAGGCAAAATTCAAATATTCATCAACATAGTCTCCTTCTAGAGTGATTCCAACGCTTTTTAACAAGACAATGCCTTTTTTCTTTATCTTTTTTATTTTTATTTTATTTTTATTTTTTTTTTTTTTTTTAGAATTATTTGTTTTTGACTTCAAAATACACCTCAGTTTCCGATACCACATCTCTCATTGGAACCAAATCTCTTTTCCTGGAGCAATCGTTTTGGTAGTAGCCGGGGTTAGACCTGGAGAATACGGTGAATGCAGAAGCGATTTGAATTGTAATTCATGTAGTTTTGCGATCAACTTATGACACGGTGCGTTGTCTTAGTGAAAGTTCACTTTTTTCTTAATTTGTGGCCGATTTTCTTGGCGATTTCTTCCTTCATATGCACCAATAACGCGATATAATATTCGCTATTGATGGTCCTTCCTTTCTCAACGTCATCAATGAACAAAATATTTTGCGCATCCCAAAATACGGAGGCCAAAACCTTGCCTGCTGATGTTTGCATCTTTGGTCGCTTTGGACGGCTTTCACCTGCTGCTGTCTACTTAGACAACTGCCGATTTGATTCCAGAATGAAGTGGAGGATCCATGTTTCATCCATTCTCACACATTTACCCCAAAAATGCCTTCTTGTTGCTTTGAAACATTTGCAAACAACCCTCTTAATTGTCGACGCGTTGTTGTTTTTGATCGACTGTGAGCGAACGCGGCACACACTTTGAACACAGCTTTCTCATTGAGAAATGTTCTTGCAAAATGGTGTTTATATTGTCTAATGAAATGTTCAACTTCTCTTCTATCTTACGCAACTTTAATTTACGATCAGCCAAAACGAGTTTGTGGATTTTTTGGTGTTTCCTGAACAACTACCGATTTTGAGCCAACTGAGCGTTCAGCATCATTCGTGTCTATACGGCCGCTTTTAAAGTCAGCATACCATCTCTTAACCTTTGTTTCCAATGGAACAGCGTCCGAATAACACATATCAAGACATTGCTTTGCTTGAACAATGCTTTATCAACACACGAAATTCAGATTTTTCTATTATTTTGAAAATTTGCAGCAGTAGCTTCACTTAAATAACTATAATTTTTGAACTAATAATCTGATTGGGCACAAATTTTGTCACGTTCCATTTGAAGGTGAGTACTTCATAAAAATCATACGGTTTTTCTATTAGTGGCGCCATCTGTGTGTCAGGCCCGGGACTTATTGAGTGATGTGTTATTATAACATTTCTATTATAATTAAACATTTTTATCACTACACAAAATATTTAATGTTTCAATACTATGCGATGGTTAAGGAGGCATAACGTCAGAATTACAGATATACTTGTAACCCTATGCCTCTCACTTTAACTGTAAAAAAAATAATGTTTAAGTGTTACAATCTGTCGGATTAATAAATAAAAAAATATTTTAAAATAAATTAAGTTAACTTAATTATCTAATATAAAGTATTTAAAGTAGAAAACCTCATTGTCAACAACAACTCACCTCCAAGATAAAAAATAAAAAGGACAATTATTATTTATGAATTTCAATGACCCTTAAGGAACTGTTATTCATGAACATATATATTGGACGTACTACTACAAGTCTATCAAGAAAACTTACTTTACAACTCTCTGTCCATAGCTCAAATAAAACAACTAACACACCATACGCAACATGCTCACGGTAAATCTAAACTAATCTAAACTTATTTATAAATGGAATTTTGTGTGTGTATGTGTGTGTGTCTGTGTGTGTGTGTGTGTCAGTTACCTATAGACTCCGAAACGCCTGAACCGATTTTCTAGAAAATTTACACAGTTGTACTATAAGCGTCTGCGAGTGTTCTTAGCTAGGGTTTGTGTCGAGGTACCCTCGATAAATATATATATATTTATATATATTAATTGTAAATGAAAATGGAAATGGAATGGTTGTTTTGTTAATATTGTAATTTACTAAGCGCAGCTTAGATGTGGCACAAGGCCGAAAGTATGGGGTACCCAGTGAGGATCGAACTCACTACTTAATTGCAATAGTTCTAGCGAGACAAGCTTGCTAACCATTACACCACCTCGTGGTGCCCTCTTTTGTTAATATTGCACAATAACATGTGCATCAAATGAATTTATAAATATTTAATAATTACCTATATTGCAGTTTCATCAATGAAAGAATCAAGAAAATTTAGGGCAATTCAGATGAGTTCATCTTTGCTTCCTTGACTTGTAAAATTTTGCAAAGTAACAATAACAAAAGAACCATTCTATTTTCATTTACAATTATTCACTTACAATTATTCATTTGGCAATAAATACTAAAAAATAATGTGAAATACTTCATTTTTGTAAAAACACTGGTGTTGCCTAATAATTATGGCCGGTAGTGTGTGTATATATATATATATATATATATATATATAGTATACCTAGTGAGCCAACAAACCTACCAAGGTTTCACATAAGCAGATCGTGAAGGAAATCGCATTTTTGTTATTTGATTACTCGTCTCGGGCTTTTTTTTTCTTTGGGCTACGTGCTGACTCGGTCCGAATCATTTTGACTGAAGTTCATGTGCTTAGGTCTTTCTTTTTTCATAACCATTTTTCCTTCCACGTAGATCCGCGGAGGGTTTTTCGACACGAGTATAGTTATAAGTTTGTCTTTATATATATATATATATATATATATATATATATATATATATATATATGGGGAATATTTGTGTACGCGTATGTGTGTGTGTGTGCGTGTGATTGAACACAAGAAAAATATTTCTTTTCTGCTATTTTTAAATCCTTTTCCATGTTTTCTTTTTAGTCTTTTACTAATGGCCCAATATACTTGATGTATTTCCCGAAATTATTTGAAGCAATTTCCATCCATTTTCCCCATCTTTAGGATATAATTCCTTCAATATAGAGTGCTTATTTTTTGTGGCAGCATTTATATATATATATATATATATATATATATATATATAAATTTGCTGTTATATTTTAAATTAACCTATTTGAGTAAACATGTCGAGAAATAAATCTAGTGCATAGGTCTTAAGCGGCTTTAAAATACACGAAAATTTCTAATAATTGCTAGCTTATGAGTCGGTTATATGTGAGTGTTTCGCAAAAAGAAATAAAAGTCTTTTAGCCGCTGTTTTCACACCTAACTATCATACTTTGTAGTTGTTCTGAATGAGAGAGATGAATCAGGACACTGCTGTTTGGAAAAGTATATATACTATATGCTTATAAGAAAATATATTTCATGAAAAAAAAGTGAAGGTTGTTATATTGGATTTCTTCATTCTTTTTTTCCGTTTGAAATCATTTCGAAATTTTCCAAGTGACAAGTTACAGGGGAGCAAATTTATGTGTTAAGAAGTCAAAGAAAACTCAGAATTTCAAGAAATCCTCTCAAAATTTCAAGACACTAGACATAGTGTCTGGGCACCTCGGCGTGGTGTAATGGTTAATAAACTCGTCTCGCTAGAATCAGTATAACTGAGTAGTGAGTTCGATTCTCACTAGGTATCCCCTACTTACGGCTGTATGTCACGTCTAAGCTACGCTTAGAAAATCACCTTCCTCCAGGTTTGGGGGTTGGGCACAGGGCTAAAAACCCTTCCCCATAAAAAAAAACAAAAAAACAGTTTGTTACGGAATCCGCAAAAACGCTACCCTACACACCATTAGGTGTAAGGAAAAGTTAAGACATACAGTCTAATGTTTCAGCATAGGATGTTACATGAACTGACCAAGACAACAAAACCTAACGGTCGGTTGTTGCTTTATCTAATTTGCGGTCAGTAGATTCATCAAATTGCATCTTTCAGGAACATACATTGAAGGTATGTAACGCCATTTTTTCACTGAGTCCCCAAACTTAATAACGCTTTATCGTCAAAATATCTGTGTCCTTATTAAGAGGAAAAAACAAAATATTTTTTTACAATTTTAATAACTTTTTTTAATCTTATCTAACACGTTCGAAATTTTAGTTAAAAATCTTGCTTTTGCGTTAACGGTCGACGTACTATTTACGATTAGTGTTTAAACACTTTTTTTAAAGGTTACAAGCATTGATTTTGAAATTCTTATAAAAACTCAAATAATCTTAAAATTTAAGTAAGACTTTCTGGACTCATCCACAAATGAATAATATTATTTTTTAATTATTTTTTAGAAAGTCTTCATAAAAAGATTGTTTTTACTAGGTACCCCCCCCAAAAAATCGCTAAAAAACAGCATGAAACAGCATAGTATGAATAAAAAAGTTCATAAACTTAATTAAACAAACTTTTTCCATCAAAATATTTATATTTTTATTAAGAGGAAAGATCAAAGAAATTTTTAATTATTTTTAAAAATTTTTGAATCCCTGCTAACATTTTCGAAATTTTGATAGAAAATGTTGTTTTATTTGAGTTAGCGGCTAAAAAAAAATTACGCCTTTATTTTCAATGGGTTACGTAATGATGACACAACCCACTTTTTTCCCGGTAACAAACACATTAATTTGAAAATTCTCGCAAAATCAAATAATAGTCAGATTTGAATGAAACTTTCAGTACTCATTCACAAATGAATGAAATTATTTTTGAAATTATTATTTTTTAAAATTTTTTGGTGAAAATATTTTTTTAACTCTGTTACCCCTCCTCTACGTAAATCCATGAAATTTTAATAAATTTTAATTAGCTATAAAAAATATTTTATTAGTTAAATGCAGGACTATTTGGGGCATATAAATCATCTATGTTTTTTATTCTAAAGTGGACAACCTGGCCGAAAATCTGCTCCGAAGAGTAAGATAAAAATGCAATAAAACTCTGATATAATTTGATAAACTTTTAATTGCTGGAATAAATAATAATTATTAAGGACATTATAGTCTGAAGAAAAAAAAATTTTTCCTTTACTAATAAAATTTTGAAATAATTGTTTATATTTTTCATTTTTTTATTATAATAATTCATAAAACTGTTAAAAATATTTTACAAGCCTGTTATAAAAACGTTGTTGAATTTCTTTTTTACTTAAGAATTGATTATCATATTGCCTATCGAAAATTGAAAAGTTTAATAAAAATCATTCACCAATTTTACTTTTAAAATAATTTAAAAAAAATTAGATTTTGGAAATTTTTATTAAGTACGGTGTTCCATAGGGGTCATAACACGTTTCCGTAGAGGTCGTATTGTTTTTAGAAGTTAATAAGTGTTTGGATGAATTCCCCTTACATCGAAAACTACACAAACCACACTTTGATTCTAATTTCATTCTTCTTTTATTAAATTAACATTATTCTAAAAGAAATTTAATTTTTCAGAAAGCATATTAATAATTTAAGATAAATATGTAATATCTAAACATAAAAATATTTAATATTTCAGAAAAATATTAATAAATAACATAATATAACTTAGTTCGGTTATTTTAATTTAATTCTTTCTTTTAAAAGAAATTTAAATTTTTATTTATTCAGAAAGCATATTTTTATTTATTTAGAAAGCATATTTTATTTTTATTTATTCAGAAAGCATATTTTATTTTTATTTATTTAGAAAGCATATTTTATTTTTATTTATTTAGAAAGCATATTTTATTTTTATTTATTCAGAAAGCATAGTCTGGCTATAAATCTAAACTAAAATTCTATAAAATATTATACTTGCTGAAAATATTATGTTAAATTTTAAATTTTACTATTTAGTTAAAAAACAACAAAAAACATTTAAATTTCCAAATGTTACATTTTAAGCTACACGAAGTTTTTAACACTTTCGGTCGCCATCCAAACGTCATTCACGCCTGCTACTTGTCAACGCCTAATTTATCGCTTAGATAAGCGCTGACAAGAGGTCTACCGTCAGTAAAGAGTGATTTATTTCGTAAATTTCCCGACAGTAAGCAGTTAATACTTGTTTGAAATCAGATAAAGGTAAGTTTCAATTATAAAAATCAACTTAAATAACATGTCAAGGAGGGATATTTTTTTTTGTGCAAGATTTTTAAAACAGAAATTTAGCTACTGTTTACATGATGTGTTGATTACTCAATAATGGCGGTAAATTTTTAAAAAAATTTTCAGCAGTTAAATTTGTGATTCCGAGCAATATAATTTCGGTTTGAATTAAACCAGGGTATTTTGCTTACTGTAATTAGTAAATTTAATCTCTTGGCTTTCAATTAAAGCTAAAATTAAAGCTTCAAGAAAACGTTTTTATTTTTAAAAATTAAATTTAAATTGAGGTATCGAAAATGAGCAGTGATTTTTTTTGTAGGTACCTAGTTTTTACTTACTTAACTTTATGAAATATCGATAAATTAAACTTTCATTCGAAATTGTTTTAATAGCTAAAAGCAGGATTCCTTGAAGAATGTAAATCATTACATTTTTTAAAACAATTACTTATATCTGTGCGTTGTGGTGCATTGGATATCGGCTCGGAACGAGACATCGGGAAACCGAGTTCGAATTCCAGTTGAATTTCTTGCATTATACTGTGGGATAATCTTCTGCCCAGTCAGTCATGTCTCTTTCGAGACATGATCGCCCAAGCGTGTATCACGTATGGCACTAAACTGACTGACTGAATATAATAGTTGAAAACAATTAAAACCTACTGGGCATAAAGTGGGTGATCGGTTTTATATTGTTTTGAAGTAATAAATTGATCCCCCACTAATTACTACTTATTAATAAAATACATCTCTTCTCCATCTAGCCATGAATTAAATAACAGAACAGATTGGGTTCTATAGCCTTGGCTGGAAACCAGTCTACCTCAGAAAACAATGGCAACGTACTGCGGGATAATCTTCTGCCCAGTCACTCATGTCTCAAAAGAGACAAATACCCTCAAATACGCGCAAATACCCCCGGGAAAGGTATTAAGCCGTCTCTTTCATCCAGTTACGGGTTAAATAACAAGACAGATTGGGTTCTATAGCATTGGCTGGCAACCAGTCTACCACAGAAAGCAATGGCAATCTACTGAGGGATAATCTTCTGCCCAGTCAGTTATGTCTCTTTCGAGACATGATCGCCCAAGTGTGTATCACGTATGGCACTTAACTGACTGACTGAATATAATATAATGGATCGGTTTTATATTGTTTTGAAGTAATAAACTGATCCCCCACTAATTACTACTTATTAATATAATACATCTCTTTCCCATCTAGCCATGAGTGAAATAACAGAACAGATTGGGTTCTATAGCCTTGGTTGGAAACCAGACTACCTCAGAAAGCAATGGCAACGTACTGCGGGATAATCTTCTGCCCAGTCACTCATGTCTCAAAAGAGACATGATCGCCCAAGCGTGTATCACGTATGGCATTTAACTGATTGACTGACAGTCATATGAAATAACTGATATTATATAACAGATCCGCAGTCTTAGTTTCTTCGAATATCAGTTTTGCACTTTCCATCCTTCATTAGAACACTTTAAAAATATTTAAATTATTTGCAACTGTTTGATTTCGGTATCTCCAGTGTGTAATTTGCCTTTTGGGTTGCCTCTTTTGCTAACAATTACGAATTGAGTTTAACAGGTTCAAAAATATTACAGTAATAGTCATTCTAACCATGACATGAAGTGCTCGATTTTATTTACACCAGGCGATGTCCAGTGATTAAGTGTTAGGGCACCGCTCCTATTTGACTACAAATGGACTGATTCCCATTGCTATATATAGCAATGGTGGATTCTCTACAGGAGGGTCGTACGGAGTCACTAGACTGACGACTCTACGACACTGTCAGCACTCTGCCTTCGGGTAGAGGGCGCTCTCTGCTTCCGAGCAGAGAGCAATAACCCAGTCGTGGTTCCGCCGAAGGGTAGAACCACGACTGGGGAAAAATAGACAGACATTTTTTGGCCCGGCTATATGGCCGGGAATACCCACTATAAAATGACCATGTGTCACATCCAGCCTTGCGTGGGAAGGCTAGTAAATACAGTCGTAGAGAGTCACTAGACTGACGACTCTACGACACTGTCAGCACTCAGCCTTCGGGTAGAGGGCGCTCTCTGCTTCCGGGCAGAGAGCATTAACCCAGTCGTGGTTCCGCCGAAAGGTAGAAGCACGACTGGGGAATAATAGACAGACATTTTTTGGCCGGGCCATATAGCCCGGAAATCCCAGATATATACTGACCATGTGTCATATGTTGCCCTTACTGGGAGGGACGACTAAATAATGAGTCGTAGAGAGTCACTTGAGAGTCTCTAATGAGTTACTAAAGAGTCAGTGCGAGTCAGTGAAGAGTTAGTCACACTTCCGGTGGAGTACCGGAAGTAATCACGTATACACACGTCTTACGACGGAATGAACTCTTGTATCTTTTCTATTGTAAATATTACTAATCACTTCTGTACATACTAACCGTCTTTCCGCGGAATACAACTTATATTCTGATTCTATTGTTGAGTTATTCATTTATACTTGGCGACATAACATTAAGATATAATGATTGCATACGAGTTTCAATTCATTTTAAAGGATATAAAGTCGAAGCAGTGTTTTGAATCAATTGTGAATTCTACAGCTGAATAGTATGCTTCCCAATGTCACGATAAACAATTATTATCAGAATCTATCTTGCATATTTATAAGACTACCATTCCTCCTTGCTTTGAATATTGTCACATCTATATTGATGTTTTTTTTTTTTTTTTTTTAATCGTTTTACCCCAAGCAAGGCATTCCACTGCCACTATAGCGCAGAGGGTTACATAGGGGAAATTGATGAGAAAGAGTGGTTAGGGGTTTACATAGGGGAAAGTGATGAGAAAGAGTGGTTAGGGTTTTTGGCTTTAAGGAAACGAATAACAAATGAATGAAAGAAAGGAAGTGGAAAGGAGTCGATAATACTCTTCTGTTTAATGTTTACTACATTGAAATGAAAAAGCTTAGCAATTTCAAATCTTTTCATTTGTACCCTCTTACGTCTTTAAATAAATATGTGTCGACGCCATTTCAGTTGTCTCTTTCTAATCCTAAGTAAAAGCGCCCGTTTTGTGGCCATTTGCCTGAAAACTTTCAAGTTGCTCATATGATCCGTTCATAAAAAACATGAATCCTTTTGTAGAACCACACCTCTGTGCCTCAAGTCTCTTCTTTTTTTGTGAGAAAATTTCCAATATTCTTTTCCAGTTCTAGTAATTTATATTACATAACATTTTAGTACTCTTTTCTATAGACAAATCAGTCAGTAAAATTCCTTACGCGAAACACGTTTGGAATGTCTCTTTCAATCTATGACGGTCCTGGGCATGACTCTAATTGGGGAGGTTGCGAGGAGCATGGAACCACCTCTTAATTGCTGTTGTTCTCAGGTCCACCCTGACCCGGAGTGGTAGCATCTGTCGGGGTCACAGCTATGGGCAAATAGGTAATCTCCAAACTGGGGTCAAAACACTATGAAATATAAAAATACACTTTTATAGAAATATATCAGTCAGTTAAGTGCCATACGTGATACATGACTGACTGGGCAGAAGATTATCCCGCAGTAGGTTGCCATTGCTTTCTGCGGTAGACTGGTTGCCGACCAAGGCTATAGAACCCAATCTGTCCTGCTATTTAACCTTTAACTGGAAGAAAGAGACGGATTAATACCTTTCCCAAGGGTATTTGCGCGTAAGTGAATACAATGGATTCAACTGGAATTCGAACTCGGCTCCCCGGTTTCTCGTTCCGAGCCGATATCCACTGTACCACAACGCACATCCCTACACACACACACACACACACACACACACACACACACACACACACACACACATATATATATATATATATATATATATATATATATATAGAGAGAGAGAGAGAGAGAGAGACTTTTATAGAAAAATATATATTTTTGAAGAAAACATTTTCAGCAAAATACATTTGAATACAAAACTAGAAGACATTTTCTGTCTTCTAAAATAAGAAATGAATAAAAATTAAAAAAATTAATTAAAATCTGACAAAATCAACCTTCACACTGTAGCTGAACATTAAAAAATACCTTAAACCCCCACCCTTTTGGCATTAAATAACCCACAGAGGTGTTGATATGCCGTTAAACAAAAATCAAAATCAAACTCAGCTTATGACTGACTAGGCAGAAATATTTTTCTGCAATAGCTTGCCAATTTTTTTGTAGTAGACTGGTTCCCAACCACGGCTACAGAACTCGATCTGTCCTTTTATTTAACCCATAGCTAGATGGAGAAGAGATGGTCTCATATCTTTTCCACAGGTATTTACGCGTAAGTGAATTTAGCTAATTGAACTGGAACAACATTACTGAAAGCAGATATAAGTCAAAACAGTATGCAGAAGACAAGACGAAAATTTTAAAAACGTGAATATTACTTAATTTAATGGTCTTGGGTATGACGGTAAACTGCATCCGGCAGCAAGGCCTCTGATTGGGAGGTTGTGAGGAGCATGGAGCCACCTCTTAATTGCTGTTGTTTGCAGGTCCACCCTGACTCGGAGAGGTAGTACCTGTTAGGGTCCCAGCTATGGGTAAATAGTTAATCCCCAGACCGAGGTTAAAATGCTATGAAAGTATTTATCAATAAAACATTTTTCAATGAAAAATATTACCAACAAAACATTTTGAGTAACAAATATTACCAACAAAAATACGTTTTTGAAGGGAAAATGTTACCAAAAAGCATACGTTTTTGAAGAAAGAATGTTACCAACAAAAATACGTTTTTGAAGGAAGAATGTTACCAACAAGAATACGTTTTTGAAGGAAGAATGTTACCAACAAAAATACGTTTTTGAAGGAAAAATGTTACCAACAAGAAAACGTTTTTGAAGGAAGAATGTTACCAACAAAAATACGTTTTTGAAGGGAAAATGTTACCAATAAAAATACGTTTTTGAAGGTAAAATGTTACCAACAAAAATACGTTTTTGAAGGGAAAATGTTACCAACAAAAATACGTTTTTGAAGGTAAAATGTTACCAACAAGAATACGTTTTTGAAGGAAGAATGTTACCAACAAGAAAACGTTTTTGAAGGAAAAATGTTACCAACAAAAATACGTTTTTGAAGGGAAAATGTTACCAACAAAAATACGTTTTTGAAGGGAAAATGTTACCAACAAGAATACGTTTTTGAAGGTAAAATGTTACCAACAAGAATACGTTTTTGAAGGAAGAATGTTACCAACAAGAATACGTTTTTGAAGGAAGAATGTTACCAACAAGAAAACGTTTTTGAAGGTAAAATGTTACCAACAAAAATACGTTTTTGAAGGTAAAATGTTACCAACAAGAATACGTTTTTGAAGGAAGAATGTTACCAACAAGAAAACGTTTTTGAAGGAAAAATGTTACCAACAAAAATACGTTTTTGAAGGGAAAATGTTACCAACAAAAATACGTTTTTGAAGGGAAAATGTTACCAACAAGAATACGTTTTTGAAGGTAAAATGTTACCAACAAGAATACGTTTTTGAAGGAAGAATGTTACCAACAAGAATACGTTTTTGAAGGAAGAATGTTACCAACAAGAAAACGTTTTTGAAGGTAAAATGTTACCAACAAAAATACGTTTTTGAAGGTAAAATGTTACCAACAAAAATACGTTTTTGAAGGTAAAATGTTACCAACAAAAATACGTTTTTGAAGGGAAAATGTTACCAACAAAAATACGTTTTTGAAGGGAAAATGTTACCAACAAGAATACGTTTTTGAAGGTAAAATGTTACCAACAAAAATACGTTTTTGAAGGGAAAATGTTACCAACAAGAATACGTTTTTGAAGGAAGAATGTTACCCACAAGAATACGTTTTTGAAGGGAAATTGTTACCAACAAGAATACGTTTTTGAAGAAAAAAATTATTGCTATAATACGTCTGATCGAAAAATGTATTACTTACAAAGAATACATGTTTTATTCACGCGGATCTAGTGTAAAAATATTGTCGGCATTAAATTCAACCCATTCAGGTTGATATGCCGTAAACAAATCAAATTAAATCAAATCTTAATTTAATGGTCTTTAGTTTTAACAGACAAACAGGTGGATATTTGGTTCTAAATGTGTTAATAAAGAATTTTTTTTTGAGAAACTAACAGAGAATTAAAAATATTTTAGTTTATTTATTTATAAAATGCCAATATATCGTGGGATGCTTCTTTTAAAATTTAAACTCAACCCTCCTACACACACAAAAGAAGGATATGCTTTCAATGTGATTTGTCTTTATTCGTTGCTAGTTTTGCTGTAATATCTAATATTTACGCAGAGAATAAACATTAATATTTTTTAGTGAGAAAGTCCGTGAGATTTAAATACATATTTGCCAATTTATTTTTAATATGTAAAGCTGTCATTTTTATCGATTACTTTTCTCTCTTCATGTCTCTCTCGCCATACGTCTAAAAGATTAAAAGGACTTCTCAGTAAAGTAGACTTGTCTTCTTTTCCACGCCATTTTGAGCCCAAAGCTTTTCTTCGCGGTGGGAATTCAGTACAAACTCGAAAACAGCTCCATTTGCATAAGTTCTTTTTATTATTCTGTCGAAAACATACATTGAAACTCATAAAAAAACAACAACTGATAAACGCTTTATCTATCCAATTATTCACAGACTAAATATATATATATATGCGTGTATGCGTGAGATAGATAGATAGATAGATAGATAGATAGATAAGATAGATAATGAAGAGACCTGAAATAGATATAGATAGATAGATAATGAAGAGACCTGAAATAGATATAGATAGATAGATAATGAAGAGACCTGAAATAGATATAGATAGATAGATAATGAAGAGACCTGAAATAGATATAGATAGATTGATAATGAAGAGACCTGAAATAGATAGATAGATAGATAGATAGATAGATAGATAGATAGATAGATAGATAGATAGATAATGAAGAGACCTGAAATACATAGATATAGATAGATAGATAATGAAGAGACCTGAAATACATAGATATAGATAGATAGATAATGAAGAGACCTGATATAGATAGATATAGATAGATAGATAATGAAGAAACCTGAAATAGAGAGATATAGATAGATAGATAGATAGATAGATAGATAAGATGAAGAGACCTGAAATAGAGAGATATAGATAGATAGATAGATAGATAGATAGATAGATAGATAGATAGATAGATAGATAGATAATGAAGAGACCTGAAATAGAGAGATATAGATAGATAGATAATGAAGAGACCTGAAATAGATAGATAGATATAGATAGATAGATAATGAAGAGACCTGAAAAAGAGAGATATAGATAGATAGATAGATAGATAGATAGATAGATAGATAGATAGATAGATAGATAATGAAGAGACCTGAAAAAGAGAGAGATAGATAGATAGATAGATAGATAGATAGATAGATAGATAGATAATGAAGAGACCTGAAATATAGAGATATAGATAGATAGATAGATAATGAAGAAACCTGAAATAGATAGATAGATATAGATAGATAGATAATGAAGAGACCTGAAATAGATAGATATAGATAGATAGATAATGAAGAGACCTTAGATAGATAGATAGATAGATAGATAGATAGATAGATAATGAAGAGACCTGAAATAGAGAGATATAGATAGATAGATAATGAAGAGACCTGAAATAGATAGATAGATATAGATAGATAGATAATGAAGAGACCTGAAATAGAGAGATATAGATAGATAGATAATGAAGAGACCTGAAATAGATAGATAGATATAGATAGATAGATAATGAAGAGACCTGAAAAAGAGAGATAGATATAGATAGATAGATAGATAGATAGATAGATAGATAGATAGATAAGATATGAAGAGACCTGAAAAAGAGAGATATAGATAGATAGATAGATAGATAGATAGATAGATAGATAGATAATGAAGAGACCTGAAATATAGAGATATAGATAGATAGATAGATAATGAAGAAACCTGAAATAGATAGATAGATATAGATAGATAGATAATGAAGAGACCTGAAATAGATAGATATAGATAGATAGATAATGAAGAGACCTTAGATAGATAGATAGATAGATAGATAGATAGATAATGAAGAGACCTGAAATATAGAGATATAGATAGATAGATAGATAATGAAGAAACCTGAAATAGATAGATAGATATAGATAGATAGATAATGAAGAGATCTGAAATAGATAGATAGATATAGATAGATAGATAATGAAGAGACCTGAAATAGATAGATATAGATAGATAGATAATGAAGAGACCTTAGATAGATAGATAGATAGATAGATAGATAGATAGATAGATAGATAGATAGATAGATAGATAGATAAAGAAAGAGAGAGAGAGAGAGATTGTTTGATTTGTTTCGTTTTATGGCATATCAAAGTTCATGGGTTATTTAATACCGACAATATTTTTACAATAAATTCGTATGAATAGAATATGAATTCTTCGTACAAACCATTTTTAGATCAGGTTTCAATGACGTATTTTTGTAAAGAGGGGTTTTGTCGAGAGTCAGATGTATTACTGGTATATATAACTTTCTTCTTCGACAATATACTGCTATTAATATTTTTCCCTTCAAAAATGTGTAGTCGGTAATATTTTTCTTCAGAAATATATTGTTGGTGATATATATCTATCAAAAATGTATTTTGGGTAATATTTTCTTCTCCAAAAAAGTATTACTAGAATTTACACTATTAATGAACTGTTTTTATACTTTCATGGTGTTTTGACCCCTATTTTGGCGGTCAACTATTTCCTTATAGCTGAGACCTCTAAATATTTTCCCATAATTGGGACCATGGTAGACCTGGAAACACCAACTAATAGGAAGTAGTTCCATGTTTCTCAAAACTTCTCAATTAGAGGTTTTGTTGCTGGATGCAGTTTTTCGTCATATCCAGAACGCCTCATTAGTGGGACGAGCCCTCTGCAGAGGTTAGGGTTAGTGTATCTGGAAGACCCGGCCAACAGGGCGAGAATGATTGATAGATAGATAAATATGAACAAACATAGATAGATAGATAGATAGATAGATAGATAGATAGATAGATAGATAGATAGATATGAACAGACTGAGATAGATAGATAGATAGATAGATAGATAGATAGATATGAACAGACTGAGATAGATAGATAGATAGATAGATAGATAGATAGATAGATAGATAGATAGATATGAACAGACTGAGATAGATAGATAGATAGATAGATGGGTGAACAGACTGAGATAGATAGATAGATAGATAGATAGATAGATAGATAGATAGATAGATATGAACAGACTGAGATAGATAGATAGATAGATAGATATGAATGAATGAGATAGATAGATAGATAGATAGATAGATAGATAGATAGATAGATATGAGCGAGACGATAGATAGATAGATAGATAGATAGATAGATAGATATGAACAGACTGAGATAGATAGATAGATAGATAGATAGATAGATAGATATGAAGACTGAGATAGATAGATAGATAGATAGATAGATAGATATGAACAGACTGAGATAGATAGATAGATAGATAGATAGATAGATAGATAGATAGATAGATAGATATGAACAGACTGAGATAGATAGATAGATAGATAGATAGATATGAACAGACTGAGATAGATAGATAGATAGATAGATAAGGAAATATATATAGATAGATAGATAGATAGATATGAACAGACTGAGATAGATAGATAGATAGATAGATAGATAGATAGATAGATAGATAGATAGATATGAACAGACTGAGATAGATAGATAGATAGATAGATATGAATGACTGAGATAGATAGATAGATAGATAGATAGATAGATAGATAGATAGATAGATAGATATGAACAGACTGAGATAGATAGATAGATAGATATGAACAGACTGAGATAGATAGATAGATAGATAGACTGAGATAGATAGATAGAAGATAGATAGATAGATAGATAGATAGATATGAACAGACTGAGATAGATAGATAGATAGATAGATAGATAGATACATACCGAGAGTGAGATAGATAGATAGATAGATAGATATGAACAGAGTGAGATAGATAGATAGATAGATAGATAGATAGATAGATAGATGAATGACTGAGATAGATAGATAGATAGATAGATAGATAGATATGAACAGACTGAGATAGATAGATAGATAGATAGATAGATAGATAGATAGATAGATAGATATGAACAGACTGAGATAGATAGATAGATAGATAGATAGATAGATAGATAGATAGATAGATAGATATGAACAGACTGAGATAGATAGATAGATAGATAGATAGATAGATAGATAGATAGATAGATAGATAGATATGAAATAGACGGAGATAGATAGATAGATAGATAGATAGATAGAACAGACCGAGATAGATAGATAGATAGATAGATATGAACAGACCGAGATAGATAGATAGATAGAGAAAGAACAGACTGAGATAGATAGATAGATAGATAGATAGATAGATAGATGAATGAATGGATAGATAGATAGATAGATAGATAGATAGATAGATAGATAGATAGATATGAACAGACTGAGATAGATAGATAGATAGATAGAGTGAACAGACTGAGATAGATAGATAGATAGATATGGACAGACTGAGATAGATAGATAGATAGATAGATAACAATCAGCGGCTGTGGAATGAAATGAAAATACTGAACAAAGAAAAACACTCAACCATTAGACGTCTGAAAGAATCAGCCAATATGGAAGGCTATCCGGACCTCCTTAATAGACCTGACTTTTCCTTTTAATCATTTCCCCTAACAGAATTTAAGAAGACAGAAGATAACGATTGACACTGGATTTAAATTTTTGTAGATTAAACTTGACAGGAAAGCAAGAAACTGGAAAATAATCCCCGACGCATGATATTCGAGAGAAGTAAACGGTTCGAATAGAATCTGCGGTTAAATATTTCCATTTTAACTGTAAACTGATATGACCAAACTGGTATTGGACTTAAATAGAAAATGAATAGAATATGGGAGCCGCTAATTAAGAAAAAAAAATTACAAATGGCAGTGGGCCATCAATAACAGCAGATTTTTTTTTTGGTTTTTTTTTTTTATCATCTCACCGCAAGCAAGGCATTCCACTGCCACTATTGCGCATGGGGCTACATAGGGGAAGGTAAAGAGAAGGAGTGGTTAGACATAGGGAATGTCAGGAGGAAGGTGACAGATGAGTAAGGATACCGAGGATGAGGGTTGGGCAGATGGGAAGAGTGTTTGAAAGAATGGGAGCGAGTTAGTGTGTTAGGAGGTGTCTATTGACCTTACATTTAAACTCCTGGAGATTGTAGCCGTCGGGGAAGCAATCGTGTGGAAGGGAATTCCATAGTCGGGAAGTGCGAGGAAAGAAACTGTTGGAGTAGAAGTTACGGCTGCATTTTATCGGTTTCACTGTAAAAGGGTGGGATCTAGTTGCTAATCTAGTATCTCGTGCAAATTCGTATTTAGGGGGCACCAGTGATCTAAGTTCATTGGAACAGAAGCCGTGAAAGTATTTATAGAAAAATTATAGATGTAACAGCAGAGAAAAGCTTCCGTGCGTGCTGTCAAGGATGACAAGTAACAGTAGTACTCATCGGTAGTCGCATTAGGTTTAAGGCTCTAACTTGAAGGCTAGATTTTTTTTTTTATAATCATATCGCCCAGATCAAGGCATTTTACTGCCACTGGTGCGCAGGGGGTCACACAGGAGGTAAGTTATGAGAAAGAGTGACAGGTTATAGGGGTGTCAGGAAGTGAGTAAGAGAAAGATGACTGTGGCCATAGAGTGTGTGATCAATTTATATATTGATTGTAATATAAAATCGATCCCTCACTTTATATTCACATAATAATTTCTTGTCTGTTGATAAGCCAAAAAAAAAACCGAATCAGTCAATCAATAAAATACTGATTAGCTACACATGCATGTCTTTTAGATTTATTTACATTCTGTGACTGTGGCCATAAAATGAGGGTTCAGTTTATATATTGATTGTAATATAAAATTGATCCCCCACTTTACTTTTACATAGTAATTACTTGTCTGTTGATAAGCCGTAGAAAACGAATCAATCAGTCAATGAAATACTGATTAGCTACACATGCATGTCTTTTAGATTTATTTACATTCTGTGACTGTGGCCATAAAATGAGGGTTCAGTTTATATATTGATTGTAATATAAAATTGATCCCCCACTTTACTTTTACATAGTAATTACTTGTCTGTTGATAAGCCGTAGAAAACGAATCAATCAGTCGATGAAATACTGATTAGCTACACATGCATGTCTTTTAGATTTATTTACATTCTCTGGAATATAAATGTATAGAATTTCTTTTCATAATCTTATTACCCCAAGCAAAGCATTTTACTGCCACTGTTTTGCAAAGGGTTACATAGCAGGAAAGTTATGAGAAAGAGTGATAGGTTATAGGGCGTGTCAGGAAGTGGGTAAGAGAAAGATGAGAATACTGATGAGAGTGGAGTGGACAGAGAAAGTAGCACGAGAGAGAGAATGTAGGTTAGTGAAATAGGAGATGACTATTGACTTTACATTTAAATTCTTGGCGATTATAGCTGTCGGGAAAGCAAGTAAATGGAAGGGAATTCCACGGACGTGAATTGCGAGAAAAGAAGCTATTGGAGTAGAATTTGCGTTTACAATTTATTGGTTTCACAGGAAAAGTGTGGGACCTTGTTGCTAATCTTGTGGCTCAAGGAAATTTATATATAGGAGGCACCAATGAGCTAAGTTCATCGGAGCAGAAGCCATGAAAGTATTTGTAGAAGAGACACAGGGAAGCCAAGTTGCGCCGGTGAGAAAGTGACTGCCAAGTCGGGATCGATCACATTACAGATTTTCCATTGGATTTTGTCAAGGACTCCAGGGTGGATAGCAGGAGCACATCATGGAATAAGCGATCAGATTGACACACTCTAAAACCGGGGCAACTCCTGGTGGTGTAATGGTTAACAAGCTTGTCTCGCTAGATCATTTACGACTGAATAGTGAGTTCAGTTCTCACTGAGTGCCCCATACTTTTCTGCTTTGTACCACATCGCAGGTGCTCTTAGAAAGTCGCCATAGAGTCGAAGATTGATCAATATCATGAAAATGAAATCGTCTGATTTTTATACTGACAAATGAAGGATGCGATGGATGAATTGTCGTCTACTTGGCGCAAAAATGAAAATAACGATGACATCTCATTTTCAGCGATATACAGGGTGCGATAAATGAATTGTCGTCTAAATGACGCTAAAATGAAAATAACACTGACAATCCATTTTAACAGATATACAGGGTGCGATGGATGAACTGTCGTCTAAATGAGGCAAAAATGAAAACACTGACATTAATTTTCAACAGATATACAGGGTGCGATGGAGAAATTGTTGTATAAATGAGGCAAAAATGAAACTAACACCGACATCTCATTTTAACAGATATACAGGGTGCGATAGATGAATTGTCGTCAAAATGACGCAAAAATGAAGCTAACACTGACATCTCGTTTCAACACATATATTTAACAAAATTACATAAAGATATATTAAAACACTAAAGAGTACACTTATTCAATAAACTCGCCACTGGCTTCAACTGCGGCCTTCAGAAAGCTTTTTTTATTTAATCCTTTCACTCCATGCAAGGCAGTACCGTCACTGATGCGACGGGGGCTACACTAGAGTAACAGTTTAGACAGCAGAAAAGTGAAGAGAAAGACAAACTAGTTACAGGGGTGTGTCAGAGAAAGGGCAAGAGAAGGATGGAAACACAGGTTCGAAGACATTTGCGAAGGTAGAGAGAAAGGAAAAGAACAAGATATACGGGGTGATGTAGAAAGGACTGGAGTCAAGTGGATAGAAGACGGGAATTGACATTGCACTTAAATTCTTGTGGGTTGTAGCTGCCAGGGAAGCATGTATATAGAAGGTAGTTCCACAGGCGGGAAGTGCGAGAAAAGAAGCTAATGGAATAGAATTGTCGGCTGAATTTGGTTGATCTAAGTGTAAATAGGTGGGACCTTGTTGACAGTCTGTTTGCACGAGTAAATGTGTTTGGTGAGGGCACCAGTGACTTTAGTTCGTCAGAGCAGAAGCAATGAGTCCGATGGTTCTCCTCGTTCTTAAATAGAGGAACCACTGAGGAAGATTTCCATTCGGAATATACTCCATTTTTTTTTCTGGGCGGTCTTCTTGATTAACTTGGTAAGTACTGCCATAATATTTCCTTTCAGTTCATCTTTGATCCCACAGGGAGGATTTTTTTTTTTGGTTTCTCGATCAACATCGCTTCACACATAATAATCAACGGGGAGGGATTTAGTTGGCCAGATGCAAGGAGACAAATTGTCTGACTGTCATGACTGGTTTCTCCTGTTTTATGGCACTGTAAAGAGTCCAGTTGCCAGTCATATAATCTTCCAGCAGCCAACATCTTAACCGAGGACTTGATTATCTCTTCAAGTCACTTGATGTAAGATATAACATCGCCATCACTAGTGATCACTCAAAACACCTCACTATTAGATTCATCAAACTCTTTCCGAATCCTCTGCACTGTTCTCAGAGTGACACCCAAACACTCTGAAATGTTCGTATTGGAGGTTCCGGTGCGAGTGCCAAGCATTACAGATTGCAGTTTTTGAATTTCTGGTGGAATAAATGTTGTTACGGTGCTCTTTATCTCATAGACGGTGCTCAGCTCACCCGACGAGACTATGTAGTCAACAAAATCATAAACAAAAAACGCACATGAATAAAATTAAAAATATACAAGGTAACCAAAAACATTCTGTCCGTTTTTAAAGGAAAAAAAGAAAACGCTTCACAGTATGTGTAACTTATATTTAGTCTTCAAAGTAAACGCCATTGGCATCCAGCACCTTCTGCCAACCTGTCTCCAGCTGTTCAATGCCCTTGCGGTAGAACTGGGGGGGGGGGGGTGACGCAAAAAAGTCCGTGAGGGCTTTGCGCAAGTCTGCTTCATTGGTGAAGGATTTCCCATAAAGATGATTATCCAGGGAGTTGAAGAGGTGGTAATCGGATGGCGCAAGGTCAGGTAATTAAGGTGGATGGCACAAAGTTTTCCACCAACGTTACTGTATGGTATCCGTAACCACTCGCGCGACAAGCGGCCTGGCGTTGTCATGGAGGAAAAGCAAACCTTTGCTATTCACCAGTGCTGACTCCTTGTGGCGCAATGCCTGTTGCACACGTTTCAATTGCTCCGAGTATAGGTCTTCAGTGACCTTTGGCCCGTTGTTAGCAGTTCATAATGAACCACTTGACGACTTGTCCACCAGACACACAGCATAATCTTGCGTGAGTGTATAGGCGGTCTTGCGGTGTGAGGGACAGCATCCTGAGGAGACAGCCAATGTCTGGAACGCTTGGGAGTTTCGTACACAACACACTTTTCATCACTGGTAAGCACTCGATTGAATAAGGATGCGGTACAGTGGCGAGAAAACAGCGATACGCAGGCTGCCACTCGTTGTCTCTGGTGGACCTCCAACAGCGTTTGCAGAACCCACTTGCTCAGTTTGTACGTCTTACCTAGGCGGTGCAGGTGAAGTCTAACTGTTTCATCGGAAACGTTGAACTGTCTTGCAAGTTCACCACACGTTAGACTACTGTCCTCCTCAATAGTCTCCTTCGGGACTCCGTCATTCAAGACCTGTGGTCGTTCACTGCGAGGCTCACCATAGAGAGACAAATCTCCCTACTTGAAGTTTCGAAACCAATGCCTTGCAGTACGTTCATCCACAGCACTGTCCCCAAACGCTTGACATATGCGGCGACTTGATGCAGCTGCTGATAAGCCCACTTTGAAGTCGTAAAGCAAACAGCCCCGAACAAGATCTCTAGACACTTCCATCCTTCTCACAGCTGTCCGGTTTATAACTGATGGCCGGGCACGGTGCGCGTGTTTTTTGTAACGTTTGATATTCTTACTTCCGGCTGTCTGAATTTGAAAACAATTGCTACACGCATTTCGTTTTATTTTTCAACTTCATTTAATGACTAATCAAAAAATGGACAGAACTTTTTTGGTTACCTTGCAAAATAGCGACAGTTTACTCATCGCAAAGACAAACGGACAGATATGAAAACAGCGTTGTCGCGTGTCAGACTGGTACCGAGATGGATAGGGAAAGACAAAGGTTGACAGATTTATTGATAAACAGACCGACAGCTTGATCACTTGTGTTGTGTATTAATCTAGAACACTTCACGACCAATATAACATTGAACCAGTCTCCTGTTTTCCTTCTTCTATTTGAAACTCAGCCAACAAACACAGACACCGCCCACATTACGTCTCTCACTCTCTCTCTCTTTCTTTCTCTCTCTCTCTCTCTCTCTCTCTCTCTCAACTTTGCCATCTTCTTCTTCTTCTATGTGCCCTGTCCCTTCAGGACGTAGGCGATCATGGATCTCCACGTCTCCCTATCCCTTGTGGCTCTTAGTATGTTTGCTCCTGTTGCTCCTGGCAACCCCCGTTCCGTCATCCACCTGATCAGGTCCTGCAAATATGTTATCCGCTGCCTTCCTCTGTCTCTATTGCCTTCTATCTGGCCAGTCAGTATCAGGTTCTCCAAGCTCTCCTTCCTCATTGCTGTCCCAGAAACTTCAGTTGTCTCTTCCTGATGCTCAGTTTTAAATTTCCTGATTAGAACACTTCCTAGGTATTTAAATTTTTGTACTTGTTTGATTCTGGTAAAAAGACAATTATATGAAAATATTATGGTTCAAATTCTTTCTCCGTCTATTGAACAAAAGTAGAGGTTTATCCGTAGTTTAATGTTCAAGATTGGGTGTCCGGTTTCTTCTACAATGTTTATCTTTCTGTTTATCTCCCTTGCGTATTTACCATCGCTTGTTCCTGGGGTTAAATAGTTAAAACAAATAGCGTTCAATATGATAGCATAAGAAGATGAACAGTAAAAACAAGGATCCGCTAGGCGTACAGTCTTACTAAGGTTCCGTTTCGCGTACCTAGGCTCCTATCGCCAGTTTATATCATATCGAGGTGTTTTGCTATTTACGGGCGTTACTGAGTATCAGGAAGAGACAACTAAGGTTCCTGGGACATGCAATGAGGAAGGAGGGCTTGGAGAACCTGATACTAACAAGTCAGATAGAGGGGAAAAGAGACAGGGGAAAGCAGCGGATAACATATTTGAAGGACCTGATCAGGTGGATGACGGAATGAGGGTTGCGAGGTGCAACAGGAGAATGCGTGCTAAGAGCCACCAGGGATGGAGAGAAGTGGAGGGCCATGATCACCTACGTCCTGAAAGGACAAGGCACATAGAAGAAGAATATATATGCCAACTGTTTATAAGAAATTATAATGTGGATATGAAATCGGGGATCAATCCTATATTATAATCTATATACAAACTGATCCCTCATTTTGTGGCCATGCTAATTTCTATACCTATTACCTATTTCTATACCTATATCTATTCTAGATTTATGGGCTTGAGCTAGTGGATGGCAGAACTGGGTTTGGGTGGTGTAACAGGAGAATGCGTGCTAAGAGCCACCAGGGATGGAGAGAAGTGGAGGGCCATGATCACCTACGTCCTGAAAGGACAGGGCACCTAGAAGAAGAAGAAGAAAAATTCTTAACAACTGATGTTGAAAATAAATAAATTTTTATGTTAAATATATGTTTTGATATTTTTAACATAACCTACCTTTATAATGAAAAATATTCACATATATACCTGCGGTTATATTTTACCGGGAATGGTAAAATTGGATTAAAAATATGTTCGCCTATTTTACCGGCGCAGGAACATGGTCCTTTTATTGATTTGTAATAGTCCATCGTTTCGTGCCGAAGCGGCAAGTTACGCCGGTATAAACCCTGGCTCTTTCAACCCTGATGGACGCGTGAATTTTTATCTGCGTTGTGGTCCACTGAAATCGGATAGCCGAGTCCGAATTCCAATTTAATTCGTCGCATTCACTTACGCGCAAATACCCTTGGTAAAGGTATGAATTCATCGCTTCTCTCTGTCTATGAGTTGAATAAGAGAACAGATTGAGTTTTATTGCCGTCTTTGGCAACCAGTCAAATGCAGAAAGTAAGGGCAACCCACTGCCACAAAATCTTCTCTGCAGTCAGTCATGTCGATTTCGAGACATGATCACCCAAACGTGTATAACCTATGGCATTTAACTAACTAATTAATCGATCACTATAAATATCTATTAAACTTTGGGTTATTTCAATCCGTGAACGGTTTTCTGACCAAATCCAAAAATAACATTTTCCCAGATACCTGGATCGATATCAACCATTTTTTAATTGATTCTGGAAAAATAAAAGGTATTTTCATAGAAATTTGTGAAGAAATTCAAGACTGATTTTTTTTTAATTCTCTTAAAAACAAATGCCAGGCAAACTAAACAACTTTTCAGTAACAATCTATTTGGGAATTTATTTTTTCATAGAAAAAAATCATGAACTAGATGAAGCAGTCAGAGCTTTGAAAATGTCATCGGAAATTTTACTATCGATTTTCTAAAAAGACAAAGTTATTTTGAAACTACTAATTTTGGGCGCACAATGTATTCTAAATCAATATTTTCTTTATAACTGAGACAAAAACGAAACCATTTGTATTTATGTTGGTAGACATTGAGACAATGCAATCTAGAAATAAATATTTTTAGCATTAATGTGTTTTTTAATAGAAACTATAGCAACAAAATGAGTGCGTTGAAAAATAACTTCTCCTTGTGTGTGCTCACATACACACACACACACACACACACACACACACACACACACATATATATATATATATACAAGTTTACAGAATATATTAAAGGCTATACATATATATATATATTTATTTATATATAAGGCTATATATATATATATATATACAAGGTTATACATATATACAAGGCTATATATATATATATATATATATATATATATATATATACACATGTATATAGAAACCTAGGACCCAATCTGTCCTGCTATTTATCCCATAGCTGAAGGGAGAAGAGACGGATAAATATCTTTCCCTGGGGTATTTGATCAAAAGTGAATGCAACGAAATCAACTGGAATTCGAATTCGAACTCGTCTCTCCAATTTCGAAAGTACGTCGTGATGTAGTGAATGTCAACTCGCAATTAGATATCGGTGACCACTTTAATTGGTATATTGAGTTTACTTTATATATATATATATATATATATATATATATATATATATATATATATATATATATTTCCATTTGTAAACGAGTTATTATGCGACCTAGGTTTCTACCATGAGTGATGTCTTCAAGCGATTTGCAATAATTTGTGTTTAGTTGTGTTTAGAATGTTTATTTGAAATATAATTAAGGTAAATAGTTTTTTGCCTCTGAGTAATTTGATAATTTACATAATTAGTTTCTTCGAATTTCAAATTCTCTAACATATTTTTACGGCATTTAAAATCTTTAACAACCAAGTATTCCATATAATTCACGCATCTACGTGAGCACATATCTTCACGTGTACATGTTGTTTGCATTATTACTGCCTTTGAATGTAAAAAATTCTTCATAACGTTTATTTATTTTCTTTTAAAATGTTGTAACACTTTTCCTGCTACAAGACAAAACTTGATTTTGAAACTGTAATATAATCCCTGATGATGAACGATAATGTTCGTAAATAATCAGGACAAATTTTGGACAATTTTTATACAAATATAATCCGGAAATAAAAAGTCTAATCAGAAAATATGAAAGAATTCAAAAGAAAATAAGACTATGTTGTCTCTACCGTTTAACACAACTTGTTATATATATATATATATATATATATATATATATATATATATATATATTTTTTTTTAATCGTTTCACCCCGAGCAAGGCAGAAACGCCACTGATGTGCAGGGGGTTACATAAATGTAAAAAGATTAATTAGAAAAGAGTGAGGAGTACAAGCTAGTTAGAAAGGAACAATAGAAAGCTGAGAAAGCAGGTGCAATGACAGATACATGGGCGGAGAGAAAGGGAAGGTTATACAGGGGAGGGGAGAGAGCTAGAGGCCAGTGGTTAGTAGGTGAGTATTAACTTTGCTTTTAAATTTCTGGAGGTCGTAGCCGTCAGGAAAGCAAGAATACGGGAGTGAGTTCCACAGGCGGGAAGTGCGAGAGAGGAAGCTGCAGGAGTAGAATTGTCGTCTGCGTTTGGCTAACCTGACTGTGAATGGGTGGGACCCAGTTGCCAGTCTGGTTGAACGGGTGAACACCTGTTGAGGAGGCATCAGTGACTTAAGCTCATCCGAGCAGAAGCCATGAAAGTATTTATAGAAGAGACAGAGGGAGGCCACATTTCGACGATGGGAAAGTGGCTGCAGACGAGTCGCCAGATCAGTACCTATCACATTACAGACTCTCCTCTGGAGCTTGTCAAGAACACTGAGGAGAACGGCAGGGGCGCCTGACCATAAATGGCAGCAGTACTCCATGCACGGACGGATGGTTGACTTGTATATATGCAGGATGGATTCAGGTGGAAAAAACATCCTGGATCGACATAGTGACCCAATCTTCTTAGCAGTAGATTTTGCTATGGATTCAATATAGTGCTTCCATTTGAGGTCTGAGGACAGGGTAAGTCCGAGGAGGCGTAGTGTATTACTCTCCGGGAGAATCATCTGGTCCATGCTTATGGGAGGCAGAAGAGGTTGCCTGTAATGGTTGACAGACAACAGCTTGGTCTTAGATGATTTGAAGTTGACAAGCCACTTCTTGCCCCAGTTCACCACAGAGTGTAGATCCCGCTCAAGGTCAGCAGCGAGATATGTCTGTCCGCCACGACAGGTTTCTTACTGGAGCGGGAGTATATTGTAGTGTCATCTGCGTAGATGCCTACTTGGGACTTGATCTCATCTGGGAGGTCGTTGATGAAAATAAGGAAGAGCGTTGGGCCCAGGATAGAGCCTTGTGGGACACCAGCATTCGTGCTGTAGGACGAAGAGGCACGCCCATTCAGAACGACCTTCATTTTGCGGTTATTTAAGAAAGATTGGATTAGGTCAAGCAGGCGACCTGTAATACCATAACCGCGTAGTTTGCATAGGAGGCCAGGGTGCCAAACCCTGTCGAAAGCCTTGGAGATATCCAGAGCAACCGCGCGAGCCTCGTCAGACTCATCAAGGGCCTGTAGCATGTACTCTGTTACAGTAGTTAGCAGGTCGGCTGTGGACCTGTCAAATCGGAATCCATATTGCCTGTCGGAGAACAGTTTGTGGGCGGTGAGATGATGAACTATTTCAGCATTTATTATAGCCTCGAACACTTTCCCGAATATTGGTAGAAGACTGATAGGACGATAGTTGGATGGGTCCGAGGGTTCACCACAGTTCTTAAAGACAGGAACGACTGAGGAGAATTTCCAGCATGCAGGAAAGCAGGAAGCAGAAAGGCAGTAGTTAAACAGTTTAGAGAGGACAGGGGAAAGTTCAGGGGCACACCTCTTAAGGACTATCACCGGGATTCCATCGTCTCCACACGCCTTATGGGGGTCGAGTTTTGAAATTACTCTGGATACTATTGTCGGGGTAATATATACGTCGTGGAGTTTGGCCTCAGTTCTAATAGGGAAGTCGGGTGGGTTCACTCCGGACGAGTCGAGTGTGGAGTTGGATGAGAATCTGCGGGCAAAGCACTCAGCTTTCTCAGCAGATGACGTGAGAACATCAAATCCATGGATTAAAGGAGGTATTGAGGATTTCCTATTGTTGAGCACTCGTTTACAAATCCTCCAATAGTCCTTGGAGCCGAACTTGCGGTCAGCTATGTGCTGTCGCATTCTCTCAGCAAACAACTGTTTGGCGTCATTTAGGGTTCTATATATATATAGTAAGAAAGTTATGGAACACGTAGGTTTTAAACCCACTGTTCATGCATTTACTTTTATAAAGAGTGCTCGATACAACGTAGTGCATTATATTGTAATGGTTGTTACATTGGTTTATGTGAATGAGGTATATACCTCGTTCACATAAAATAATCCCCTCCAAAAAGGTAATTAATACCCATGTTTAATCCTTAAAATAAAAAAAAATGAACATCGTATATATAAAAGAAAATAAACTCACCCAACATTAATAGCAATTTTATTCCATCCACTCAGAGATAGTAGTAGAATAAAAAGTATCTACCCTTTCTTAAAAAAACCTTACATCCCAATATAAGAATTACCCAGACAAAGCTAAAAAGTGACCTGTCCAAAACTAATCTACTCCACACCCTTTTCCTAACCCAAGACTGTATCACTATGGCTACAAACTGCCGGCTAAATCGTACTAAACTCCCACCCACATCAACTTACATATCATATTACAAAAAATAAATCGTTTTCATCATTTATTTTTCATTTCAACTTATCACCAGATGAGGGGCAAACGTAGCTCCGAAACGCGAAGATTTTTGTGTAGTGATACTATGCTTTTATAAACCATTGTAACAACCATTACAATATATATATATATATATATGTGTGTGTGTGTGTGTGTGTGTGTGTGTAGTCATGCGCATATTACACTTACAGCACCTGGTATTCCCAAGCGGTCACCTATATATATACTGGCCAGGCTCAACGTTGCTTAACTTCGGTGATCGGACGAGAACTATCAGAAGTGATAGGCTTACTAAATTTTCTCGAATTATCTTCATATACGTCAACAGAAATAAAGCTGAATAATCCATATCTTCTTTGTTTTTTTCAATGAACTTTAAAGACAATATTTAAATTATACTGGCTTACGGCCTATTACGTTGAATACACCGGGTCTCGCTCGGTCACCGAAGTTAAGCAACGTTGAGCCTGGTCAGTACTTAAATGGGTGACCGCTTGGGAATACCAGGTGCTGTAAGCGTATAGTGACGCATGTGCGTTGTGGTGCAGTGGATATCGGCTCGGAAAGAGAAATCGGTGAACCGAGTTCGAATTCCAGTTGAATATCCTACATTTACTTAAACACTGGTATCCTTGGGAAAGGTATTAATCCGTCCCATCCCTCCAGTTATGGGTTAAATAACAAGAGTAGGACTTGGAGACGCTGCCCTTAAAAACAAATCCCAATGAATCTTGATACTCGAAAAGAAAAAAGTATTACTAGACACAAAACTTCTAAATTGTTGAAAGAAAAAGGTATTGCTAGTAATAAATAAATAAAATTTAGTTGGCAATAAATGACCCGCCGAGGTGTTGATGTGCCATAAAAACAAAACAACCAATTAAATTATACATAGATTTTTTTCAACCATCTGTGTACCATTTTTGATTCCATCCTCCTAAATATTAGCATTTTTCTGAGATACCAACCGGTTCTATTAGTTTTCAAACGATTCCAAAGTATTGAAGCTCTATCCAGGGTGAGGATTTTGCGGAGATCAAATTGAGTTTTGATTCTGAAAATGCATAGTTTGAGGATTGCGCTGGCTGTGGTAGGGCATCCCTGCCAAGCTGTACTAATTTTTGCCGGTTCTGCAGAGAAATGAAACCTAACATTGATGCTGATGCCAGGGGACAACTTATCGATTGGGCCATCCAGAACACTTTTCATCGATTAGTGCAATTAATCAATCCCACTGTGAGGTGTACTTATCTAAATACAAATTCTGATCTTTCAGTGCTAGTAATATGCAATGACTTTCAAACTCCACCATCTTCGGATGTAAACCCTTTTTTGGAATGGTTAATGTTGGCACCTTTCGCTTTCCCTAAAACAATTTTTTATCTCTGTAAGTTTTATTTTTAAGCATTTCACCCTAAGCAAATCAATTTTACTGCCACTGGTGTGCAGGGGGTTAGATAGAAGGAAAGTGATGAGAAAGAGGGACAGGTTATAGGGGGTGTCAGGAAGTGGGTAAGAGAAGGATGAGAATACTGATGAGAATGGAGTGGATGAAGAAAAGAGCATGAGAGGAAGGATGCGAGTCAGTGAGATAGGATTACTGACCTTTCAGTGCTTCGAGCCGCACCAGGTACAAATCACCTTCTTCAGATGTAAACACTTTCTCGGAATGGTTAATGTTGGAACTTTCGCTTTCCCTACGATACTTTTTCTCGCCACGTTTTTTTTTTCCAAACAAATCAGTTTTACTGCTACTGGTGCGCAGGGGGTTACACAGGAGGAAAGTGATAAGAAAGAGGGACAGGTTATAGGGGGTGTCATGAAGGGAGTAAGAGAAGGGTGAGAATACTGTTGTGATGAGAGTAGAGTGGACGGGGAGAAACGATACGAGTCAGTGAGATAGGATTACATTTGAATTCTTCGCGAATCTAGCAATTGCTGCAAACACTATTTCATTGCATGTAATACATCTTTATAAAAATAGATCTTTTTCTTTTTAGAGAATGGCAAATAGAAACGTGATCTCTGTAATTTTCCTTGCAGTAAATCTTGGATACGATTCACGTATCCAAGTGTTTTGTTCAGATACCCCATATAAGATGAGTATTTCTTCGATGTCTCGTGTTGCGTGACCAGGATTGTTTTTCATCGGCATTTAAATCAGTGGCTGTATATCTGCTTAAAAGTTCTTAGTCTTTGAGACCTAAATTTCTACTTATGTACCAAACGAAACACTTTCGAATGTTACGCTCGGTTAGGATCCATAAACAGTAAACTCTTTTTTATTTAGACAATAGATGCTTTTCGTCCTCTAGAAATGAATATTTCTTTTGATCAAAAATTGATAGTATATAAAGACAACGGAAAGAATTATTTCGTCTGACACTAACATCGTGAAACCAGACAAACTCGCGTTAAGAATAAAATTCTGCGAGACTTTAACACAAATTTGCTACAAAGTACTCTACGTTATATTCGCTATAACCTGATGACCTGTTTGGATTATCAGAGTACCATGTCATTTTTATGCATTCCTTCCAGGTAATACTGTGCCTGGTACCACTCCAAATAACATGCGACAAGGTATACTGGGTTATAAGCTGAGGCATCTGGCCATATACAGAACGCCGGAAGTGGGTTGCAAGTGGTCATGAGTTCAATCCTTGGATTTGGTAGTGACGAACCAAATCCCAATATGAAAGAACAATAACTGATTTCACAGGATATTTCGCAATAATCAACGAGATAATCCACATCAGCCAATCTATAGACAACTGATGATGACCAGACGGTACTTGGTCGAAACGTTGTGTCTGTTATAACATCTATATAAACCAACAAAAATTCAAAATAATTCCAAGATTATTGAAAATTTTGCTAATGACTATACATTCAGTTTTCTTGAGAAAATTTACTGCTTTTAAATGCTACATTTTGTCCAGGAAATCTTTGTGAGTCCTGTTGTATGTCCGAAACGTGTGTCCTCTTTTCACAGCTCTGCTGATTCTATCTCCTTTAACTCCTTTAACTACTTATTAAAAAATTCGATTTTGTCTTAGGTTTTGTATTCCGTCATTTTGATTGGTTGAAAATAACCATGAGCTTGAGTTGAATGTTCAGTCTTTTTCGCAGTACAATCCATTTTATTACAAAAAGCAAGACACAGTTTTGCCGCAATCAAGGAATAGAAACAAAGCCTAACTAAACGTTATATCAGAATACCTTTTTGGTGGGTAAGTGTTTCGTTCTAGATACTCTAAAGAGGACATAAATTGTTAATTTATAATAATTAATGCGAAGAAACAGGTAGAGGCTTCTTCAAAAATGTTCTTTGGAGCGCCTAAAGAAATGAAGCTGTGAGCACACATAATTTTATCCGACATTATCAGTAGATTTACAAAGATCGAAAGAGGCGTAAGACAAGGATGTGTCTTTTCACCGGATTTGTTCAACCTGTACAGCGAGAGTATCTTGAGGACCCTAGATGAAACGCCAGGATTTGTTGTTGGAGGACACAACTTGAACAACATAAGGTACGCAGACGATACAGTGCTGATTGCAGACACGGAAAGGAAACTACAAGAACTCCTACAGAAGGCAGCGGTGGAGAGTGACAAAAAAGGACTACAAATAAACTTTAAGAAAATTGAGTGCATGGTCATCAGCAAAAGGTACAACCCAAAATGCCAAATAAATGTGGGAGATACCAGAATCAAGCAAGTACAAAAATTTAAATACCTAGGAAGTGTCCTAACTGAAGATGGAAAGTGCGACGCGGAGATCCGAAGGCGAATTGGCATGGCAAAGGACGCGTTCCAGAAGCTGAGCAAAGTACTAACACACAGGAAAATCTCACTGGAAACAAAGAAAAGAGTGCTGGACTGCTACATGATGTCAGTTCTTCAATACGGCAACGAATGCTGAACAATATCATCGAAAATGAGGACAAAACTGGAAGCAGCGGAATGGTTCTACAGAAGGATGCTACGGATATCATGGACTGAGCATGCAAGCAACGATGAGGTGTTGGAAAGAATGGCAACAAAGAGGAAATTGATACTGAGCATCAGGAAGAGACAACTGATGTTCCTGGGACACGCAATGAGGAAGGAGAGCCTGGAGAACCTGATACTGACTGGCCAGAGAGAAGGAAAGATAGACAGAGGAAGGCAGCGGATAACATATCTGCAGGGCCTGATCAGGTGGTTGACGGAACGGGGGTTGACAGGAGTAACGGGAACAAACATACTAGGAGCCACAAGGGATAGGGAGACGTGGAGAACCATGATCGCCTACTTCCTGAAAGGACAGGGCACATAGAAGAAGAAGAAGGTTAGTATGTCACGAGGTCAACAGAGGTTAATGTTCAAGCATTTTCACAGTGCATACAGAATTTAATACAGAATGCAAGATACAGTTTCACCGCAATTAGCCACAGTATGTCACGAGGTCAACGGAAAGAGTACCTCGTGACATTTTATGAGACTAGTTTTCTTACAGTTGCATGACTTTGTGAAAACAGATTTCACATTGAAATATTTATATCTTTTCAAATAAGGAAAAAAGTTAAAAAATTATTACTTTCCTCACAGAAAGAAATAATCTCCTACCGTTTATATATATATATATATATATATATATATATATATATATATATATATATATATATATAATAGTATTATTTTAATGTAAAGTACATAAAATGTTTTTACCATTATTGTTATCATGTGTATTTTAATATTATTGTTTGTAATATTATTATGTTTATTCTTACTTACAGTTATATATATATATATATATATATATATATATATATATATATAATGATAATAATCCACGTATACTGTCTTAATATGTATAGGAAAAACTACTAAAAAGTTGTAAGCTAAAAATGTATTTTTTGACAGTATTTATTTCTATTATTATATATATATATATATTTGATATTTCAGACCGGCCTCGGCCTTTCATCAGAAATAAATGATTATAAAATTTAAACTAGAAGCGTCCGTCGCGAGGAGCGTCCGTCACGTGATGCAGAATGCAACAGAGTCTGAATATTTTTAAACGTAAACATAACTGTAATAATACTTTTAAATATTGTTTTAAAGAAAAAAAAATTAAGAGTATCTAAAAACTGTTTAACTATTGAAATATTTATAAAGATTCAAAACACCTAAGTCCTAATTTAACCCTAGCCTATATGTATTTAATTTTAAAATCCAGTATTTTTCTTTCTTTCTGCGTGAATATGTGGAACTAAAATCGGAATCTATCAGTAAACATTTGCAGTTTTCTAATGTGCATATATATAATAATAGAAATGTATGTATATATAATAATAAAAATAAATAAATATTATATATATATATATATATATATATATATATATATATATATATATATATATATATATAGTTATGAATTAACTTAGTTCTTAAATTATAACTATATGATTATATTAAACTCTATAAAATTTATTATATTGAGTACTGTTTATAATAAGATGAATGATTCCGGGGCACTCAGAATAGTAAAACCCTGAGTTTTCTTCAATTGGATATATATATATATATATATATATATATATATATATATATATATATATATATATGTTGAAGAGTAAGAAATTAGTATATTTTCTACACACTTTTTCCTGAATAAATTATTTTAATCTTTTTAATGAAAACTGCGTTCTTTGTAAAGTGCCTTTTCTAATCAGACATTCTTGCGAATTCTTAAATATTAGCCCAATACATTTTTTGTGAGATTTTTTTTTTTAGTCTAGAGTGTAAATTACTGCTTCTGGTTCAAAGTGGATACTTTTCTCTAATGTCTTTTATTTGTCATATGCGCATGCGCGCCCCTCTCTCTCGTACGCAGACACGTATATACATTTTTATTACTATAGACATTACAATTGGTCGATATATGTGTTTGAATAGATGTCTTTGTCTCGTCTACTTAGACATGTGTATTCAGAAAACATAATGTTTATAGTAATAAGAATTTATGTCAGATTATAAAATAAAAAATACATTAATATATATATATATATATATATGGGCGTGTATAATGATAATATACACGCTAAAATGTCTGCCCCCTTCTACCGAGCTCAGAGGTAGAATCGCCGACTGACGCCAATTCGCTCGGGTTTCAATCCTGCGTAAAAAGCAATCGGATGTCTAACCGTACTGATGAGCTGTGATACAGCGAAACAGATCTGTCTGCTGATGACTATATATATATATATATATATATATATATACACTCTTAGATTAAAATGGAATATAATAAAACTGTAAGTAAGATTAAAAATAATAACAATAATAATAATAATAATACATGCAATAATTGTAAAGTACACATTATAGCAATTATGGTAAAAAATGTATGTACTTTAGACTAAAATAATACTATCATATAAAACTCTAAGTAAAATTAATAATAATAATAATAATAATAATAATAATAATAATAATAATAAAAGCAATGATAGTAAATTGCCCATGAAAACAATAATGAACAATTTTAGGGTTAAAAAGTCTTTAACGGGTAATTTTAGATTTTTTTTTCAAAATCAAACTCTTAAGTTCAATTTCGATCTTGTTATGTGATCCTGTACCTATTTTTATGTCTACATTTAAAAATTAGTTCATTTCTCTGGTTTAAAAGTTCATTAGGATTTTTTATATTTGATTATAGCTATTTTTCTCCAAAAAGTTTATGTACTTTACATTAAAATAATAATTATTATTTAATGTATTATTTTAATATAAAGTACATAATTTTTTTATCATTATTGTTATCATGTGTACTTTAATATTATTGTTTGTAATATTATTATGCTTGTTCTTACAGTTTTATATTATTTTATTTTAATCTAAGATTATATATATATATATATATATATATATATATATATATATATATATATATATATATATATGGGTTTTTTTTAATCATTTCACCCCGAGCAAGGCAGAAATGCCACTGATGTGCAGGGGGCTACATAACTGTAAAAAGATTAATTAGAAAAGAGTGAGGAGTACAAACTAGTTAGAAAGGAACAATAGAAAGCTGAGAAAGCAGGTGCGATGACATAGGTGGAGAGAAAGGGAAGGTTATACAGGGGTGAGGAGAGAGCTAGAGTTCAGTGGTTAATAGATGAGTATTGACATTGCATTTAAATTTCTGGAGGTTGTCGCCGTCAGGAAAGCAAGAATATGGGAGCGAGTTCCACAGGCGGGAAGTGCGAGAGAAAAAGCGGCAGGAGTAGAATTGTCGTCTGCATTTAGCTAACCTGACTGTGAATGGGTGGGACCCAGTTGCCAGTCTGGTTGCACGAGTAAACACCTGTTGAAGAGGCACCAGTGACTTAAGTTCGTCCGAGAAGAAGCCATGAAAGTATTTATAGATCAGACAAAGGGAGGCCACATTTCGACGGTGGGGAAGTGGCTGCAGTCGAGCCACCAGACCAGTACCTATCACATTACAGACTCTCCTTTGGAGCCTGTCGAGAACACTGAGGAGAACTACAGGGGCGCCTGACCATAAATGGCTGCAGTACTCCATGCACGGACGGATGGTTGACTTTTATATATGCAGGATAGATTCAGGCGGAAAAAACATCCTGAATCGACATAGTGACCCGACCTTCTTAGGAGTAGATTTAGCTATGGATTCAATATAGTTGTTCCATTTGAGGTCTGAGGAGAGGGTAAGGCCGACGAGGCGCAGTGTGTTGCTCTCAGGGAGAATCGCTTGGTCCATGCTTATGGGAGGCAGGAGAGGTTGGCTGTGATGGTTGATATATATATATATATATATATATATATATATATATATATATATATATATTAATGTATTTTCTATTTTATAATCTGACATAAATTCTTATTACTATTAACATTATGTTTTCTGAATACACATGTCTAAGTAAACGAGACAAAGCTGTCTATTCAAACACATATATCGACCAAATATGTCTATGGTAAAGAGACATGTATATACGTGTCTGCGCATGCGAGTACGTGAAAGAGGTGCGCGCATGCGTATTTGGAAAATGAAATACATATTAGAGAAAAATATCAACTTAGAATTCGAACTCAGCACAATGAGGGATCGGGGTGCCGAGTTCGAATTCTAGTTGAATTCCTTGCATTCACTTACGCACAAATAACCTTGGGAAAGATATCAATCCGTCTCCTCTCTCCAGTTATTTGTTAAATAATAAGACAGATTAGGTTCCATAGCCTTGATTGGCAACCAGTCTACTGCAGAAAGCAATGGCAATCTTCTGCCTAGTCAGTCATGTCTCTTTCGAGACATGATCGTCCAAGCGTGTATCACGTATGGCACTTAACCGACTAAATATATTAGTTGTAAACAATTAAAACTTCTATGGGTCAAAAATGGGGGATCATTTTTCTATTGTTATGAAGTAGTAAAATGATCCCCCACTAATTACTACTTAATAATATAACGCATCTAGCTATGAGTCAAGTAACAGCACAGATTGGGTTCTCTAGCCTTGGCTGTCAACCAGTCTACCGCAGAAAGCAATGGCAACTTAGTGCAGGATAATCTTCTGCCCAGTCAGCCATGTCTCTTTCGAGACATGATCGCGCAAAGCGTGTATCACGTATGGCACTTAACTGACTGACTGATGAACTTAGAACCAGAAGCAGTAATTTGCACTCTTAACTAAAAAAAATAAACTCACAAATAAAGTATTAGGGTAACATTTAAGAAATTGCAAAAGAATATCTGATTAGAAAAGACACTTTACAAAGAATGCAGTTACCATTAAAAAGGTTAAAATAATTTGTTAAAGAAAAAATTGTATAGAAAGTTTACTAATTTTTTAGTCTTTAACATATACACTAAATTAATTTAAAACAGTGCACGATACAGAATATATAGAACTGTGAATATTTATTATAAATTATATTTTAGAACATGTACAATTTTTTTTTATATTCATTATTTATATATTTATTAAAACATTATGTCAGTCAGTTAAGTGCCATACGTGAATCACGCTTGGGCGATCATGTCTCAAAAGAGACATGACTGACTGGGCAGAAGATTATCCCGCAGTAGGTTGCCATTGCTTTCTGCGGTAGACTGGTTGCCGACCAAGGCTATAGAACCCAATCTGTCCTGTTATTTGACTCATAGCTAGAAAGGGAAGATATGTATTATATTATTATATAGTAATAAGTGGGGGATCAGTTTATTACTTTAGAACAATAGAAATCTGATCCCCCACTTTATGACCAGTAGAAGCCTCAATCATATTTGCAACTATTATATTCAGTCAGTCAGTTATGTGCCATACGTGAAACACGCTTGTTTCGAGACATGACTGACTGGGCAGAAGATTATCCCGCAGTAGGTTGCCATTGCTTTCTGCGGTAGACTGGTTGCCGACCAAGGCTATAGAACCCAATCTGTCCTATTGTTTAACCCATAACTGGAAGGAAGAGACGGATTAATACCTTTCCCAAGGGTATTTGCGCGTAAGTGAATGCAATGAAACATTATGTACATGTTCTAAAATATAACTTATAATAAATATTCACATTGCTATATATTCTGTATCGGGCACTGTTTTAAATTAATGTTTTGGACGTTGTAAAAAAATTTTTTTCTTCATTCCTTATTTATTCCGATATATATATTTGGATCCCCATTTGGATCTGACGAGCCGCGTTAAGAATATCAAAGCGGTGAAATATGTATCATCCAAGCTAATAATCAAAAATTCTTTATAAAATATTACTCTGTTAAATTAAATAAATGAATTTAACATTGAGTTCTCTCGAGTTCGTCTCTTTTCGAATTTACCCGGATTACATACCAAGTGTACTATCTTATATATATAGTTAAAGCGAAACCGTAGACTGAAAGAAAATGAATGGATGTAAGTCAAAATTTGCTTTCCTGGTATCGATATCAAATAATTTTTTTCGTCGTAAACTGAATTTTAAAGGCTAAATAAGTCCTCTGAGTAAATGGTATCACATCTGAGACTAAGAACTACAATTATACCTACTTAGAGCCAAACCCGAAGCAAAAACTAAAATAAAATGGCTGACAAAAATACAGACATACAGGCAGATAAACAGACACACACACAAACATCTTGCCTTTTATATATATATATATATATATTATCGATTTTCTGCACTATTGTAAGAACTGCAACCTTGAAACATCTGAATATCGTTTTTTATGTCTTTGTCTATGAGTGTATCAAATTTGATTAAAATAGAACCACTCCTTCTATCACCCGATTTTTTCGATTATCGATTTTCGATATTTATCGGGGGTACCTCGACACAAAACCTAGCTAAGAACACTCGCAGACGCTTTTGTACAACTTTGTAAATTTTCAAGAAAATCGGTTCAGCTGTTTCGGAGTCTATAGATAACGGATACACACACACACACACACACACACACACACACACACACACACACACACACACATACACACACACGCAGACAAAGTTCCGTTTATAAATAAGTTTAGATAGATAAGTTAACAATTTATGTCCTCTTTACAATACCTAGAACGAAAACAAGAAGCTGGAAAAATATTCCAGAAGCGAAAATTGTGAGAGAAGAAACTTTTTGCAATTTTACCTCTAAAATTATGAGACCTTAGCGCCAATCTAGTCATATGTTTAAATGTATAAAATATCGGTGACAAAGCAGAAGACTTTTCAAAACAAAAATAACTGCATCGAAAAGGCTTTAATGGTGTGTTTGTTTTTTCACTATAACGTTCTAGGTATTCGGGGTTACCTATATTAAAAGTTCTGATTTTATTTTAATAATTTAATGTGAATAAAAAATTAATTAGTTCTTGCTATTTGTTTGTTAGTTTCCAGTAAACAATGAAATCTAATTTGTTATAGTTTTGGTTTCATAAAATGCCGGAAAAAATATCAATAAAAACATATCTATCGACTTTACACACGAGAAAGTAATAAAAACACGCCTACACAACCAATGGAAGCAAAACAGAATTTTAAAATTGATACATGCTTGAACACATCATGTAATTAAGGAGTATATTTTTGTATCTACGTCTCAATTTCTTGAAATTCTGTTTTGATTTACTTTATTGCGCAAACGTGCTGATAGGCTATCCAATCAAAACATATCTGGTCGGGTGCTCCTGCTATTCACCTAGGAATCCTTGACAAAATCCAACGGAGAATCTGTAATGTGATAGATCCCGACTCAGCATCCGCCCGTGCATTGAATACTGCTGCCATATCTGGTCGGGTACTCCTGTTATCCACCTAGGGGTCCTTGACAAAATCCAACAGAGAATCTGTAATGTGATAGATAACGACTTAGCAACCGCCCGTTCATTGAATACTGCTGCCATATCTGGTCGGATGCTCCTGTTATCCACCTAGGGGTCCTTGACAAAATCCAACAGAGAATCTGTAATGTGATAGATAACGACTTAGCAACCGCCCGTTCATTGAATACTGCTGCCATATCTGGTCGGGTGCTCCTGTTATCCACCTAGGGGTCCTTGACAAAATCCAACAGAGAATCTGTAATGTGATAGATAACGACTTAGCAACCGCCCGTTCATTGAATACTGCTGCCATATCTGGTCGGATGCTCCTGTTATCCACCTAGGGGTCCTTGACAAAATCCAACAGAGAATCTGTAATGTGATAGATAACGACTTAGCAACCGCCCGTTCATTGAATACTGCTGCCATATCTGGTCGGATGCTCCTGTTATCCACCTAGGGGTCCTTGACAAAATCCAACAGAGAATCTGTAATGTGATCGATCCCAACTTGGCATCCGCTCGTGCATTGAATATTGCTGCCATATCTGGTCGGTTGCTCCTGCTATTCACCTAGGGGTCCTTGACAAAATCCAACGGAGAATCTGTAATGTGATAGATCCCGACTCAGCATCCACCCGTGCATTGAGTACTGCTGCCATATCTGGTCGGGTGCTCCTGCTATCCATCTAGGTGTCCTTGACAAAATCCAACGGAGAATCTGTAATGTGATCGATCCTGACTTGGCAGCTCAGATGCAGTCACTTTCTCACCAGCGCAGCGTGGCTTCCCTGTTTCTCTTCTACAAATACTTTCATGGCTTTTGCACCGATGAACTTGGCTCACTGGTGCCCTCTATACATGAATTTGCTCGAGCCACAAGATTAGCAACTAGGTCCTACCCTACTGTGAAACCAATAAAATATAAACGCAAATTCTACTCCAACAGTTTCTTTTCTCGCACTTCTCGCCTGTGGAATTCCCTTCCGCTTACTTACTTTCCTGACAGCCACAATCTCCAAGAACTTAAATGTAATGTCAATAGTCATCCCTTATCTCACTAACCTGCATCCTCTCTCTCTCTCTCTCTCTCATGCTCTTTTCTCCTACCACCCCACTATTATCTGTATTCTCATCCTTCTCCTACCCACTTCCTGACACCCCCTGTAACCTGTCGCTCTTTCTCATAACTTTCCTCCTATGTAAAACCCTGCAAAACAGTGGAAGTAAAATGCCTTGCTTGGGGCCAAACGATTATGAAAAACAAACTTAAAGGTGATAAAAATTAATATTATTTCACCTTCAAAATTTTTCGGCATATGGTCATTAATTCACTTTTTTAGTTAAGTAGGTTAGGCTGATTTATAGAGTTGAAGGTGACAAGTTTTACTAAAAAGCATGAGTTACCTAAGTTTTTTCCCATTGTAAGATTTGGTTTTGGTGGCGACATTCCTGACAATAATTGATTTCTTTCTGTTGTTATTTAATATCTGATAACATATGGATAAAACATTTCTTTGGCTGTATTCACTGTTGTTTAGCTATAAAATGTGGCTATGAAACCGAAATTTCCACATGTTAGCAGTTACTCCAAAATAGAATTTAACATCAACAGCACCATCCGAATGAATGCGATCTCTATAAATAATACTTTCGGAAATACATTGGCCATTTAATGAGCAGGTCTTATTTTTCCGGCAGTTGCAATTATTAGTTGTAGGGAAAGCTAATATTATTCAGGTAGGTCATGTCTTTATTTGATATCATATTATGTTGTGAAATATACTTATTCATGTTCTTAACGCAACTATAACTGACATTGTTTTGTTGAAAATGTTTTTAGTGTAGGTGAATGGTAGACTTTTTGTGTATTAAATTTAGAAAAAAATTTACAATGTTTGTTTGGATATATTTTTTTTTTAATCATATCACCCCGAGCAAGGCGGTAACGCCACTGATGCGCAGGGGGCTACATAAGAGTGAAAAGATTTGAGAAAGCCGGAAACCACATCCTAAACTGCGAACAAGGGATGAGCCGCTTCACCTGTTTAATAGACGTGGGTGGAGTGTGAACCGGGCGATAGTTTAGTCTATCTACTCCAATTCAGGGACTAAATATTAACATCAAAATAATTTATGTTAAAAAATAGTAAATGTAGCAACAAGAAAAAAAGAAAGAAGGAAAAAGATTGCTGATAAAGGTAATTTTAGTCAATGAAATGGCCATAAAATCTCGTAAAATTTGAATCTTTCATATGTAATATGTCTTGGCTCTGTAAATAAATAATTTTAATTATGTTAAGCCCTCTGACTGGCTGAATTTTAATATTTAATTTTCAATGATTAATAATAATAGGATCTCCTTTGGGATTTTACCATCAAGTTGCTTCCTTTTGGATATATATTATTTCATTACTTAGTTTTTGATCAAAATTAAATTAGACCAGTGCACAGATGTATTAAAAAGTGTTCAATACAATTATATTGTAGAAATTTTGAATATTTGTCATTTGTAAATAAGTCACAACCCAGGCTTTTGCCATCTTGTATCTTCATGGGATTTACAATAACTGATTTTACTGTTTTTATGGCTGAAAGATGATTTAAACCAAATACTGTTACGTTTACGTATTTTCTGTTTGTTTTCGCCTACTTTGTTTTTGGGTGTGCTTTGTGGTGAAATGGATATCGACTCGGAACGACAAATCGGGGAACCGAGTTCGAATACCAGTTGAATTCCTTACATTTACTGACATGCAAATACCCTTGGGAAAGGGATTAATCCACATCTTCCCTCCAGTTATAAGTTAAATAATAAAACAGATTGGGTCCTATAGCCTTGGCTGGCAAACAGTCTACTGCAGAAAACAATAGCAACCTACTGTGAGATAATCTTCTGCATAGTCAGTAATGTCGCTTTCGAGACATGATCGCCCAAAGCGTGTATCACGTATGGCACTTAACTGACTCACTGAATATAATAAGTGAAAACAATTAAAAATTCTACTGGGCATAAAGTGGGGGATCTGTTTTCTATTGTTATGAGGTAATAAACTGATACCCCACTAATTACTACTTAATAATATAATACATCTCTTCCTCCTCTAGCTATGAGTGAAATAACAGGACAGACTGGGTTCTATAGTCTTGGCTGCCAACCAGTTTACCACAGAAAGCAATGGCAACATACTGCGGGATAATCTTCTGCCCAGTTAGTCATGTCTCTTTCGAGACATGATCGCCCAAAGCGGATATCACGTATGGCACTAACTTTGTTTTTAACAGAGTATTCTGAAGTAGTGTTTAGTTTATCCTTTTCTAACGTGTATTAAATTTTGGAGTTGTCAAAATCTTCCTTATCGGTAGGGTTAGTACTTAAACGAAATTGGATTCATTTATTTAAGTTACTAATAAGCTACTGTGATGTGAGTTCTGGTGCAGTAGATATCGGCTCGAAACGAGAAATCGGAGAGCCGAGTTCGAATTACAGTTTGAATTCGTTGCGTTCATTTACGCAAAAATACCCTTGGGAAATGTATTAATTCGTCTCTTTTCTCCAGCTATGGGTCAAATAACAGGACAGATTTTCTTTTATGGCCTTGTTTTGAAAGTACTTTTTCTGCGACAAAATAGTCTGGTCTTTCGAGACATGATCGCGTGTATCACGTATGGCACTTAACTGATTGTGTGATGATTCTAAGTGGGTATTGATGCATTTATTATTATGTAAATCTTTAGCGCGCGCTTTGTACAGACCATTCTTCAGACCAAAATTTACGACTTCAGCGTTTGTGGTGGTAGTTATATTTAGATCGTGGTCTTTGAAAAACTTAATTAGATCTTTTCTAAGCCTGTCTGTTTGTTGTTGTCTTGTTTTACGGAGGATGATTAATTCGTCGACTCGGTAATGTCTGCTGTTTTTTTGCATCGAAGATATGACTAAGATTTCTTCGCAAAAAAAATCGCATACTCTTTCAATGAAATGAAGAATACAGAGTTATTTTTTTTTCTTGTCCACAGGCATCCATCTTAGAATAAGAGAGATTTTTTGGCTTGTTTATTGATATTAACGTCCAGGTCGCTGATTAAATAACAATTTTTAGCCACGTTTAAAGCTGCAGTTAAACTTTTTTTATATATGGACAGATAGAAGTCACAAATGCCAAACTGAATAAAAGTGTTACACACTTTATTTTCGATTTTTGTGAACAATTTAATTGTCTCGGTTGTGTACTTTCATTGGTTCAAACTTAAGGCATTTGGAAGCTGTTTCAAGAATTATTTTGCTAATTCTACTGATAAAGTTTTTGGATGGGTTTAGTTGGTTGGTTGTTTTTAGTTATTATGGCAAATTAACACCTCGGCGGGTCACTTATTGCTAACTAAACTTTATTTATTTATTGCTGGTAATACCTTTTTTCTTTCAACAATTTATTGTTGTCTTTTATATAAGTTTTGTGTCTAGTAATACATTTTTCTTTTCGAGTATCAAGATTCATTGGGATTTGTTTTTAAGGGCAGGGTCCCCAAGTCCTACCCTGTTATTTAACCCATAACTGGAGGGAAAGGACGGATTAATACCTTTCCCAAGGGTACCAGTGCTTAAGTGAATGCAGGGTATTCAACTAGAATTCGAACTCGGCTCACCTATTTCTCTTCCCGGGCCGATATCCACTGCACTACAACGCACATCCGTCACTATACGCTTACAGCACCTGGTATTCCCAAGCGGTCACCCATCTAAATATTGACCAGTCTCAACGTTGTTTAACTTCGGTGATCGAGCGAGAACCGGTGTATTCAACGTGATATGGCCGTAAGCACGCACATTCGCCACAAAACGCTTACAGCACCTGCTATTCCCAAGTGGTTACCCACCTAAGTACTGACCAGGCTCAACTTCGATGATTGAGCGCGTACCGGTGTATTCAACGTGATATGGCCGTAAGCCGGATGGGTCTTTTGCGTTTATGTTTATGTTCTTGCGATAAATGCTTGCTGCTTGTGTAAAATTGGGACACTATCATCTAATTTAAGGTCCTTAATTATTTGGGGTTTTCCCTATTTTTATTACCTTCCCTGTTACGAGGCGCTTTTTTTGCAGTTTTTGTTAATTTCACGGATGATGTCTTTGCAACCGCGTTGATAAAATAATGCTTTCCCGTCTTGTCCGATTTAATAATATTTTTTTTTCATATTTATCGAACTTCGATATGACCAACCACACTGTCATTTGTAGCTCGTTAATGGTATTTCTAAATTTAACTTTCTTACTTAAAAAACAATTCTTACTTAAATTCTAAGACCCACATTAATGCAGATTCCTCTATACCAAGGGTCGGCACCCTACGGCCCAGATTCGGCCCGCGAAATCATTTTGACTGGCCCGCGAGCCTGATTAACAATGATTAGCAATGACTCTATTTTTAACATGAGAGTCGAGGCTTTTGAATTAAAAAAAAGACCTGCTGCTATCTTCCTCTGATCCACCCAACCGAATTTGAATACTATGTCCGCAAAAAACACAATCACGACCGGCGACAGACATTAAGCGGGGACACCTTCAAAGGGACAATGTTGTCTCAGTCGGCTCTCTATTTCATTCCTCCAACAGCGACCTCCCCCCCACATCGCTTACCCCTACCACCTACCCTATGTGGGTTGCTGGAATCTTTCAATGGTCTATGTTCTTATCTTGTCATACGTAAGTTTGCAACTATTTGGACTCGTATGTATGTGTATATGTGTTTCGCTTTTGTTTGATGTGTGTGTATGGTTTGTTTATGGTACAATTTTCAATAACAGTTTCAAACCTACACGTCATAATTTCATCCATTTCACTTTGGTTGATTTTTTTTTCACTTTGAAGTATTTTGACGTTCCTTGAGGAAAAGTAATTTTTGTTAGGTGTTTTTAATTTTAGATTTTCTATTGTTTTTCTAATTTCTCAATGTTTATTTTCATTTTGGTTTTAAATATTTAGGTTGACAGGGGTCTGAAAATGTAATTTTCCTTGATTTTTCATGAATTGCCATCGTTATAACCCGATCCGGCCCGCGGGGTCGAATGAGTTGCCGACCGCTGCTCTATAAGATTGTCTTCATATTCCGTACTCCTTTACTTTCTTTCTTTCTTTCTTTATTTATTTCTTATTTTTACCCTTTCTTTCTTTCACCCTTTCTTTCTTTCTTGCTTTCTTTCTTTCTTTCACCCTTTCCTTCTTTTTTCACTCTTTCTTTCTTTCTTTCTTTCTTTCTTTCATTTTTCCGTAAATATTAATAATTATGAATTACACCCCTTTGATTTGATCTCTCTGCATTTAAATTATTTTTAGTTTAAAATTTTAATTTTTTGACCTGTATGTAATTTTTTGTCTATTTTAATTTTACTGTTGATAAATTAAAAAATAGTACTCGAACGTAATAAGATTTAACTCCCAGGAACACTGAGTGAACTTAAATTCAAATCTCTCAAATGGTCAGTTCGTAATAGGCACCTGAGGATCGCGTAAAGCATGAAACTCCGAGTCGTGCCATCGACGTAGAATGATATGTAAATTTATTAATGTATATATAATATCTCTGTTTATACTACATTGAGCACAGTTTTATTAACACCTGAAAATATTTTTATAAGTGTGTGTATCCCTATTTGTATGTTTTTTAATTCACATAACTACATATATATATATATAAATAAAGATTGCTCCCTTCAATTTTCACTATTGCTGTTTTTGATTTTTTTCGGGGTTTGTGAATTTCATTCGTGTAAAATCTTTTGTACAATAAAGACGGAAGCTGATGATGGTTCGCCTGAAATAGGCCTAGACTTCCACTTAACAATGGAATAACGTGTCGGTCTTAATTTTTACATACATTTGCTCTATATGTATTTATATACATATATATTTAGAGCTTTCCTAGAAAATTATCCTACCACTTTATATACAGGATACGCCTTTGGATTCTTCTATATCTACACCGCATATTCATATATATATATGTACTAGCAGTATAGCCTGGCGTTGCTCGGGTGTAATGAAAGCTTTAAAACTATCCATGGTCCTGGAGCTCAGACTCTTTGGACGTTGACACGAAAAACTAAAAAGCAATAGTTGTTTCCAGTTAAATCAAAACCGTAGACTGAAAGAAAAATGAATGGATATAAGTCAAATTTTGATTTCCTCGTATCGATATCAAATAAGTTTTTTCGTCGTAAACTGAATTTTTAAGGCTAAATAAGTTCTCTGAGTAAATGGTATCGTAGCTGAGACTAAGAACTACAATTATACATACTTAGAGCCAAACCAGAAGCAAAAACTAAAATAAAAGGGCTGAAAAATTACAGACATACAGGCAGATAAACAGACACACACACAAACATCTTTTCTTTATATATATATATATATATATATATAATAAAGTAATAATAAAATCGACTCTGTACGTATCCAAATCTTAAAATCTTACACAAGTAATTTTTAAGGACCACGAATAACCGGCAGAATCTAAGTCCGTTATTGTCCGCCGCTATAAAGCTTTGGACAATGAGGGGGAAAAAAAAGGAAACTGCGGAGCACCGACAATACATACAGTACTCCCCAGCAAAGAAAAAAAACCCTCAAACGGAACGAAGCACAAAGAAAGAAAAGTGCTTCTATATCTACACCGCATGTGTGTATATATATATATTACCGATTTTCTGCACTATTGTAAGAACTGCAAACTTCACAGGGGCCTACATAAGAGTAAAAGCTTAGTCAAGAGACGGACCAGTTACAGTGGGTGTCAAAGAAAGGGCAAGAGAAGCCCGGAAACACAGGTGTGAAGACAGTTACGAAGGTAGAGAGAAAGGAAAAGAATGAGATAGAACAAGATATACAGGGTGATGTAGAAAGAACTGGAGTCAAGTGGATAAGTGATGGGCATTGAGATTGCATTTAAATTCAGAGAAAGGGTAAGAGAAGGATGAGAACGCAGGTATGAAGACAGTTGCGAAGGTAGAGAGAAAGGAAAAGAACAAGATACATGGGGTGATGTAGAAAGGGGCTGGAGTTACATAAGAGAGTTGAAGTATTAGGCAGGAGGAGAGTGAAGACAAAGACGAACCAGCTACAGGGGGTGAACGAGAAAGGGCAAGAGAAGGATATGAACACAGGAGTGAAGTCAGTTGCGAAGGTAGAGAGAAAGGAAAAGAACAAGATACATGGGGAGATGTAGAAAGAACTGGAGTCAAGTGGATAAAAGATGGGAATTGACATTGCATTTAAAAAGGCTATACTGCTAGTCTATCTATAACTGTATAGATTTTTTTTCAAGTATTTTCTTTACCGATGTACCTCTTTTCTGATTGATTGATTCCCTACCGCGTCTGGTCTTCAAAACTTTAAATACAATGTCAACTATTTTCTCCTGTCTGCGTCAATCCTGATCTTTTATTCTCATTTCTTTGCACTAAAGTTTCATAATTCTCTTTCGTTCTCAGTAACTTCTTGCGTCTTAGTGACACTCTTGCCTTACATTTAGTCAAACGATTAAAAAATATATTTCAATTAAAAATAAAATATAACTTAAAATATTTAAATTAAATTTATCTTTTTCACTATCGAAACCACATTTTTGTCAATAATTGGATCTACTGACATTCATGATTTTTTTGTCAAGAGTTATCGATTTGAAAATCGAGAATTCTTGATTAATAAGTAATTCAGAAAATCCGATAAGCATTTATATATTTGATATATTTTGTAGATTTAGGATAACAGATTATATTTCTGTCTAATTCATTTAAATTTCGTATGAGCAGAAGAAATTGAAAAGTTATAAGTCTTATGAAAGTATTATGAAAAGAAATGGTCAGTTATTTTTTTATATTTGGGAAAATGGATCCGGCCGAATAAAACATTCAGTAGATTATCAGTCCCGACCTAGTTTCTGAAATCTGAACAAATGACCATACGTCTCGTATTTCTATTCATATATTAATATTTTTGAACTGGACTTAATTATGCTGACAACTCTATCTAATCTAAACTTATTTATAAATGGAACTGTGTGTGTGTGTGTGTGTGTGTGTGTGTGTGTGTGTGTGTGTGTGTGTGTGCATGTGTGTGTGTGTGTGTGTATGTCCGTTACCTATAGACTCCGAAACGCTGAACCAATTTTCTTAAAAATTTACACAGTTGTACTATAAGCGTCTGCGAGTGTCCTTAGCTAGGTTTTGTGTCAAGATACCCCCGATAAATATCGATAATCAAAAAAATCGGGTTATAGAAGGAGTGGTCCGATTTTAATCAAATTTCATACACTCATAGACAAAGACATAAGAAACGATATTCAGAAGTTTCAAGGTTGCAGTTCTTACAGTAGCGCAGAAAATCGATAATATATATATATATATATATATATATATATATATATATAAAAGGCAAGATGTTTCTGTGTGTGTCTGTTTATCTGTCTGTCCTTTATACAAATCCACAATTTTTATCCGATTCTCACCAAACTTCACAACAAATATTCTTTAGACTTAGTCTGAGCTCCTGGACCATGGATTAGTTTTAAAACGTTCATTATACCCGAGCAACGCCGGGCTATACTGCTAGTACAGAGATAATTCAGAAAATTCCGATAAACCTTTATATATTTCGGGCCAGGAAGTTCTTTTTCTTCTGAATCCATCAGGCACATATACAAATCTACCATCCGCCCGTGCATTGAATACATCTGTCATATCTGGTCGGGCGCCCCTGGTGTTCACCTTGGGGTTCTCGACAAAATCTAAAGTAGAAATGTAGTCGATTCTGACCTGGCAGCTCGACTCTAGTCTCTTTCCTCTCACGGGGCTCTCTTCACACCAATGTACCCATCCTTCTCTTACCCATTTTCCAACACCTACTGTGACCTGTTCTCCTCTATCTTCACTCTTTTATTCTGTAACCCCCTGCACACCAGTGGCAGTCCTTCCTTGCTTGACTCCCATCCGTCTTCTTACTTTACACTTTCCTCTCACGGGGCTCTCTTCACACCAATGTACCCATCCTTCTCTTACCCATTTTCCAACACCTACTGTGACCTGTTCTCCTCTATCTTCACTCTTTTATTCTGTAACCCTCTGCACACCAGTGGCAGTCCTTCCTTGCTTGACTCCCATCCGTCTTCTTACTTTACACTTTCCTCTCACGGGGCTCTCTTCACACCAATGTACCCATCCTTCTCTTACCCATTTTCCAACACCTACTGTGACCTGTTCTCCTCTATCTTCACTCTTTTATTCTGTAACCCCCTGCACACCAGTGGCAGTCCTTCCGTGCTTGACTCCCATCCGTCTTCTTACTTTACACTTTCCTCTCACGGGGCTCTCTTCACACCAATGTACCCATCCTTCTCTTACCCATTTTCCAACACCTACTGTGACCTGTTCTCCTCTATCTTCACTCTTTTATTCTGTAACCCCCTGCACACCAGTGGCAGTCCTTCCTTGCTTGACTCCCATCCGTCTTCTTACTTTACACTTTCCTCTCACGAGGCTCTCTTCACACCAATCTACCCATCCTTCTCTTACCCATTTTCCAACACCTACTGTGACCTGTTCTCCTCTATCTTCACTCTTTTATTCTGTAACCCCCTGCACACCAGTGGCAGTCCTTCCTTGCTTGACTCCCATCCGTCTTCTTACTTTACACTTTCCTCTCACGGGGCTCTCTTCACACCAATGTACCCATCCTTCTCTTACCCATTTTCCAACACCTACTGTGACCTGTTCTCCTCTATCTTCACTCTTTTATTCTGTAACCCCCTGCACACCAGTGGCAGTCCTTCCTTGCTTGACTCCCATCCGTCTTCTTACTTTACACTTTCCTCTCACGGGGCTCTCTTCACACCAATGTACCCATCCTTCTCTTACCCATTTTCCAACACCTACTGTGACCTGTTCTCCTCTATCTTCACTCTTTTATTCTGTAACCCCCTGCACACCAGTGGCAGTCCTTCCGTGCTTGACTCCCATCCGTCTTCTTACTTTACACTTTCCTCTCACGGGGCTCTCTTCACACCAATGTACCCATCCTTCTCTTACCCATTTTCCAACACCTACTGTGACCTGTTCTCCTCTATCTTCACTCTTTTATTCTGTAACCCCCTGCACACCAGTGGCAGTCCTTCCTTGCTTGACTCCCATCCGTCTTCTTACTTTACACTTTCCTCTCACGGGGCTCTCTTCACACCAATCTACCCATCCTTCTCTTACCCATTTTCCAACATCTACTGTGACCTGTTCTCCTCTATCTTCACTCTTTTATTCTGTAACCCCCTGCACACCAGTGGCAGTCCTTCCTTGCTTGACTCCCATCCGTCTTCTTACTTTACACTTTCCTCTCACGGGGCTCTCTTCACACCAATGTACCCATCCTTCTCTTACCCATTTTCCAACACCTACTGTGACCTGTTCTCCTCTATCTTCACTCTTTTATTCTGTAACCCCCTGCACACCAGTGGCAGTCCTTCCTTGCTTGGGGCGAAAAGAGTATAAAAAATATAAATTTGCCAAATATAATATTTTAGTGCGATATATTTGTGGCAACCTACTGAAGCTAAGTTATTTTTGCAGAGTTATCCCACTTGTTTATAACTCGGAGGTAAAGGCCTTCGTTTTATAGCCGCCATATAAGTCGACCCCTAGTTTTTGAAATCATTTTTAGACTTGAAATCTAGACCTGTACGCCGCAATTTGTTTTTTATAATCATATCGCCCAAAGCAGGGCATTTTTCTGCCACTGTTTTGCAGGGGGTTACATAGGAGGAAAGTTATGACAAAGAGTGACATGTTATAGGGGGTTTACGATTTATTTGTTTCACATTAAAAGGGTGGGACCTAGTTGCCAATCTTGTTGCCCGAGTAAATTTGTATATAGGAGGCACCAGTGAGCTAGGTTCATCTGAACAGAAGCCGTGAAAGTATTTGTAGAAGAGACACAGAGAAGCCACATTGCGCCGGTGAGAAATTGACTGTATCTGAGTGGCCAAGACGGGATCGATCACATTACAGATTCTTCGTTGGATTCTGTCAAGGATCCCTAGATGGATAGTAAAAACTCCTGACAGATATGGCAGCAGTATTCAATGCACGGGCGGATGGTAGATTTATATATGTGCAGGTTGGTTTCAGACGGGAAAAACTTCCTGGCCCTACACCGTGAACCGACTTTCTTAGCAGCGGATTTAGCTATGGATTCTATATAGTCATTCCACTTGAGGTCTGTTGTGAGAGTTAAGCCGAGGAGGCGTAGTGTTTTGCTTTCAGGGAGACTAGCCTGGTTCATGCTAATGAGGAGTAGGAGCGATTGTCTGTGATGGTTAATTGATAGCAGCTTCGTTTTGGGAGAATTAACATTCACGGGCCATTTGTTACCCCAGAATATGGCAAGCAGCTGGTTAGCACCATTTTAGTAAAAAAAATTTCTCTCTCTCTCTCTCACTCTCTCTCTCTCTCTCTCTCTCTCTCTCTCGTTATATATATATATATATATATATATATATATATATATAAACTTACTTATAAATGGAACGTTGTCTCTGTGTGTGTCTGCGTGTGTGTATCCATTACTTATAGACTCCGAAACGGCTGAACCGATTTTCTTGAAAATTTACACAGTTGTACTATAAGCGTCTGCGAGTGTACTTAGCTAGGTTTTGTATCGAGGTACCCCCGATAAATATCAAAAATCGATAATAAGAAAAATCGGGTTATCAAAGTAGTGGCCCGATTTTAATCAAATTTGATGCACTCATCGGAAAAGACATAAAAAACGATATTCAGATGTTTCAAGGTTGCAGTTCTTACAATAGTACAGTAAATCGATAATATATATATATATATATATAAGGCAAAAATGTGTGTGTGCGTCTGTTTATCTGCCTGTATGTCTGCAATTTTTTTCAGCTTTTATTTTAGTTTTTGCTTCGAGTTTGGCTCTAAGTAGGTATAATTGTAGTTCTTAGTCTCAGCCATGATACCATTTACTCACAGGACTTATTTAGTCTTCAAAATTCAGTTTTCGACGAAAAAAACTTATTTGATATAGATACCAGGAAATCCAAATTTGACTTACATCCAATAATTTTTATTTCAGTCTACGGTTTCGCTTTAACTGGAAACAACTATTGCTTTTTAGTCTTTCGTGCCAACGTCCAAAGAGTCTGATCTCCAGGACTATGGATTAGTATTAAAGCTTTCATTACACCCGTGCAACGCCGGGCTATACTGCTAGTCTCTCAATAAAAAGGCGAGATGATTCTTCTGCTAATCGTTTCTACAACCCTTTTCATGGAAACCGTTTGGAAAAGATTCTTTCCTTTCGTTCCGCAACCTCATGTATTTACGCGAGCAACTAGATTGTCATCAAAATCCCCCCCGTTTACCGTCGTAATATTAAACGCAACCGCGTCTTCTATTCTGACAGAACTTCCTTTCGTTTGCTTTCTTCCCTACAATCTCAGAACATTTAAACACAACGTCAGTTGCCATCTTTCTCATTAAATCACGTCCACATCTTATCCTTCCTTCAGCATCCCCTGTACTTCTTATTTTTCCCACACTGTAAGCTTCTGTTCACCTGTGGCGTTCCTGCTTTGCTTGGGGTGAAATGGTTAGATAAAAAGAAATTATTAAGAGCTTGAATAAGTTATCGCTGAATTTTCATGAAAAGTAATTGTTGTGGATCTTCGTCGCCAGTTGGCAGTGGAGTTGTGGCGACACTTCACCTCAAAGTTTTAGTGACCGGTTTGATACGGAGCACCAGACGTAGGTTCAAAACAGTGTATCAGCATAACAAGAAACAAGATATTCAAAGGAAGTGTTCATAATAAGTAATATAGAAATAAGTAAGTCCAAAGGTATTATTACGCTGCTTATTGACTACTAGCTATCGTCAACTGCTTCCCGTTAACTCGCTTTGTTAACTGCTTTTTCGGAAGTCACGAAGTCAATTACATATAACAAAGAGGAAGAGCCCATTCCTCGTAGAAGGGCACCATAACAGCAATGTTTTATTTATAAGAAGTAGTAGAAAACATATCACTGAAAGTATTTCCACCACAAGGCACTACTTTTTCCCACCTTTACGGCAGCATTTGAATTCCACGTCATTTGAGGCTAACCATAATTCGACCCATTTTTGGCAACTTTATGAGAATGAGAGTGCTGTTCAGCCAGGCCATGTGTCATCGATCGGAACAAGTAAGAATTGCACGGGGAAATCTCTGGTTAATACGACGGGTAGGGTAGAACTTCTCATTTAGTTGTTTCCGGGTAGGTTTTACCCGTTTTCCAAAATGTGGTCTAGTGTTGTCATGTTGCAAAATCACATTGTCGTATCATTGGCTCTCCGATTTCTCTTCCCGAGTCGACATCCACTGCACCATAAGGCACATCCTTATAATAGTAATTAGAGGGGGATCAATTTATTACTTTATTGCAACAGAAAACTGATCTCCCACTTTATGACCAGTAGAAGCCTTAATCATCTTTCCAACTATTATATTCAGTCAGTCAGTTAAGTGCCATACGTGAAACACGCTTGGGTGGTCATGTCTTGAAAGAGACATGACTGGCTGGGCAGAAGATTATCCTGCAGTTGGTTGCCATTGCTTTCTGCGGTAGACTGGTTGCCGACCAAGGCTATAGAACCCAATCTGTCCTGTTATTTAACCGATAACTGGAGTGAGAAGAAATAAATTATATCATTACATTAATAAGTAGTAATTAGTGGGAAACCAGTTTATTACTTCATAACAATAGAAAACAGATCCCCCACTTTATTACCAGCATAGGTTTTAGTTGTTTTTAACTATTATATTCAGTCAGTCAGTTAAGTGCCATACGTGATACACGCTTTGGGCAGAAGATTTTCCCACAATAGGTTATCATTATTTTCTGTGGTAGAATGCTTCCTAACAAATGCTATAGAACCTAATTTGTCATGTTATTTAAAATACATAGCGAAAGGGAAGAGACCGATTAATACCTTTTCCAAGTGTATCTTCGCATAAGTGAATTCAACTTGAATTCGAACATGGCTCTCCGATTTCTCTTTCCGAGCCAATCTCCACTGCACCTATAAGGCACATCCGGTGTAAGAAAATAGGTAAAAAATTAATCTTAATTACTAAAGATTGCAAACTACTTTCCGCCTTGCAATTAATAGGGAGAACCACATATATGAATGTTGGGAATTTCTTCCTAGCCAATAAGATAGGCAATTTCTCGGACTCATCTGATTCATTTCCGGTTTGTTTTGTCTTGAAGCCAGACCGCTACTTCCGTTTATCCAAGTTCGCTGTTGTATGTCTGTGTTCCTTCTTTTATATATATTTTTTGCTTGTGCAATATTATTTTTACTCTGTTCTTTTCTTTTCTTATTAGTGGTAATTACAAACTTAGTAAATTCTGTTTGTTGGGAAGTTCCGCCTTTTGCATTTGACCATGGCCACTTACTCTCCACGTTTAATCTCCCGATCAGAGGCCTTGCTTCCGGATCTCGTTTATCGTCATAGTAAGGACTGTGCTAAAGAACGTGAATGATTTTTTACCATATTATTTTTACTCTGTTAATTCTTTTTTTTTTTTCTTATTGCTCGTGAAGCGTCCCTTTTTTTTTCTTCTTCAATACTCGGCTAAAAACAAATCAATACCGATCTCTCGTCACGATTTTCGTGGATTTGCGCAGCTCATATCAGGTCTGTGCAAAAGTTTTTAACGGTTTGTAAAATGGGCATTTTAAATCACTGTAATTTATTTTATGCATATTGTTATTACTTGAACGTATCACCATGATTCATTTTTAAAACTTTTTCTTTCAGATTATTAAAGCACCATTCATATTTTTCTGCAATATTCTAACCCATGTTCTTTCCATCGTAAGAACACATTAGGCATGCTCTACCCTATCTATCTATCTATCTATCTATCTATCTATTTATATATATATAGTCATCCGCAGACAGATCTGTTTCGCTGTATCACAGCTCATCAGTACGGTTAGACTCCGATGGCTTTTTAACCCAGGATTGAAACCCGATCGAATTTGCGTCAGTTGGCGATTATACCTCTGGGCTATGGGGGCTCGGTAGAAGGAGGCAGACATTTTAGCGCGTATATTGTCATTATACACGCCCAATAGCCAGAGTGATCTAATTCATTACTGAATGAGCGATGCGTACTTGCCAGAGTAGCTACCGTTTTTCAAATCTCCCATTCTTCCGGAGTGCTCAATCATATATATATATATATATATATCTTCCAGAGTGCTCAATTATATATATATATATATATATATATATATATATATATATATATATATAATAGGTCAGTGCAAACATTTTTGCCGGTTTGCACACCAAAACCTAAAGAATTTTACAAGCGAGGCATTTATAACCTCGTTGACAGATTGCATCAAGTTATAGAGAGCAAAGGTCGTTATTGTTACGACAAAAAGATTTTCAAAAACACAGTTTTTCATATTCAAGATGAAATTTTATATCGGCAAAAACTTTTTCACCGACCTGATAATAAATTACAGGCATCTGATCCCACTAAATACGGAGAAGTTTGGAACCATGGATATTCGGGTTTGCCCCGATGTTGATGTATGGCCTGGCTTACTTCACAATCTTCTACGCTTATCCACTTATCCTCGCCGGTTAAGATACGATGCTAAGCCCATTTCTGTCGTTGAAGCTGCCGATCAAACGTGACAAGATGCCTTTTGATGTCACTTGGCTTCAGCTCATCAGTTAAGTGCCGTATGTGATACACGCCTTGGGCGATCATGTCTCGAAAAGAATCTTCTGACTGGGCAGAAGATTATCCCGCAGTCGGATGCCATTGCTTTCTACATTAGACTTGTTGCCAGCCTTTTAACTCATAACTGGAGGGAGAAGAGATAGATTATATTACGTTATTATATTCAGTATAATTAGTAGGGGATCAGTTTATTAGTTCATAACAATAGAAAACCGAACCCCGACTTTATGCCCAGTAGAAGTTTTAATTGTTTTCAACTATTATATTCAGTCAGTTAGTTAAGTGCCATACGTGATACACGCTTTGAGCGATCATGTCTCAAAAGAGACATGACTGACTAGGCAGAAGATTGCTATTGCTTTCTGCAGTAGACTGGTTGCCAACCAAGGCTATAGAACCCAATCTGTCCTTCTATTCATCCTATAACCAGAAGGAAAATAAACGGATTATATTATTTAGTAATTAGTGGGGGATCAGTTTATTACTTCATAACAATAGAAAACCGATCTCCCACTTTATGTCCAGTAGTAGTTTTAATTATGTTTTCAACTATTATATTCAGTCCGTCACTTAAGTGCCATACGTGATACACGCTTGGACGATCATGTCTTGAAAGAGACATGACTGACTGAGCAGAAGATTATCCCGGAGTAGGTTGCCATTACTTTCTGCGGTAGAGTGGTTGCCAGCCTAGGCTATAGATCCCAACCTATCCTGCCATTTAGCCCATAGCTGGATTGAGAAGAGATAAATTGTATTATATCATTATATTAATATGTAGTGATTAGTGGGGGATGAGTTTATTACTTCATAACAATAGAAAACCGATCCCCCACTTTATGTCCAGTAGTAGTTTTAATTATGTTTTCAACTATTATATTCAGTCCGTCACTTAAGTGCCATACGTGATACACGCTTTAGGCGATCATGTTTCGAAAGAGACATGACTGACTGGGCAGAAGAGATAAATTATATCATTATATTAATAAGTAGTAATTAGTGGGGGATTAGTTTATTGCTTCATAACAATAGAAAACCGAACCCCGACTTTATGCCCAGTAGAAGTTTTAATTGTTTTCAACTATTATATTCAGTCAGTTAGTTAAGTGCCATACGTGATACACGCTTTGAGCGATCATGTCTCAAAAGAGACATGACTGACTGGGCAGAAGATTGCTATTGCTTTCTGCAGTAGACTGGTTGCCAACCAAGGCTATAGAACCCAATCTGTCCTTCTATTCATCCTATAACCAGAAGGAAAATAAACGGATTATATTATTTAGTAATTAGTGGGGGATCAGTTTATTACTTCATAACAATAGAAAACTAATCCCCCATAATTATGCCTAGTAGATTTTAATTCTTTGCAACTATTATATTCAGTCAGTTAAGTGCCGTACGTGATACACGCTTTGGGCGATCATGTCTCGATCATGTTCTGTCCTGTTATTTAACCGATAACTGGAAGGAATAGACGGATTAATACCTTTGCGAAGGGTATTTGTGCGTAAGTGAATACAAGGAATTCAACTGGAATTCGAACTCGGCTCCCCGATTTCTCATTGCGAGCCAATATCCAATGCACCACAACGCACATCCAACGCACATCTTCAGCTCATACGTCACGCAATCTCCTTGCTTTTTAACAATTACCAATGCTTTGAAACGTTTCGAAACTGTTACATGATCAACTTTTAATTATTCTGCAAGTTTAGCTTACGCCTGACAGTAGGTTTCTTGAAGTAATTACTCCAATTCTTTTTTTAAGGGGCGCGTTGGAGCATTCTTTATTTTTAACATGAAAATCATTATATTTGAAGCATCTAAATCAATCTCTGTATGATGTTTCCGAGGCAACATGGTCGCCATAAGTCTCATAAGAATCCTGTGTGTTTCAGCTTCAGATTTCTTTTGAATAAAGGAGTGCAGTAAAATTCCCCAAAAATGCTTTTTTTCTTTTGCACGAAATCCAACATGTTTAACAATTTGAAAAACAAAGTTGTTTGCACTTTGGCAAAATGTCATACATTGAATTTCAAGCTTGCTTATAGTACCCACTTAAAAATGCGTTACCATCTAAAACTACACGCACGCAGTTCTGGGCACGCTATGTGCTCGAAAGCATCAAGAACTTATTCAAAGTGCTAATAAATATTTTTATCATGAACGGTCGGGTACTGATAATTTCACGGTTCGACTCACATCCTGAATTCTGATCGAATGATCACACAAAAGAAATTTGATTAAAGGTATGTTTGTAGGTTAAAAACACTTAATCACCCTTTCTTGCAATCATAAATTCAGTATTTTTTACATTTCTTTTCATTGAACTATGAATTTATGCCTAGATATGAGCAATTATTGGTGCCACTATAGTATGTGATCGCACTTTTAAACGTGGCCTACGAAATCCTGTTACTGATCTAGTATAAGGCCTACCTTAAAAAGCATATTATAAGGAGGTATCATAACAATCTGGTAATGGTTAAGGTTATGTCTAGGGAAAATAATTACATTAAATGGCCGAATACTTATATCTATAAATATACTCTTACTAAAAACGACACATTCAAACCGGGTAGGCCACATATTTTACCAGAACCAAAGTGATAGGCCACATACTACAACAGAATCAAAGAGGTAGGCAGTCTAATATACTAGAATCACAGAGAAGTAGGCTACATACTATACAGAATCAAAGAGGTAGGCCACAAACTATAAGAGAATCAAATAAATTGGGCCACATATTGTACCAGTATCAAAGAAGTAGGCCACATACTATACCAGAATCAAAGAAGTAGGCCACATACTATACCAGAATCAAAGAAGTAGGCCACATACTATACCAGAATCAAAGAAGTAGGCCACATACTATACCAGAATCAAAGAAGTAGGCCACATACTATACCAGAATCAAAGAAGTAGGCCACATACTCTACCAGAATCAAAGAAGTAGGCCACATACTCTACCAGAATCAAAGAAGTAGGCCACATACTCTACCAGAATCAAAGAAGTAGGCCACATACTCTACCAGAATCAAAGAAGTAGGCCACATACTATACAAGAATCAAAGAAGTAGGCCACATACTATACCAGAATCAAAGAAGCAGGCCACATACTATACCAGAACTAAAGTGGTAGGCCAAGTATGATATAATATTTCAGAGCCGAAAATTCATAACCGAATAAAACCGAAACTTAAAATTAGAATTGCTATTTTTTTAAAACTATCAGTATATTTTCTTTCGAAAATTGACGATGACAAAATCGAAATCTGTATTAGAAAATTAGAAACCAACTTGTTTAAGAGTATTTCTTTCCGAAGTCGATGATTCTATATTGAACAAATGTCAGATTCTGAATTTTATGTATGAATGTACATTTTCATAGAATTAGAAGTGCAGCATGTTATCAAATATTCATTCATTTATCTCTAATAAATAATTCAAGTAGTTTTTATCACTCAACCGAATATCTTACTGTTATAAATACAGATGTCGTTTATCAACGCCAGATAGAATAATATTGTAGATACTGTTGGCAGATGTTTGGTTTGATTTATAACGATGTGAATGACTTTCGCTGAGCAGTTTTTATAAAAGGGACTTCTGCTTTTAAAAAGAAAAGTAGGCGCGTAACAGTTACAAAATTATTTTTAAAAAAACACAAATAAAATTCCCTGCCAAAAAAAAAAAAATTAATAAAACACAAACACATTCGACATATAATGTTTGATTTTAAATTCTGCATATTTTTGATACAGAGATATCTGTTCACATGCAATCACTTGGCGATTTGTTTGCAAAGACGCAAATAACCAAATATGTTTTTTTCTTTTATGTGTGATCCTCGGTATGATGATAAACTACATCCGGTAGCATGGCTTCTGATTAGAAGATTAGAGGTTTCAGGAGCAAGAAACTACCTCTTAATTGCTGTTGTTTCCAGATCCACCCTGACACAGGATGGTAGCACCTGTTAGGATCCCAACTATTGGTAAATAGTTTGACCCCAAACTGGGTCAAAATTATAGAAATATACTTTCATAGAAATAGATACTTAAGAATAGACTTTTATAGAAAAATATACATTTTTGAAGGAAAAATATTACCAGCAATACATTTCTTGAGAAAAAAATTATTACCATAACACATTTTTGAAGGAAAAAATTATTACCAGCAATACATTTTTGAATGCAAAACGTGAAGACATCTTCAGTTTTTTTTAAATAAAATAAAAAATAATAATAATTATTATTATTATTTTTCATCAAAATCTGACTAAATCAACCTTCTCACTATAACTGAACCCTAAATTTTTGGCATTAAATAACCTACAGAGGTTGATATGCCGTTAAACAAAACTCACTCACTCACTCACTCACTCACTCACTCACTCACTCACTCTTCTTCTATGTGTGTTAGCCTTTAGGACGTAGGCGATCATGGCCTTCCGCATCTCCAATTACTAGTGTCTCTTAGCACGCTTTTCTACCATCCACTTGCTCAAGCTTATCAAGCATGTTACGACTTGTTTTCCCTGTCTCTCTTTCCCCATATCCGTCTCATGAGTATCTGATTCTCCAAGCCCTTCTTCCTCTTTACATGTCTCAGGAACTTCAGCTGTCATTTCCTGATGTTAATTATTACTTAACTTTTCGTTTCCATCGTCTCTAAAACCTCATCGTTGCTTATATCTTCGGTTCTATAGTATCCTCAGTATCCTTCTGTAGAATCACATTTCAGTAGCTTCAAGTCCCTCCTTCATCTTTTAGGACGTATTCACTGTCATATTGAAAAACATATATCACATAGCAATTCAGTACTCTCTTCTTTGTTTCTAGCAAAATTTTCTTGTCGTTCAATACTTAACTCAGCTTCTAAAATGCATCTTTGGCCGTGCCAATTCGCCTCTCGGATTTTAGTGACGCGCTTTCTGTCTTCTCAAATGCGTTAGCATAATTGAAAAAAAAACGGAGAATCAAATTCAGATTTGACTTTAGTTTATTTTCGTTTCACACACATATAAGATACAAATCCTTTATAATCCATCAACCAACTAAAAAAAACACAAAATGAATTGCACACCCAAAAAAACGAATTCAAACGACTACAACATCTGGAAAAAAAAAACCCAAAGTAAAATTGCACACCCGCAAAAGAGGATCCACACGACTAAAAGCTTTTCATTTTCGCAAGTCAGTGTTAAACGCGATACTCTGGATCCTAACTCGTTGACAAATCGAGAAATTCAAAATAATGAAACGGTTTTTTTTCACAGCTAAAGGAAAAGTTGTTCTGAGATCCTCCCACGTGACCAGAATTCAATATTTAAGGAGGTTTCCTGTGAGGGTTAGTGAGAGATAGCAGTCGGTCGATCCGTCACTCAAGCAAGCAGTCGATCTGTTAGCCCAAAAGGCGCAGTGTCAGATACACACAGTCCGATAGGCGCCGACATCAAATAGACCAGTGTCGACAAACAAAACCGTCGCCGACCCAACCGCCACGAATGCAAAGAAAAAAGAGATAAACAGGACACCTGCAACGATCGTAAAACTTTTCACATCTCTCATCAACCAGAAAGGAGAAGTAACACAGTCTTACTAAGTCAAGTAGACTGATTCATCGCTTTACACACACATTTTACCAATTACTACTATCTCCGTTTGAGACTCTCTCTCTCCCTTTCGGGAATTCTCATTCACACTCCTTTTTAATACAATTTGAAACACTTTCCTTTTCCACCTACTTAACGGTTGATGCATAAAAAGGAAAGAAACTTTGTTCTACTACTCTGTTTAACTACAGACTCAAAACAGACGCTTTTATATTCAACCAACATTCACGCAAATCCAACGGACACTTTTCTATCAAATAAAAGATACACAGAATTGTACAAATTGTTTATATATATATTGTCAAATACAAAATTTTCATATTTTATACAAGATTTCTTATTGCGTTGTCGTTTCTTGAAATTTGTGTTGTGTTTTTGTGGACCAGACTCCCGCATTCAAATTTCTTTTTTTAATCCGGGTGTCCTGGAACACCACACAAATGCCCTTGGGTACATTTCTTTCTATTTGAACTTTTTCTTTTAACGGAGTAGATAAGGTCCTCTTGCTGAGAATGTAAAACAGACAAAGTGAAAAACAAGATTAAACAAAAAAACTGGTAAGGATAAAAGTTGTTTTAACAACTCCACTTCATTGTCAAAACAAAAAAAAAGATCCCACTTGCTAGTGGATATTGACTTAGACTTAAAAAGAACCGCAGATTAAAAAAAAAAAACCTTTCTTCTCGTGATAATTAAAGAAATCGATTTTTATATGAGCTCGACTTCTGCACGATTATATAAGGGCCATTATATTGGGAAAAAAACATTCATGTTTTATCAGGAGAAATGAAAATGCTAGACAGAAATTTAAATGTGAATTCAGTCAGTCATTTAGGTACCATACATGGTACACACTTGGGCGATCATGTCTCGAAAGGGACATGACTGTCTGGGCAGAAGATTATCACGCTTGTAGGTTGCCATTGCTTTCTGCGGTAGACTAGTTACCACCCAAGGCAACAAAACTCAATCTATCCTATTATTTAACCCATAATTGGATTAAGAAGAGAGAAATTATATTATATCATTATATTAAAAAGTAGTAATTAGTGGGGGATCAGCTTATTACTTCATAGCAATAGAAAACCGATACCTCATTTTATGCTCATTAACATTTTTATTTGTTTTCAACTATTATATTCAGTCAGGCAGTTAAGTGTCATACATGATACACGCTTTGGCGATCATGTCTCGCAAGAGACATGAGTGACTGAGGCAGAACATTATCCGGCAGTAGGTTACCATTGCTTTCTGCTGTAGACTGGTTGCCAATCAAGGCTACAGAACCCAATCTGTCCTGTTATTTAACCCATAACTGGAGTGAAGAGACGGATTAATAACTTTACCAAGGTTATTTGCGCGTAAGTGAATGCAAGGGATTCAACTGGAATTCGAACTCAGCTCCCTGATTTGTCGTTCCGAGCCGATATCCACTGCACCACAACTCACATCTAAATGGGACTTAGAATAACAAAATAGGCATTCCCAATAAGTATCAGCAATATTATTGGTGCTGACCTGGCATCTCTGCTTCAGTCACGTTCCGGCCGCCCTAACTTACAATTCCCTGTCAGTCAGTTAAATGCCGTACGTGGTATACGCTTGGGCGATCATGTCTTGAAAGAGACATGACCGACTGGGCAGAAGATTTTCCCACAGTAGGTTGATATTACTTTCTGCGGTAGACTGGTTGTCATCGAAGTCTACAGAACCCAATTTGTCCTGCTATTTAACCCATAACTGGAGGGAGAAGCGACGGATTAACACCATTCCCAAGGGTATTTATGCGTAAGAAAATGCAGCGAATTCAGACGGAATTCGAACTCGGTTCCCCAATTTCTCGTTCCGAGCCGATATCCACTGCGCCACAACGCACATTTTCTACGAATAGTTTCTTGATAATTGTTCTGACAATCTCTCTTTATTTTCTACACATTATGAATTTCAGAATAATACTAGATTTCTAGCAAGTTCTCATCATTTTATAGATGAAATGGCTAGATGTTAGCGTAAGTGTTATGCCGACAGCGTCTTCTCTTGCATTTCTCGCTTGGGAACTCTTTCGGCCTCTTACGTTCCAGATAATTTTGGTCATCCAAAAATTTAATGCAATGTCAATCGGTATCTTGTGTCTTTCAATTCCTTTTCTTTTATTGTTCTCTCTCCTTACACTCAGTTACCCCTTGCATCTCATCATTATATTAATAAGTAGTAATTAGTGGGGGATCAGTTTATTACTTCATAACAATAGAAAACCGATTCCCCACTTTATGTCCATTAGAATTTATAATTGTTTTCAACTATTATATTCAGTCAGTTAGTTTAGTATCATACGTGATACACGCTTGGGTGATCATGTCTCTTTCAAGTATGACTGACTGGGCAGAAGATTATCCCGCAGTAGGTTGCCATTGCTTTCTGTGAGAGACTGGTCGCCAGCCAAGGCTATAGAACCCAATCTGTCCTATTATTTAACTCATAAATGGAGGGAAGAGATGGATTAGTACCTTTTCCAAGGGAATTTGCGCGTAAGTGAATGCAATGAATTCAACTGGAATTCGAACTCAGCTCCCCGATTTCTCGTTCAGAGCCGATATCCACTGCACTACAAGAAGAAAAAAAAGCAGAAAATGAAGACCATTTTAATATTAAGTAAATATGAAAATAGCTTTCGAATTTGGTAGATGGCTTTACAACGACAAATTAGTATTTGATATCGGCAACAGTTTCCGTTGTTAGAAACGAAACATAAACTGTTTTGTCTATGGAAAAACAAATGACTGTTGATGATACACAACCGAACTTCGTGAAAATGTCTCCAAGTCCCGTGACGCCCTGAATAAATCTTCGTGATAACAAAGTACTTCAAAGAGAATCTCCTGCTTTATCGACTTTGTAGTTTTTGGTTCAGTCCAACGAGACACAATCTATTCATCGCTTAACTAAAGTCTTTCAGCTGTCAGCCAACGTGAACTTCGATGAAGACAAAGTTTCTCAACGAAGAATAAACCCTAACATTTACTTATTTTGTCAGCTTTTTTTCCGAATCAATTGTTCTCTCAGCTTTCGTGTTTTTTACAGTTGTTGCCATTATGAATGTCGGAACCAGTCACATCGTCTCAGTTTGAATTCGAATTTTTCAATTCAAGACGTTGAAAATCTAATACAGTAGGTAGCTTAAGTATATCTTTACGAAGTTTAGCTTTGAAGTTTCTTTCTATATATCTACTAGCAGAATAGCCCGGCGTTGCTTGGGTGTAATGAAAGCTTTAAAACTAATCCATGGTCCTGGAACTCAGACTCTTTGGACGTTGGCACGAAAGTCTAAAAAGCAATAGCTGTTTCCAGTTAAAGCGAAACAGTAGACTGAAAGAAAAATGAATGGATGTAAGTCAAATTTTGATTTCTTGGTATCGATATCAAATAAGTTTTTTTTTTGTCGTAAACTAAATTTTGAAGGCTAAATAAGTCCTCTGAGTAAATGGTATCATGGCTGAGACTAAGAACTACAATTATAACTACTTAGAGCCAAACCCGAAGCAAAAACTAAAATAAAAGGGCTGAAAAAATACATACAGCCAGATAAACAGACACACTAACAAACATCTTGCCATATATATATATATAATATATATATATATATATATAAATATATATATATAATATATATATATATAAATATATATATATATATATATTATCGATTTTCTGCAATATTGTAAGAACTGCAACCTTGAAACCTCTGAATATCGTTTCTTATGTCTTTGTCTATAAGTGCATCAAATTTGATTAAAATCGGACCACTCCTTCTTTAATCCGATTTTTTCGATTATCGATTTTCGATATTTATCTGGGGTACCTCGACACAAAACCTAGCTAAGAACACTCTCATATGCTTATAGTACAACTGTGTAAATTTTCAAGAAAATCAGTTCAGCCGTTTCGAAGTCTATAGGTAACGGGCACACACACACACACACACACACACACACACACACATAGAGGCACGTACACACACAAAGAGACAAAGTTCCATTCATAAATATCTTTAGATTGTACATTAAGCCTTCAAGAAATTGGTGATCATGGCTCTCTCCTCGATTTTGTTTTCATTTTAGTGTTTGATAAATCTGTTTGTTATTGTTATGGGGAATCACACCTATTCCTCAGATAATGGACTCTCCCTCCAATACTAATAAGCGTTAACAGGAAGTTAACGGAAGAAGAACTTGGGAAGTTCATAGGAGTTCTTAGAAGTTCTAGAGAGTTCTTTAGAGTTCTATTAAAGTTCAGTAGTACTACTAGGCACTTGATATTAGTCGGCAGTTTGCCGAATACTAAGGAGTCAGCTTTCAGTAGATGATTACCAAGTTCCTAACATTTTCGGTACGTTAAGTCGATTAGCAACCGACATCGCACGATTATAACATTCCGTGCGAAACTGTTATCCAATCAGTGAAGTTCCCTCGGATGTTTATCTATATTTCTGTGATGAGGTAGTATTTACACTATTTATATTACGACAACAATGAGAACAGTAGTCCGAATCATGTAAATAGTGTTTCTTTGGTAGGTTATGGTGATTTTCTAAGCAGAACTTAGATGTGCCACAAGGCCGAAACCCTAGGTAGGTTATACATTGTTTTACTTTGTTCCTATATCCTTCAATCTATCCCGTGAGTATCAAATTTTCCAAACTCTCTTTCCTCATTATGTTCCACAAATAATGAAACTCTTTTCTTTTTCTTTTTTTTTCTAATCGTTTCACCCCAGGCAAGGCGGTACCGCTACTGATGCGCAGGGGGCTACATAAAAGTAAATGTTTACACAGGAGGAGAGTAAAGAGAAAGATGAACCAGTTACAGGGGAAGAGAAGGATGGAAACACAGGTGTGAAAATAGTTGCAAATGTATAGAGAAACGAAAAGAACAAGATATACGGGGTGTTTTAGAAAGGACTGGAGTCAAGTGGATAAAAGATGGGAATTGACATTGCATTTAAATTCCTGGAGGTTTTAGCTGTTAGAAAAGCAAGTATATGGAAGGGAGTTCCACAGGCAAGATGTGCGAGAAAAAAGGCTGCTGGAGTAGAATTGTTGGCTGCATTTGGTTTACATATAACTGTAAATGGGTGGGACCTTGTTGCCACTCTGGTTGCACGAGTAAATTCTTGTGGCGCGGGCACCAGTAACTTAAGTTCGTCGGAGCAGAAGCCATGAATATATTTGTAGAATAGACAGAGGGAAGCCACATCCCGTCGGTGAGAAAGTGGCTGGATTCGAGCTACCAGGTCGTGACGGCACATTACAGATTCTCCTTTGGAGCCTGTTGAGAACACTGATATAAGCGGCAGGGGCGCTTGATCATATATGACAGCAGTATTCTATGCACGGGCGGATGGTTGATTTGTATATATATGCAAGATGGATTCAGGCGGAAATAACTTCCTGGCTCGGCACAGTGACCCAGCCTTCCTAGCAGTGGATTCAGCTATTGACTCAATGTAATGATTCAACTTAAGGTCGGAAGATAGGGTTAGGCTGCCAATCTATAATACGCTTAAATTTATTGCAGTCGAGGTGTCAAACAGGAGAGCTCATTTGAATATCTTCCATGAAGAAACATTTTTAGAAAAGATAGACGGAAGTAAGAAAGTGACTAATGGCGAGATGCCAGGTCAGGATAGATAACATTACAGACACTTCTTTGTATTTTATTAAAGATCTCGATATATATGTCCGGAGCACATATACAGATAGGTATTGACATTGGATTTAAATTTCTGAAGGTTGTAGCCGTCAGGAAAGCAAGTATATGGAAGGGAGTTCCACAGGCGGGAAGTTAGAGAAAAGAACCCGGGGAGTAGAATTGTCACCTGCATTTGGTTGATCTAACTGTAAAAGGGTGGGACCTTATTGCCAGTCTGGTTGCACGAGTAAATTCTTTAGATCCTGTCGAGAACACTGAGATGAACACCAAGGGCGCCTGATCATATATGACAGCAGTATTCTATGCACGGGCGGATGGTTGATTTGTATATATATACAAGATGGATTCAGGCGGAAATAACTTCCTGGCTCGACACAATGACCCAACCTTCCTAGCTGTGGGTTAAATATATGTGTCCTTTTTCTTTCCACTCTTAAGCTTTATCGTAGTTCCCATTTTTATGATTGTTTTATCGCAAGCAAAGCAAGACTGCCACTGGTGCGTAGCAGTCTAGTGAAAAAAAAAAAACAATTTCTCTATTCAAAATTCAAATGCTAAACACTGTTAGAAATTTAAAAGGCTCGAATTTACAAACTTTGCTTAGCAACACACCAAAGGGAATCCAAAACACAACTTGTGAAATTTCACGCCTTGATGCGAAATGTTTTTCAGCCAATAGAAAACTAGGAAACATCTAAAAACAAAATTCAAATAATCTTCTGCTCCGATGAACTTATGAGCGTTATCCTTGGGTAGGAATGTCTTTGAAGTATTCGTTCAGTCTTAAAGGGTTCCGTTCGTTTATTAAGTAGAAGAAAAAGTAGATGTGTGAACAAAGAAAAAAGGAGGCGAGATAGAAAGAGAGAGAGATAATAACGATCGCTTGACATTTGTCAAGGGACGTGTTAATACTTTTTCCTCCTTCTCTCTGTTGACAGGCGAACTTGCTCGTATTTAGTTTGTGGGACTCGAAAAGGTCATTTGGGAATTCACTCCCGAATGTGATTCAGGCCTTTTCGTTGAATGACGAATAAACTTCAGGTTGGCTCGCGAAAAGCGTCCGTAAAATAATTTTTTTCTGAGAATTGAAGATTTTTTTATAATCATATCGCCCCAAGCAAGGCATTTTACTGTCACTGTTTTGCAGGGGGTTATATAAGAAGAAAGTCATGAGAAAGAGTGACAGGTTATAGGGGGTGTCAGGAAGTAGGTAAGAGAAGGATGAGAATACTGATGAGAGTGGAGTAGACGGAGAAAGGATCATGAGAGAGAAGATGCAGGTTAGTATGATAGGAGATGACTATTGACTTTACATTTAAATTCTTGCAGATTGTAGCTGTCGGGGAAGGAAGTAAATGGAAGGGAATTCCGCAAGCGGGAAGTGCGAGAAAAGAAGCTGTTAGAGTAGAATTTGCATTTACAACTTATTGGTTTCACAGTAAAAGGGTGGGACCTAGTTGCTAATCTTGTGGCTCGAGTAAATTCCTATATAGAGGGCATCAGTGAGCTAAGTTCATCGGCGCAGAAGCCGTGAAAATATTTGTAGAAGAGACACAGAGAAGCCACATTGCGCCGGTGAGAAAGTGACTGTATCTGAGCTGCCAAGTTGTGATCTATCACATTAAAGATTCTCCGTTGGATTTTGTCAAGGACACCAAGGTTGATAGTAGGAGCACCCAACCAGATATGGCAGCAATATTCAATGCACGGGCGGATGGTAGATTTATATATGTGCAGGATTGTTTCAGGCGGAAAAAACTTCCTGGCCCTACACAGAGAACCGACTTTCTTAGCAGCGGATTTAGCTATGTATTCTATATAGTTATTCCCCTTGAGGTCTGTTGTGAGAGTTAAGCCGAGGAGACGCAGTGTTTGCTTACAGGGAGAAAATTTAAACTCAATCTAAACGCATTACTATAAACTATTTTGTTTGATATTTTAAAATTAGATATTACCGTAAATGACGCATGACCAATCGATATTTTCGCTGGTTTACGAATGTATATCTCTATTATAACAGAGTAAACAATGTGAACAGTTCATCTGAATGTCGCGAGTAATGTTATGATGATGTTGATATTGAAATTTTAAAAGAATCATCATCATCAATCTAACGACCGGATGTAGTCGTAGGATCGCTGCACACCTGAACAGGCTTACGGCCATATCACGTTGAATACACCGGTTCTCGCTCGATCACCGAAGTTAAGCAACGTTGAGCCTGGTCAGTACTTAGATGGGTGACCGCTTGGGAATACCAGGTGCTGTAAACGTTTAGTGACGGATGTGCGTTGTGGTGCTGTGGATATCGGCTCGGGAAGAGAAATCGCTGAGCCGAGTTCGAATTCCAGTTGAATACCCTGCATTCACTTAAGCACTGGTACCCTTGGGAAAGGTATTAATCCGTCCCTTCCTCCAGTTATGGGTTAAATAACAAGGGTAGAACTTGGGGACCTTGCCCTTAAAAACAAATTCCAATGAATCTTGATACTCGAAAAGAAAAAGTATTACTAGACACAAATCTAATAAACAAATATAAAACCAACAATAAATTGTTGAAAGTAAAAGGTATTACAAGCAAGAAATAAATAAAAATTTAGTTGGCAATAAATGACCCGCCGAGGTTGATTTGCCATAAAAACAAAACAACCAACCAACCAACACCTGAACAACTTGAATTTGAAAAGGTTCGTCTTGATCACGGACATTTGAGTCGTGATCCTATTGAGAAAAGCTTCTACCTTCGCTGTTGACTTCAGTCAAGGAAGCCTTCTACTCAGTGATACCGTTTCATCACCACACTGGCCGCTTACATAACAATGGAGACCTGTCCATCTTCCTGGACTAAACCACCGTTGACCGTTCTAGCCCTACCACCCACATAGCCTGGTAGGTTTGAGTATGAGTTTGAGTTTAACAGTATATCAACCTCGTGGGTTATTTAATGCCGAAAAGGTGTGGTTTTAAGTTGTTTTTTGTTTTTTTGTTTTTTTGTTTTTAATGTTCGATTATAGTGAGAAGGTTGATTTAGACGCATTTTAATAATTTTTTTTTGTTTTAATTCTTTTCTATTTTAGAAAACTGAAAATGTCTTCTAGTATTATATTCAAAAATGTTTTGTTGGGAATAATTTTTTCCCTTAAAAATGTGTTATGGTAATAACTCTTTCTTCAAAAATGTATTGTTGGTAATATTTTTCCTTCAAACATATATATTTTTCGATAACAGTCTATTTTCATGTATATATTCCTATAAAAATCTATTTTTATACTTTCATAGTGTTTTGGCCCCAGTTTGGGAGTTAACTATTTGTCCATAGCTGGGACCCTAACAGGTGGTACCAATCCAGGTCGGGGTTGACCTGGGAACAACAGCAATTAAGAGGTGGTTCCATGCTCCTCACAACTTCCCAATCAGAGGCCTTGCTGCTGGATGCAGTTTACCGTCATGCCCAGGAAAATAGCCTGGTAGGAGAATCAGATTAGTTGCTGATGACCCGACAATTCAGCAATTACTGAACTCGGTGATCGTGGCTTTACACGGTACCAGTAACACTCGCCAAAAGAACTAAGACTGGAATGAATAAATACATGCAGGGAAGTGAACAGAATTTTACGCCATATGTTGTTTCCACCAATAAAGATTATTTAAACTTATTTATAAATGGAACGTTGTGTGTGTGTGTGTGTGTGTCTGTGTGTGTGTGTGTCCGTTACTTACAGACTCCGAAACGGCTGAACCGATTTTCTCCAAAATTTGCACAGTTGTACTATAAGCGTTTGCGAGTGTTCTTAGCTAGGTTTTGTGTCGAGGTACTCCCGATAAATATCGAAAATCAATAATCGAAAAAATCGGGTTATAGAAGGAGTGGTCCAATTTTAATCAAATTTGATACACTTATAGACAAAGACATAAGAAACGATATTCAGAAGTTGCAAGGTTGCAGTTCTTACAATAGTGCAAAAAATTGATAATATGTATATATAAAAGGCAAGATGTTTGTGTGTGTGTCTGTTTATCTGTCTGTATGTCTTTTATACAAATCCACAATTTTTATCCGATTCTCACCAAACTTCACACAAATATTCTTTAGGCCGAGTCTGAGGTCAGGACCATGGTTTAGTTTTAAAGCTTTCATTACACCCGAGCAACGCCAGGTTATACTGCTAGTATGAAATATGATTAAACAGAAACGATAGCTTTTTATTTCTTTTCTCTTAGATGCAAATCGGTTATCTTGAGAAAAACAAGAACTGTAAACACCTGCTAGACAGAATTCGATATGCCCAATAAATATTGCTCATCAAATTTAAAATCTCAGTTTATTTTAGACACACTGTTTTGCTTGAGCATCTCTCTGGGATAAACATTCATATTTCGACCCGGGGTCTAAATCAACAACAGGCTATTCTTTTCTTAAAAATTAAAATATCGATTTCTACGGAGCAGTTTGCGATAAATTTCTGTTTGAGTTGATCTGTGTCACAAACAATTTATAAAATTTGCATGCGATAATCAAACACAAATATAGAGAGGTCTTAAACTTGTAGAACTGTAGGATTCCATCGTTCTCAGAATTCCAGGTCAATCATCCCAATAAAATCATGCAATTGGACAATCTGTAAATAACTTTGAGGCAAAAATCGTTATGTTCAATAAATATTGATATAAAGTATGCGGATGGCATAAGAGTTAAAAACTCAGAAAGTGGAAACGAGTTCAAATCAAACCATCTGAAACCAATCTGTCCTGATATTTAATTATTTTATCTAGATCCGTCAGTTTATTACTGGACGTGATACACGCTTGGGCAATCGTGTCTATGTCAAGACATAACTTAATAGACAGAGGATTATTCTTAGGAAAAGCATGAATTCTCCTAGTCAATATTTTACAGTCCAGAAGAAAGATTGAATTCAAATTTGAACTAGAGCCCCCTTGGTCGTATAGAAGTCAAATTCGACATCTTTGCGATAGCTCCCACAATCAGATGCCAATACATACCAGTTGTCAAAATATAAATTTTTCTAACTCCAGCAAGCTGGAAGTGGATTAACCAAATTGTTTAAGGACAGTACATAAGGATGTGCGTTGTGGTGCAGTGGATATCGGCTCAGAACGAGAAATCGGGCAGCCGAGTTCGAATTCCAGTTGAATTCATTGCAATCACTTACGCGCAAACACCCTTGGGAAAGGTATTAATCCATCTCTTCCTTCCAGTTATGGGTTAAATAACAGGACAGACTGGATAAAGTTCCATTTATAAATAAGTTTAGATTGAGCACTTGTCAAGGAGAATTTGTATTATTTAAATTTGGTAAAGAAGCAATTTAAATATGGTTCTAGAGAGAGATGCTGCGGATATCATGGATCGAGTATGTTAGCAACGATGAGGTCTTAGAAATGATGGAAACGAAAAGGAAATTAATACTGAGCATCAGGAAGAGACAGCTGAAGTTCCTGGGACATGCAGTGAGGAAGGAGGGCTTGGAGAACCGGATACTAACAAGCCAGATAGAGGGGAAAAGAGACAGGGAAAGCAACGGATAACATATTTGAAGGACCTAATCAGGTGGATGACGGAACGAGGGTTGCATGGTGTAACAGAAGGCGTGCTAAGAGCCACCAGGGATAGGGAGATGTGGAAAGCCATGATCGCCTACGTTTTGAAAGGACAGGGCACATTGAAGAAGAAGAAAATTTAAGATAGTAAAATTAGTCACCGAGCTTCAATAAGCGCCAAACGTTGCTAGTTTCTGTCCGCTTTTCCACTAGGAGATGCGCTTACCTTGAATTGAGTGATGAAGACCAATTGGACGAGGGCGTGATAAAAACCAGACTGAAGAAAGAATCTACTAAAGAGCCCTTTAAAGCTAATGAAAAGCTTAAGAGGGTAAAATAGACTGGGGAATATTATTATTATTATAGACGTTCAGTCTATAATAATAATACCAAAAGTCGGGCAGGATATCTGGAGAGGGGACTAGATTTTCTTCTTCTATGTGCCCTGTCCCTTCAGGACGTAGGCGATCATGTTTCTCCACGTCTCCCTATCCCTTGTGGCTCTTAGTATGTTTGCTTCTGTTACACCTCACAACCACGGTTCCGTCATCCACCTGATCAGGCCCTGCAAATATGTTATCCGTTGCCTTCCTCTGTCTCTCTTTCCTTCTATCTGGCCTGTTAGTATCAGGTTCTCCAAGCTCTCCTTCCTTATTGCATGTACCAGAAACTTCAGTTGTCTCTTCCTGATGCTCAGTATTAATTTCCTTTTTGTTGCCATTCTTTCCAACACCTTATCGTTGCTCACATATCGTTGCTCGATATCCGCACCATCCTTCTGTAGAACCACATTTCCGCTGCTTCAAGTTGTGAAGAGGACTGGATAAGATGGGGAAACTAGCATTTCTGTACGAGCTTCCCAGTCGACGTGTCTGTGGCGCTGAAAAAAGAAGTGTTTCGTGTAGAAATCATGGACCTATGCGTTACGTAAGGCTGCTCGCTGTCGTGATAAGATTTGGTCTATTGTTGGTGAAACTGAGAGGATAGACATGGAAAGAGAAATCTTCTCAGCTTAACTTGCACCTCACACATGACTTACTAGCAGTATAGCCCGCCGTTGCTTGGGAGTAATGAAAGCTCTAAAACTAATCCATGATCCTGGAGATCAGACTCAGCCTAAAGAATATTTGAAATAATAAAATAATTGCGACAATTTACCAATCGCACCTAGTATATATATATATATATATATATATATATATATATATATATATATATATATGCTAGCAGTATAGACCGGCGTTGATCGGGTGTAATGAAAGCTTTAAAACTAATCCACGGTCCTGGAGCTCAGACTCTTAGGACGTTGACACGAAAGACTAAAAAGCAATAGTTGTTTCCAGTTAAAGCGAAGGCGTAGACTGAAAGAAAAATGAATGGATGTAAGTCAAATTTTGAGTTCCTGCTATCGATATCAAATAAGTTTTTTCGTCGTAAACTGAATTTTGAAGGGTAAATAAGTCCTCTGAGTAAATTATATCATGGCTGAGAGTAAGAACTACAATTATACCTACTTAAAGCCAAACCCGAAGCAAAAACTAAAATAAAAGGGCTGGAAAAATACAGACATACAGGCACATAAACAGACACACACACAAACATCTTGCCTTTTATATATACATATTATCGATTTTCTGCACTATTGTAAGAACTGCAACCTTGAAACTTCTGAATATCGTTTCTTATGTCTTTGTCTATGAGTGTATCAAATTTGATTAAAAATTTTCGATATTCATCGGGGCTACCTCGACACAAAACCTAGCCAAGAACACTCGCAGACGCTTATAGTACAACTGTGTAAATTTTCAAGAAAATCGGTTCGGCTGTTTCGGAGTCCATAGGTAACGGACACACACACACAAAGACACACACACATATACACATACACACACACAGAGAAAAAGTTCCATTTATAAATAAGTTTAGATAAACCCAACAAAAACGCATAGAGTTGAAAATGTTTTTATCTCTTCCTCTTCAAAATGTGATCGACACAAAAATTCAGCCTTTTGTTCATTTTCTACTTGAAACTAATTTTATTGGTCGGTTGGTTTTGTTGAGTGGCATGTCAATCTCTATGGCAGAGGTCGGCAAACTTTTGGAGAGTGAGGGCCAAAAAGCTATGTAGAATCACGGAGGAGGGCCAAACAGCTATGGCTCTAGTGTCATGGAGAAGAACCATGATATTAAATATGTGATGAAATTTTCTATGTATTTGAAGAAAGTAAGGTATCAATATAATTTGATATCTGTCTAGAATTTTGTTTAAAAAATATTACATCTTAAAAAATAAAGGTTTCATAAATCAGTATGGAAAAAAAAAACATTCAAATCGGTTGAAAACACTATTTAATATTCATTTAAAATTGTCCGCTCACGAAAGCAATTTCACAGAAAAGGTGAAAGTGAGGCCGTACACTAATTCTGGCGACCCCTACAAATAAAAAATAAAAGTAAAACACATTCTCATAATTTTTTTAATTCCAATGCAATATATTCAGACTATCAATTGTCACTTTGGTTTTATATCGTGTTCTGAGTAAGGTAGCGGGTCAGACAAGATTCGCACGAGTGCTGAATGTGGCCCGCGGGCCGGACAAGATTCACTCGAGAGCCTGATGTGGCCCGCAGGGTTGCTGAACGCTGCTGTATAGGTTATTTAATGCCGAAATTTAAATACTTGGAACGCAAATGTATGCATTCGACTTCTGAGGGTCAAATTCTCTAATCTCTCTTTCCTCATTATGTATCATAGAAATCTCAATAATTTTGAAGTTAAGTATAAGTGTTCTTCTTTGTTTCCAATGTTTCTAAAAGTTGTTTATCCCATATTCGGTTCATGGAATTTTCATCATTCTACTGTAAAATCTTATTTCTGCTGAGTAAGATGGTCCAGCATTTACGGCTATCTTTGAGGACTGATATTAAATAACGTTTTAGAACTCATTCCTTTGTTTATAACGAGAAGTATCTATTTCTTAATACTTTGTTTAGCGTTTAAGAAGTCTCTTTAGAATAATTGCTATGAAAATATTTATAGGAAAGGTACGGAGTAGCGATGTTTGATTACAATAAAAATGAACACCACCATCAACGCACAAAGACAAATGTAATAACTTATACATAAATATATTTCAAAAATAGAATCAACCCCAAGCTAAACTTTTTACAGACATTCTAACAAGCATCATAAAATCCATTCCTTGGAGCGAGACAAAATCTCATTACGACATTTTAAAATTGGAAAGGAAGCAGTTTGATATGTAACATTCGTAACTTGTGAATATTGATTTAATTTTATCGAAGCTAAACGAACATAAAAAAATTATAAATATTTTTATATGTATATCTCATGATCAGGGAAATAACAGTGCTAATAAAATTATATTCGAAATCGCTGATCGTCATTTATTAGCTGAAATAATTACATTTAAAAAAAACTGTAATAATTTTTTTGTTGTAAAATTGGGTAATGTCAATTGTTTAGAAAAAGAAATGGTATTGAAATCAGAAAGGTCTTTGAGATAAAAAAAAAAAAATCTTCCAAAAACTAAGCAAAATATTTCGTAAAAAAATGTACCGTACTCTTAGGTAATATTAGTCCTCCCATAGATCACTGGTGCGCCCTAGGTAGGAATTTGCACGAGATACTAGATTAGCAACTAGGCCCCACTCTTTTACAGTTAAACAGATAAAATGTGATCGCAATTTCTACTCTGACAGCTTATTTTCACGCACTTCCTGCCTGTGGAATTCCCTTCTATACACTTGCTTCCCCGACAGCTACAATCTCCAGGAATTTAAATGAAAGTTCAATAGACATCTCTTATCACACTAACTCGCATTCATTCTCTCAAACACTCTTCCCATCTACTCAACCCCCATTCTCGGTATCCTCATCCGTCTATCATCCTCCTTTCGAGATTTCTTTTAACTAGCCCCTCTTTCTCATCACGTTCCCCTATGTAACCCCCTGCGCAATAGTGGCAGTGGAACGCCTTGCTTGGGGTGGAATGATTTAATATATATATATATATATATATATATATATATATATATATATAGGAACGGACGATAGGCAGTCTCTCCACTGATGAAGAATAGATTGAAGCATCAGAAATGGGGCTCTACAGAAGAAAACTGAGAATACCATGAACCAAAAAATGTGATATCATAGAAACGTAAAAGGCATTTTTTTTTAACCACATCACTCCAAGTAAGGCGGTAAAGCCACTGGTGTGCAAGGGGCTACGTAAGAGTGAATAGATTGGAAAAGAGAAAGCCGGAAACCACGTCCTAAGCAGGAAACAAGGGATGGGCCTCTACACCTGTTCAATAGACGTGGGTGAAGTGTGAACCGGGCGATAGTTCAGTCTATCTACTCCAATTAAAAAAAATAAACAAAAAAGAAAGTGAAAAGACTGGAAAAGAGAAAGCCGGAAACCACATCCTAAACAGGGAACAAGGGATGAGCCTCTGCAACTGTTAAATAGACGTGGGTGGAGTGTGATCCGGGCGATAGTTCGGTCTATCTACTCCAACTGAAAAAAAGATTAGCAAAAAAGAAAGAATTGAGAAGAAAAAAAAAGAAAAAAAAGTGAAACGATTGGAAAAGAGAAAGCCGGAAACCACATCCTAAACAGGGAACAAGGGATGAGCCTCTACACCTGTTCAATAGACGTGGGTGGAGTGTGAACCGGGCGATAGTTCAGTCTATCTACTCCAATTGAAAAAAAGATAAACAAAAAAGAAAAGTGAAAAGATTGGAAAAGATAAAGCCGGAAACCACGTCCTGTTGAATACTTAACATCAGGAACGGACATCATGAGGAAAGCAGGTTTGGAAAATTTTATACTTACATTGAAAACAAGAAGTACATATGAGATCAACTCAGAGCTTATATAATAAATGACAAAAAAAGGTTTAGAACCCGGTGTGGGCGACAAAGCGAACCTCGCTGCCGAGCTTGAAAAGGACCTCTAATCCGTAGTGGCCTGGGGTAGGAAATGGCTAGTAAATGTCAATGCTTCTAAAACGAAGCTGTTATCAACTAACCACCATAGACAATCGCATCTACCTCCCATTAGTATGGGACAGGGTTGCCTCCTAGAGAGTAAAACACTACGCCTCCTTGGCCTTACACTTTCGGCGGACCTCAAATGGAATGACTATATCGAATCCATTGCCAAATCTGCCGCTATGAAAGTCGGCTCTCTGTGCAGGGCCCGGAAGTTTTTCCCACCTGAATCTATTCTGCACATATACAAATCTACCATCCGCCCGTGTATTGAATACTGCTGCCATATCTTGTCGGGTGCCCCTGCTGCTCTCCTTGGGCTTCTTGACAAAATACAAAGGAGAATCTGTAACGTGGTTGATACTGACTTGGCAGACCGACTGCAACCACTCTCTAACCGGCGAGATGTGGCTTACTTGTGCCCCTTTACAAGTACTTTCATGGCTTCTGCTCCGATGAACTTAGATCACTGGTGCCGCCCAAGCGCGAATTTACACGAGATACTAGATTAGTAACTAGGTTCCACCCTTTTACAGTTAAATAGATACGATGTAACCGTAAATTCTACTCCAACAGCTTCTTTTCTCGCGCTTCCCGCCTGTGGAATTCCCTTCCACAAGTCTGCTTTCCCGACAGCTTCAATCTCCAGGTGTTTAAATGTAGGGTCAATAGACACCTCCTATCACACTAACTACCAAATATTCTCAGAACACTCTCATCTACCCAACCCTCATTCTCGGTATCCATACCCGCCTATCACCCACCCTCTGACATTTCCTATATTTAACCATCCTTTCTCCACTCTACGTAGCCCCCTGCGTAGTAGTGGCAGTGACATGCCTTGCTCGGAGTGAAACGCTTATAAAAAAAAAATTCAACCTTCACTAAGAACGAATTCTGACAGAATTCGAAGTCCTAATACCATTAATTGGGCGCGGTGACAATCTTAACAAAATAAGGTATGCAGACGACACAGTGCTGATAGATACAGAAAGGAAACTACAAGAACACCTACAGAAGGTTGTGAAGATAAGCAAAAAGTAAAGACTTCTTGTTGTGGATTCCGGGTGAAGAATCGTACAAATTAATGAACAACAAAAACAGACATTGATAGACAAAAGTAGGTTATATTGAACGTAATATACAAACTTCAAAGCAGGTTAGTAAATCCAGAAATACTATTACTAAGAAATAAATATATACAAGTCTTGAATTGAATTCGTTGGAAATAGTATATCCGTATATATTATTCTGAGTGGAGCTCAGAGTTATTCTGACTTCTATTTGTCTATATTTCTGAGATGAGGTAGTATTTACAGTATTTACATTATTCGGACTATTGTCCTCATCTTTGTTGCCATTTGTATGACGTTTAATAATAGATCATTCTATTTGTCTATATTTCTGAGATGAGGTAGTATTTACAGTATTTACATTATTCGGACTATTGTCCTCATCTTTATTGCCATTTGTATGACGTTTAATAATAGATCATTCTATTTGTCTATATTTCTGAGATGAGGTAGTATTTACAGTATTTACATTATTTGGACTATTGTCCTCATCTTTGTTGCCATTTGTATGACGTTTAATAATAGATCATTCTATTTGTCTATATTTCTGAGATGAGGTAGTATTTACAGTATTTACATTATTCGGACTATTGTCCTCATCTTTGTTGCCATTTCTACAACGTTTAATAATAGATCATTCTATTTGTCTATATTACTGAGATGAGGTATTATTTACAGTATTTACATTATTCGGACTATTGTCCTCATCTTTGTTGCCATTTGTACGACGTTTAATAATAGATCATTCTATTTGTCTATATTTCTGAGATGAGGTAGTTATTTACAGTATTTACATTATTCGGACTATTGTCCTCATCTTTGTTGCCATTTGTACGACGTTTAATAATAGATCATTCTATTTGTCTATATTTCTGAGATGAGGTAGTATTTACAGTATTTACATTATTCGGACTATTGTCCTCATCTTGTTGCCATTTGTATGACGTTTAATAATAGATCATTCTATTTGTCTATATTTCTGAGATGAGATAGTATTTACAGTATTTACATTATTCGGACTATTGTCCTCATCTTTGTTGCCATTTCTACGACGTTTAATAATAGATCATTCTATTTGTCTATATTTCTGAGATGAGGTAGTATTTACAGTATTTACATTATTCGGACTATTGTCCTCATCTTTGTTGCCATTTGTACGACGTTTAATAATAGATCATTCTATTTGTCTATATTTCTGAGATTAAGTAGTATTTACATAATTCGGACTATTGTTCTCATCTTTGTTGCAATTTTACTTCCGGAGGAGGTTCTAGGCAAGAAATGGAATTCATATAGTCCAGTGATTGGAATAAAAATTTCGGTTCGAAATTTCTAGCACTTAAATAAGGCCGGAGTTTTCCAAGTCCGAAAGGTTATACAAATGGCAACAAAGATTGGGACAATAGTCCCAATAATGTAAATACTATATATATATATATATATATATATATATATAAAGACCTTTGACACAGTTAACCGTGCAGCTCTCTGGAAGGTTTTGAAAAAGCTGGGAATACTCGACAACATGCTGAATGTAATCATATCTTTTCATGATGGAATGAAGGCATCTGTTGTTTCAAATGGGGAGTCGTCAGAACCTTTCAATGTGACAAATGGTACCAAACAGGGATGGGTAATGGCACCTGTGCTGTGTGCTTTGTTCTTTTCAGTTAGGCTGAAGTATGCTTTTGCAGATATTCGTACAGGCGTAGAATTCAAATTCAGAACACGTGGTGGTCTCTTCAACCAGCAGTGATTCAAATCTAAGACCCACATTCGACAAACTATCATTAGGGATCTTTTGTTTGCAGATGACGCTGCACTTTGTGCAACCTCTCGGGAGGAAGCGCAACTGCTTGTAGATAGGTTTTCCGCTGCTTGTAAGGCTTTTGGTCTGACAATCAGCATCAAGAAAACAGAGGTGATTCACCCACCTCGCCCCACACCAAAGCAAGTTCTGGGTGTAAAGCAGTGGCCACCAGTACACAGCTTTCCCGATATACCAATCCGAGTAGATGGTAAAGATCTGAAATATGTGAAAAATTTTACCTATCTTGGAAGTAAGGTTAATTGGAATGCTTCTCTTGATGATGAAATCATTAATCGAATTGCGAAAGCAACTATTGCTTTTGGGAAACTGCGCCATCGGTTGTGGGATGAGAGGGGGATTAGCCTAAGGACTAAAGTACTTGTGTATAAAGCAGTTGTGCTAACGACGCTGCTTTATGGATCGGAATCATGGACAGTCTATCATAATCACATCCAGAAGCTTGATGTCTTCCACAAAAATTGCCATAGAACAATTTGTGGTCTCACCCTAGGCAACGGATGTCTAATGCGGACCTGTTCACGCGCTGCGATATTAGCGGAATTGAAAGCTTTTTGGTGCAATCACAGCTGCGTTGGGCAGGACATGTCTTACGTATGGAAGATGACCGGATACCAAAGCAAATGATGTACGGTGAGCTCAGCAGTGGACGGCGGAATGTGGGTAGACCTACTTCGCTTTAAGGATAAGCTGAAAATGAATTTGACATGTACAAATATTCCTCAGTGCGATTTTGAACGAATTGCCTCTCAACGAAATGAATGGGGATCTGCCTGCCAGAGGGGCATCAAGCAGTTCTCTGAGACTGAGATTGACCAACTGCGCGTAAGACGTGAGAGAACCAAAGCATCTGCCAGTGTCCCAGCCGATCATTCATGCAATCTTCCTTCTTGCCTCCATGGTGGACTTGTTTGTAAATCTCTTGCAGGACTAAAATGTCATTTCCGATTGAGTAAGTGCAGGCATGCTACGTCGAATTGAACAGTTGTCTAGACCTCATACGTCGAAATCGACGGGAGAGTCCATCATATATATATATATATATATATATATATATTGTAATACTCTAAATACTACCTCATTTCAGAAATATAGACAAAGGGTTTGGTTCGAAATTCCTAGCACCTGAAGACGGCCGGAGCGTACAACGGCCGAATCGTCGTACAAATGGCAACAAAGATGAATACAGTAGTCCGAATAATGTAAATACCGTAAATAGTACTTTATCTCAGAAATATGCCCTTATAAAAAATAATTTTAACACTGGTTCTCGCTCGATCACCGAAGTTAAGCAACATTGAGCCTGGTCAATACTTAGATGGGTGACTGCTTGGGAATACCAGGTGCTGTAAGCGTTTAGTGACGGATGTGCGTTGTGGTGCAGTTGATATCGGCTCGGAAAGAGAAATCGGTGAGCCGAGTTCGAATTCCAGTTGATTACCCTGCATTCACTTAAGCATTGGTACCCTTGGGAAAGTTTTTTTGGCCCGGCTATATGGCCGGGAATACCCACTATAAAATGACCATATGTCACATCTGGCCTTGCGTGGGAAGGCTAGAAAAACGGAAAGTTATTAATCCTTTCCTTCCCTCCAGTATTAATCCTTCCCTCCAGTATTAATCCTTCCCTTCCCTCCAGTTATGGGTTAAATAATAAGGGTAGGACACGTGGACTCTGCTCTTAAAAACAAATCTCAATGAATATTGATACTCGAAAAGTATTACTAGACACAAAAACTTATATATACAAACAACAATAAATTGTTGAAAAGAAAGAAGGTATTACCAGCAATAAATAAATAAAAATTTCGTTGGCAATAAATGACCCGCCGAGGTTGATATGCTATAAAAACAAAACAACGAACCAAAAAAAATCTCATTCAACTTTGAGATCATCCTTCATTCGCTGCCATATAGGAGGACCGATATCACATAACAGTCCAGTACTCTTTTCTTTGTTTCTCTTGCTTTAAGTCTCTTCGTCATCTCTGAGGAAATTGTCCAGCATTCGCTGCCATATAGGAGGACAGATATCACATAACAGTCCAGTACTCTTTTTTGTTTCTCTTGCTTTAAGTCTCTTCCTCATCTCTGAGGAGATTGTCCAGCATTCGCTGCCATATAGGAGGACAGATATCACATAACAGTCCAGTGGCCTACTTTTTTGTTTCAGGGCGAAAATCTTGCCGCTTACTTCATATCGCGTTGCTGCATTTTGGCGAAATGTTTGCCAGGACAGGACTGAAAAGTCGTCAATATTATAAAAAATTCTTCAAACATACAAAGAGAGAGAGAGAGAGAGAGAGAGAGAGAGAGAGAGTATATGCGAATAGGTAGAAGAGAATTTATTTTTTGAGAACAGGAATTTACTGAAGCGATTTAAGTCTGGAATTGATTGGCTCGATTCGCAGAGTTGAAGGGACGATTAAAAGCATCCCCACGTCACAATATGACAAAGTGGCAAATTTTCAAAACGGAAAATAGAAAAAATCTCTTTAAATATCAGGTTATCTTTGCTTGGGCCAGATTTCTGCAAAGTGCTTTCACCGATCTAAAAGGAAAACTTTTGAATCTGAAAAGTATGTGATAAGTAAATATATCGAATAGATCTTCAAGGCGAGTCGCAAAAAATGGGTTTGCCTGCATCAGTTCCGGTAGACGATAGGCTAAAAAAAAATGGCACCTCAAATAAAACATCTCATATTTAAATAAATACTTTTGGAATTGCTAACAACATAAACAGATGACAAACTTTACATCCCCCCCACATACATATTACTGGGATTTACTAAGTGTAGCTTATATTTAGCATAGGACCGAAAGAATGCAGTATCTAGTGAGGACTGAATCTACTAGTATATATGTAAAAATGGCAAAAAATATACATAAATAATGTATATATATATATATATGCGTGTGTGTATATTTACGTTCTCACAAGCTGACTGAGCACTCTGGAAGAATGGTAGACTTTGAAAAAGCAGTACCTACTCGAGCATCTACGCATCGCTCATTCAGTAATGAATTAGAGCACTCTGGCTACTGGCGTATGATACATCATACGCTAAAAGTCTGCCTCCTTCTACCGAGCGCCCATAGCTCAGGGTAGAATTCGGTCGGGTTTCAATCCTGGGTTAAAGGCAATTGCATGTCTAACCGTACTGATGAGCTGTGATACAGCGAAACAAATATGTATGCGGATGACTATATATATATATATATATATATATATATATATGATGAGCTGTGATACAGCGAAACAAATATGTATGCGGATGACTATATATATATATATATATATATATATATATATAATGTATCGAGGCAGCAAATAATTTTCTAAACATATACTATTAAATATAAGAGACAATGAATGTCTGTTATGTTTAATCATGAGCCGTTCTAAACGTCGTATTTTGGCCTTAATTTCAGTTGAAAATAAAGTCAAAAACCCTCCAACATTTGGATAATTTTTTATTAATTTGTTTCTAAGCTTTTATCTTGTATTTTTTCTTGTATGTGGGGGGGGGGGCATGTAAAGTTTGTCATCTGTTTATGTTGTTAGCAATTCCAAAAGTATTTATTTAAATATGAGATGTTTTATTTGAGGGGCCATTTTTTTAGCCTATCGTCTACCGGAACTGATACAGGCAAAACCATTTTTTGCGACTCGCCTTGAAGATCTATTCGATATATTTACTTATCACATACTTTTCAGATTTAAAAGTTTTCGTTTTAGATCGGTGAAAGCACTTTGCAGAAATCTGGCCCAAGCAAAGATAACCTGATATTTAAAGAGATTTTTTCTATTTTCCGTTTTGAAAATTTGCCACTTTGTCATATTGTGACGTGGGGATGCTTTTAATCGTCCCTTCAACTCTGCGAATCGAGCCGATCGATTCCAGACTTAAATCGCTTCAGTAAATTCCTGTTCTCAAAAAATAAAATCTCTTCTATCTATTCGCATATACTCTCTCTCTCTCTCTCTCTCTCTCTCTCTCTCTCTCTCTGTATGTTTGAAGAATTTTTTATAATATTGACGACTTTTCAGTCCTGTCCTGGCAAACATTTCGCCAAAATGCAGCAACGCGATATGAAGTAAGCGGCAAGATTTTCGCCCTGAAACAAAAAAGTAGGCCACTGGACTGTTATGTGATATCTGTCCTCCTATATGGCAGCGAATGCTGGACAATTTCCTCAGAGATGACGAAGAGACTTAAAGCAAGAGAAACAAAAAAGAGTACTGGACTGTTATGTGATATCGGTCCTCCTATATGGCAGCGAATGAAGGATGATCTCAAAGTTGAATGAGATTTTTTTTAGTTCGTTGTTTTGTTTTTATAGCATATCAACCTCGGCGGGTCATTTATTGCCAACGAAATTTTTATTTATTTATTGCTGGTAATACCTTCTTTCTTTTCAACAATTTATTGTTGTTTGTATATATAAGTTTTTGTGTGTAGTAATACTTTTCGAGTATCAATATTCATTGAGATTTGTTTTTAAGAGCAGAGTCCACATGTCCTACCCTTATTATTTAACCCATAACTGGAGGGAAGGGAAGGATTAATACTGGAGGGTAGGATTAATACTGGAGGGAAGCAAAGGATTAATAACTTTCCGTATTTACTAGCCTTCCCACGCAAGGCCAGATGTGACATATGGTCATTTTATAGTGGGTATTCCCGGCCATATAGCCGGGCCAAAAAAACTTTCCCAAGGCTACCAATGCTTAAGTGAATGCAGGGTAATCAACTGGAATTCGAACTCGGCTCACCGATTTCTCTTTCCGAGCCGATATCAACTGCACCACAACGCACATCCGTCACTAAACGCTTACAGCACCTGGTATTCCCAAGCAGTCACCCATCTAAGTATTGACCAGGCTCAATGTTGCTTAACTTCGGTGATCGAGCGAGAACCAGTGTATTCAACGTGATAGGCCATAAGCCAGTTGAAGGCGTGACTCGAACCAACGAGGTTCTACACAAAATACTGAGGATACCATGGATCGAACATGTGAGCCATCTGGAAGACCAAGATCAGTCCTCCTAGACCCCACTTTTCATTAGAATTATGTCACTTTGTGTCCTCTATAGTTTACTCGATTAGAGGACGGGGAATCGGAGAATCTAATACTCACAGGGCAGACAGAAGGAAAGAGATACAGGGAAAAGCAGCACAAGACATGATGGTTTTGAACAAGGGGATGTCAACAGGTGATTTGAGAGAGATACCAAGAGAACAACTGGTAATTTCAACAAGGGATATGGCCAAGTGGAAGTCCATGATCGCCTACATCCCGAAAGAACACGGTCCATATTTAAGACGAATTGTAACAATACAGTTATTTAACCCTTACACTGCAATAGAAAATTGCTTCATTAACATCTATTTCTTTTTGCCAATACAGTTTTCAATAGAGTGAAAGATCAAATGAGTCCTATTTTACTGTTGGATAGACTAATCAATATCTAAACTTATTTATAAATGGAACTTTGTCTCTGCGTGCGTGTCCATTACCTCCGAAACGGCTGAACCGATTTTCTTCAATATTTACACAGTTGTACTATAAGCGTCTGCGAGTGTTCTTAGCAAGGTTTTGTGTCGAGGTACCCCTCGATAAATATCGAAAATCGATAATCGAATAAATCGGGTCATAGAAGGAGTGGTCCGATTTTAATTAAATTTGATACACTTATTAACAAAGACATAAGAAACGATATTCAGAGGTTTCAAGGTTGAAGTTCTTACAATAGTGCAGAAAATCGATAATATATATATATATATATATATATATATATATATATATATATATATATATAAAAGGCAAGATGTTTGTGTGTGTGTGTCTGTTTATCTGCCTGTATGTCCGTATTGTTTTTTCAGCCCTTTTATTTTCGTTTTTGCTTTGGGTTTGGCTCTAAGTAGGTATAATTGTAGTTCTTAGTCTCAGCCATGATACCATTTACGCAGAGGACTTATTTAGCCTTCAAAATTCAGTTTACGACGAAAAAAATTTATTTGATATCGATAGCAGAAAATCAAAATTTGACTTACATCCATTCATTTTTCTTTCAGTCTGCGGTTTCGCTTTAACTGGAAACAACTATTGCTTTTTAGTCCTTCGTGCCAACGTCTAAAGGGTCTGAGCTTCAGGACCATGGATTAGTTTTAAAGCTTTCCTTACAACCGAGCAACGCCGGGCTATACTGCTAGTTTTACTATAGAAATAATATTCCGTAAAATTAGTTTTTCGCTTACATATTTGCTACATTTCATTGTCTTAGGCGCGTATGTGCAACATACCAAGGCCACTTGACCTGTCTAATGGCTAGCAAGTATATTTTGATATAATAGTCACGATAGAGTGTTTTTTAATCATTTTATCCAAGCAAGGTGGTACTGCCACTGATGCGCAGAGGGCTTCATAAGAGTAAAAGTTTTGACAAGAGGAGAGTGAAGAGAAAGACGAACCAGTTACAGGGGGTGTCAGAGAAAGGACAAGAGAAGGATGGGAATAGGTGTGAAGACAGTTGCGAAGGTAGAGAGAAAGAAAAAGAACAAGATACACGGTGTGATGTAGAAAGAACTGGAGTCAAGTGGATAATAGATGGGTATTGACATTGCATTTAAATTCATAGGGCTTGTAGCCCTCATGAAGGCTAGTATATGGAAAGGAGTTCCACAGGCGGGAAGTGCGAGAAAAGAAGTTGCTGGAGTAGAATTGACGGCTGCATTTGGTTTACATCTAACTGTAAATGGGTGGAACCTTGTGGCCACTTTGGTTGCACGAGTAAATTCTTGTGGCGCGGTTACTAGGGATTTAAGTTCGTCAGCGCAGAATCCGTGAAAATATTTGTAGAATAGATAGAGGGGAGATACATCTCGCCGGTGAGAAAGTGGTTGGAGTCGAGCTGCCAAGTCTGGATCTATCACATTACAGAATAGTGAAACTGATCATCACTGAGTGGCCCATTTGACTTAGTGTCATGTCTAAACTACGCTTAGCAAATCGTTCTACGCTATATGTCATTGTATTAGATATATGACAAGACTAAATAGACACGCACCAAATTTGGAAATCAAGAATAATGAGCAAAGTGATTTATTTAATAAAGAGATATAATATAATACATAGTCGATGATTGGCTTCACATGATTTCCTTTTGGCTTCCCTTGGTGTCATTAAGCTCTTCCATTCTTTCTGATATACAATGGAAAACTCTGTAATTTTTAAGATGTCGTCCCATATACAGAGATGTTGAATAGAGGTCATGCGCGTTGGCTAAGTTACTCATGGTAGATATCGAAAATCTAAATTCATTACACACTCGGATCACTTTTTCAGAATGACATGTACCGTCGTCTTGCATACAATATATAAAAGGTGCGATGGATAAATAGTTGTCTAAATGGCAAAGAAATGAAAATATGAGGTTGTCCCAAAAATTCGTAAACACTTGCAAAATTTGAAATTTTACTCGCCAAGTAATCTAAGTTTACCAGAAAACACTCGCAAAAAATTGAAATTTTACTCGCAAAAGCAACAAAAATTATTGCTCCCAAATAAAGACCATCATTTTCCAAGACATTCTGCCAACGATCTGCAAGCTTTCGAATCTGGTCAAAATACCATTCAGCTGGCTTCAAATCAAAGAATTCCTGATACGCTTCCTCGACTTTATCAAACGAGTCGAATCGGCGGCCCTTCAGAAAGTATTGCATTGAGCGGAAAAAGGGATGGAGCACAGTCAGGACTGTAGGCTGGGTGTGGCAGAACCTCAACGCCGTCCAGCACTTCAAACTTGTCTTTGGTCTTCCTGGCGGTGTGTGGCTTGACATTGTCCTGCTGCATCAAAGCGCGCTTTCGGTTGATCAGAGCCGGGTACTTTTGCTTCAACTTTTCGTAGACCCGCTCAAGTTGCTGACAGTAAAGTTCGGCACTGATAGCATGACCGTTCGGAATCAACCCAAAATGCACGATTCCTTCAAAGTTCCACCAAACGCACAACATGACTTTCTTGCCGAATCGATCTTGTTTTGGAACCGAAGGTGTCTCTTGCCTTTTCTGAACCCATCGCTTGTCTCGATTGTGCTGGACCAGACAGACCCATTTCGCAAGTGTTTACGAACTTTTGGGACAACCTAATAATATTCGCAATAAAATCGCCTTTGCTTTCAACAACAGCCTCCAGACCCCTCGGCATTTCCTGCATCTGTTCTGGGAGTTCTCTTCATATATTAGTGCCAAACTAAAAATTGGTATGCTTATATATGTATATATAAGCATTGTGAATATAAGAAAATTGTATGGTATCTTATCCCGACCAAGTGATTAGCACTGAGACATGAAACAGAAAGTCACTATGACTTCTATTAATTTCTATGTTTATAAGTAGTCTTCGTTAAAATATTTAAAATTACCTTAAGGCAGAAATTTAGCATTCGCCTCATATTGCAGGATCTTGCATCATTCATTTTTTGTTTATGCGACGATTTTACAGGATGTAATGTTGAATCAATTACACCACTAAGTTTGAAATATGGCCAAACTGTTTTTGGCTAATTTGAAACCTGGGAAGTTGTCTGAGGAATAGTTTTCAGGAAATTTTTATACGTTAGAAATGAACCTTGTTATGGTATCTTCTACGAGGAATGAACTCTTCCTTTTTACTGTATGCAGTTGACAGCAGTCAAACCCTGCACTTTCTCATGCCCCTCCCCACATATCATTTCATGATATATTTTTGAATATATTTTTGTATTTATTGTTCACAATAAAATTTTTATGCTCATTTTGGGTTTATTTTTTAGGTCCCTGGTACGTTTCAAGTATTTTGGTGTATGAAGGATTGAATGCGGATGGACGAGTTCTTGTGGTGGATGAGAAAATTGTAAATTATGTTTCGGTCCTGAGTCGGATTAGCTAGGTATAGGATAGGAACTCAGAATCAACCTGAGTTTTTGCCACCCCCCAAAATGGCCTTGTGCGACAATTGTATTTTTGTATACAATAAATATTAAGCACTGCAGTTTCTGCCTTGCGCATTGTCGAACTATCTGCCTTTAAGTAGAGAGTAGTGACCCAGCTGAGGTTCCCCCAAAAGGTAGAGTCACGTCTGGGGAAAATCGGACATAAATTTTTGCCCGGGCTATATGGCCAGGATAACCCACATTAAAAAGGCCTTGTGCCACATTTTGTCTTAATTGGGAAGACAATGAAATATCGCAGTTAAGTACAAAGTAAAAGTCAGCTACGATTTAGGCAATACGCAGCGAAACTCTACCGTTCGGGCTTACTTATTATTAACACATACTTTGTACATAACACTTACTTTTGCACATAGGATCTGCGTTGTGGTGCAGTGGATATCGACTCGGAACGACAAATTGTGGAGCCGAGTTCGAATTCCAATTGAATTCCTTACATTCACTTTCGCACAAATACCCTTAGGAAAGGTATTAATCCGTCTCTTCCCTCCAGTTATGGGTTAAATAATAGAAACTATTGGGTTCTATATCCTTGGTTGGCAACCAGTCCACCGCAGAAAGCAATGGCAACCTACAGCGGGATAATCTTCTGCCCAGTCAGTCATGTTTCATTCGAGACATGATCACTCAAAGCGTTTCTCTCATATGGCACTTAACTGACTGACTATATATTTTCTCTCATATGGCACTTAACTGACTGACTATGTATCGAGGCTGCAGACAATTTTCGAAACATATACTGTTAAATATAACAGACAATGAATGTCTATTATGTTTAATCATGAGCCGTTCTAAACGTCGTATTTTGGCTTTAATTTCAGGTGAAAATAAAGACAAAAATTGTCCAACATTTCGATATTTTTTATTATGCTGGTTCTAAGCTTTCGGCTTACATGATATATATATATATATATATATATATATATATATATATATATAAAGAGCGAGAGAGAGAGAGCGAGAGAGAGAGAGGGAGAGGGAGAGAAAGAGTGAGAGATACATGCATATATGCATATATATATAAATATGAATTTTATTTTAATTTAATATTTGAAATGATATTGAAAAATATTTCTGTTTGGACACTTCGATGTGTTGTTGTAGACGTGGGGGAGCTGGTTAATGTATTTGGTTCGGCCTTGTGTCAGACTTAACTGACCTCCCTACAGCTTACAAGATTTATGCAGAATTATCATCATCCGAATAATCAGAAGGTTTCGATCGTTATCAGAAAGTTGATTGTCGGCAGGAAGGAGGATGTGGAATTGTGTGGAATGGTGTAAGAGTAAAATATACATTTTGTATTTTAAAATAGAAATTTATTAAAAGAATAGAATAACAAAAATTGGTAGCCGTTAATGTTTAATGAGAAACAAATAATGAGTTGAGGGCATCAAGAGTTGAAGAAACGTTCCTAGTAGTAATTTGTTGGAAAGAGTCTATGCATATATATGTATGTATAAGCGTTTGTTTAGTAGGAATGTCTTTCGATGGAGAAGAAGTAGTAAAAGGAATCAGCATATGAGAAAGAAGGAGAAGAGAACGACCGTTCAGGTGGACTTGAAGTTTCTGTCTTGTTACATTTCAGCCTGCCATCTCTCCTGTTTCCATCTCCTGACTGTCTGACTGATGCTGACCGAAGCCTTTTATCGTATTTAGATTTTTCAGACTGGATTGTAAAATACTTTTTGGTCTTGCAGAAGGCTGGAATGTGTGAAATAGTGGAATACTGTGGAATAGTGTATGAATAAAATATACATTTTTAATGTTAAAATAGAAATTTATTAAAAGACTAGAATAACAAGAATAGGTAGTAGTAGTTAATGTTCAATGAGAAACAAGTAATGAGTTAAGGGTATCAAGTGTTGAAGAAATGTTCGTAATTGTTGAAAGAATATAACCGTAGGTAGGTATGTATTCAGTAGGAATGTCTTTGGATGGGGAAGAAGAAGTAAAGAGTATCGGTATGCGAGAAATAAGGAGAAAGAAAACAAGGTGCGACCTGACCTTATCTCTGGGTCGATTTGAAGTTAAAGTTACATTTTAGTTTTATCTTTCTCGCTGCTCCCATCTGACTGTGACTGACTGACGCTGATCGGGGGCCCTTTTTGTCATTAGATTTTTCACACTTACTCGCGAAGTCCTTTTTGGTCTTGCAAGTCGCTCCCATTGGCCAAAAATCATTTTAACATCTACTTGCGAAATCTGGTTTCGACTTTTTCTTAAAGCACATGGTCAATCCTTTTTCTGTTTGGAAAAAAAAAATCCAGGATTTAGCACGTCATTGTTAATTTTTGTAAAAGTGAAGAAGGTTGATTTTAATTTTAAATTTCTTATTCACTACATTGTAATTGTTAGCAATATTGTTTCGCTAGATCAATTACGAATAAGTAATGATTTGGATCCTCACTGGGTATCCTACTCTCGTTTTTGTTGCACTTAGTAAAGCTACACTTAGTAAATTACTGTTTCTGTTTGTGTGTGTGTGTGTGTGTGTGTGTGTGTATATATGTGTGAGTGCGCGTGCGCGCGCTGCATATAAGTGTCTGCGTTTCTTTCCCTCTCTCTCTCTCTCTCTCTTCCATCTTTGAATCAGAATTTTCCCGAAACCAACCAATGCGATTGATTGTGCAATCGTCATGCGTAAATGTCATCGCTCCTAAGGCATTAATATTCCCCAGTCTATCTACTTCTATTTCGTTCCCGACAAACATTTGAAACAAAACAAAAGAAAAAAGAATTTGCTCGAAAGACCGTCCGCCATTTTCTTTTGTTTTCCTTTCGTTAACTCTCCCCTTTTTTCTTTGCTTGATCATTCTTCTTTCCCCTCTCGTCAATCTTGACCTTCTCAAAGCTGCGCAGGCTACTGCATTTCATCTGAAGAGTGATTAAATGTACCAGACACTCGATAACCTTCCTGCCATATTTGATACCTCTCAGTTTGCCCAAAGATACAATCTATATTTGGACTCTGATTCAGCCAAAATCCTTAGAGAAACATTTTTTTTTACAAGCAACGTAGAAAGTTTAGTAATCGTGGATTGCATAAAGCCAAAACGTATACAAACATCGTGGCTCAGGCATCTGCTCTGAAGAGTGATATTCGGTAAGGATTTTTATATTGGCCAATCCTCGTTGATCTTAAAGAGTATCTTCGAGGAACGTAACGTTTTTTTTAGGTTAGCTTCTTTGGACATTACTAACTAAAATAAAAAACTCACTTTTGCGAAATCTTATACTCTTATCCGTAATACTCTTATACGTAATCTTATACTCTTTATCCCTTCTTGGACAAAAGAGATACTCATATCCAATCATTTAATCATTTCCTGCGTTGACGAGTACTTCGCCCTGTGAGTGACCAGTCAAAAGTCGAGATAAAGGACTTCCCTCATCATTATTTTCCGATTGGTGCTTTTTGTTCTTTCCTCTTTCTTTTCACAGTTGTGATAATCAAATTCAGACGCGTCAGTAAAAGAAAAAGGAAATAAATTTATGCTTGAGATTTTGACCCAAAGAGTTGTGAGTTCAATACCTGGTTACAGCAGTGGTGAACAAATAATTTAGATAGTTGAGTTAACTCGTGGGTTAGTTCTAGTGACTTGACCCAAAGAGTTGTGAGTTCAATACCAGGCTACAGCAGTGGTGAACAAATAATTTAGAGTTGAGTTAAAGTGTTGGTTAGTTCCATTGACTTGTCCCAAAGAGTTGTGAGTTCAATACCAGGCTACAGCAGTGGTGAACAAATAATTTAGAGTTGAGTTAAAGTGTTGGTTAGTTCCATTGACTTGACCCAAAGAGTTGTGAGTTCAATACCAGGCTACAGCAGTGGTGAACAAATAATTTAGAGAGTTGAGTTAAAGTGTTGGTTAGTTCCAGTGACTTGATCCAAAGAGTTGTGAGTTCAAAACCTGGATACAGCAGAGATGAACCCATAACGTAGAGAGTTGAGTTAACTCGTGGGTTAGTTCCAGTGACTTGACCCAAAGAGTTGTGAGTTCAATACCAGGCTACAGCAGTGGTGAACAAATAATTTAGAGAGTTGAGTTAAAGTGTTGGTTAGTTCCAGTGACTTGACCCAAAGAGTTGTGAGTTCAATACCTGGATACAGCAGAGATGAACTCATAACTTAGAGACTTGTGTTAAAGCGTTCGTTAGTTCCAGTGACTTGACCCAAAAAGGACTTCCCTCATCATTATTTTCCGATTGGTGCTTTTTGTTCTTTCCTCTTTCTTTTCACAGTTGTGATAAACAAATTCAGACGCGTCAGTAAAAGAAAAAGGAAATAAATTTATGCTTGACATTTTCGACTCGCAGTCCTTTGTTAGTATGTTCGAACTACACAGACCGCCATCACACTGTGGTATTTTAACTGAAGTGACACCCAGTAATTACAAAAACCGTCTGCAGAAATGTTAATTCTAGCAAGATCATCTAAAAAGTGTTTGGCGATATAGTTACCTTCTCACTGGATGCTCTCGTCTTGTGTCCATGAACAACACTGGAATACATTTTTGAAACAGTTAACATACAATAAGAAGATATCAATGAAGCTAGTCTCAATCGCATTGTGTTGAAGTGGATATCGACTCAGAACGACAAATTGTGGAACAGAGTTCGAATTCCAGTTGAATTCATTGCATTCACTTACGCGCAAATACCCTTAGGAAAGGTATTAATCCGTCTCTTCCTTCCAGTTATGGGTTAAATAACAGTACAGATTGGGTTCTATAGCCTTTGCTGGCAACCAGTCTACCGCAGAAAGCAATGGCAACCTACTGCGGGATAATCTTCTGCTCAGTCAGAAGATTTCGAGACATGATCGCCCAAGCATGTTTCACATCTGGCACTTAACTGACTGACTCAATAGACATTCTAAGTGACATCAACCCTTTTATTCTCCCAATTATTTTAACCTTCGATGTGAATTTTTACACTAATTATATTCGGAATTTCGACCTCATCTTTGTTGTTATTGTCATAATTTTTTTTTTCACCTCAAGCAAGGCGATACCGCCACTGATGCGCAGGATCTATATAAGAGTTAGAGTTTTAGACAGGAGGAGAGTGAAGAGAAAGACAAACCAGTTACAGGGGCTGTCAGAGAAAGGGCAAGATAAGGACGGAAACACATGAGTGAAGACAGTTACGAAAGTAGAGAGAAAGGAAAGAAACAATATATACAGGGTTATGTGGAAAGGGCTGGAGTCAAGTGGATAAGCGATGGGAATCGACATTGCATTTAAATTCCTGGAGGTTGTAACCACCAGGAAAGCAAGTATATGGAAGGGAATTCCACAGGCGGGAAGTGCGAGAAAAAAAACATGCTGGGGTAGAATTGACGGCTGCACTTGGTTAATCTAACTGTAAATGGGTGGGACCTTGTTGCCAGTTTGGTTGCACGAGTAAATTCTAGTGGCGGGGCACCAGTGACTTAAATTTGTCGGAGCAGAAGCCATGAATATATTTGTAGAATAGACAGAGGGAAACCACATCCCGTCGGTGAGGAAGTGACTGGAGTCGAGCTGCCAGGTCGATTCTTCTTTCGAACACTGAGATGAACAACAGGAGCACCTGGAGTTGTTGTACACTCGTCCTTCCTCAGGTGTATATTGATCTAGGTAAACTACAGAGAATTTTAAACTTAACCCTTTATTTAATCAACTGTAGTACGTTATTCATTAGAGTGTTCTCATCCCCACGTCTACAGATATCTCGTCTAGTTCTTAATTTTTGTACTGCCCATGTATTGCTAGCCCGTTATCAGTGAGTTTACTGCCCGACCCTAGGACTGAACTCACAACCACTGTCATCAAATTCACGACCCAAGACCGTTGTCCTGTTGATAAATATACACTTGAGAATTGCTCGAGATAAAAAAAACTTTAGACAATAGTTCGAATACCTTCTTCTTCTATGTACCACGTCCTTTGAAGACGTTGGCGATCATGGTCTTCCACGTCTTCTTATCCCTGGGGGCTCTTAGCACGCCTTCTCCTGTTACACCACCCAAACTCCGCTCTGCCATCCACTAGCTCAAGCCCATAAATCTAGAAGATAAATGTATAGAAACTAGCATGGGCACAAAATGAGGGATAATTTTATATAAAGATTATAATATAGAATTGATCCCCCATTTTATATCCACATTATAATTTCTCATGAACAATTGGCATATATATTCTTCTTCTATGTACCATGTCCTTTGAAGACGTTGGCGATCATGGTCTTCCACGTCTCCCTATCCCTGGTGGCTCTTAGCACGCCTTCTCCTGTTACACCACCCAAACACCGCTCAGCCATCCACTAGCTCAAGCTCATAATTCTAAAATATAAATGTATAGAAACTAGCATGGACACAAAATGAGGGATCAATCTATAGATAGATTATAATGTAGAATTGATCCTCCATTTTATATCCACATTATAATTTCTTATAAACAGTTGGCATATATATTCTTCTTCTATGTGCCTTGTCCTTTCAGGACGTAGGCGATGATGGCCTTCCACATCTCCCTATCCCTGGTGACTCTTAGCACGCCTTCTCCTGTAACAACTCGCAAGACTTTTTCGGGCACCTCGAAGTGTTGTAATGATTAGCAACCTTGTCTCGCTAGGACCATTACAATTGAGTAGTGAGTTCGATCCTCACTGGGTGTCCCATATTTTCGGCCTTGTGCCACATCGAAGCTCTGCTTAGAAGATCACCATAAAATAGACTTTTATAGAAAAATATACATTTTTTGACATTTTTAAGAGAAAAATATTACCAACAATACATTTTTGAAGGAAAAAGATTGTTACCATAACAAATTTTTGAAGAAAAAAATATTGCAATTGATATATTTTTGAAGGAAAAATTTATTACCAGCAATACATTTTTTAATAAAAACCTAGAAGAAATCTTCAGTTTTCTAAAATAAAAAAAATAAAAATTTTTTCACCGAAATCTGACTAAATGAACATTCTTTCTATAACCAAATATTTAAAAAATATCATAAAACCCCACCTTTTTGGCATTAAATAACCCACAGAGGTGTTGATATGCCGATAAACAAAACTCAAACTCAAAATCTGACTAAATCAACCTTCTCACTATAACTGAACATTAAAAAACAAATACCTTAAAACCCCACCTTTTTGGCATTAAATAACCCACAGAGGTGTTGATATGCCTTTAAACAAAACTCAAACTCAAACTTCATTTGTTGTATTTCTGCAGAATTATTGCGCTTATTGACGTTTATTCGGCATATGATGTTATATGATGCTGCTCACTAAACGAGCTTGAAATTTGAAGAATAACCCTTTAAAGGGGTCTCACTGCTCAAAGACTAGTAGTTGGGGTGATTTTCTTACCTATTTCTTTGTTACTTTCAATCAAATTATTTTTGTGTAAAACGAATATGGGATGAAAGCTGTAGATATTTACTTTCACTGACTAAGCCGACCAAAAAAAACACATTATCACTCTAGGGCCATTCGTATCATATTAGTGGGGGATCTGTTTATTACTTCATAACAATATAGAACTGATCCCCCACTTTATGACAAGTAGAAGCCTTAATCATATTATATTATTAACCCTCTAGGGCCATTCGTATCATATTTGATACAGTATGAAAACAAGCCTTGAAAGAAATATTTTCCTGAAAAAATTTTTAAGAGAAATATTTTATAAATTTCAAATGAAAGCAGTACTGACTGCTCAGTCAATGAATACCAAATGTTTCCTTATAGGGAAATACCAAATGTTTCCTTATAGGGAAATACTGTATCAAATATGATACGAATGGCCCTAGAGGGTTAATAGATAGATAGATAAACAGACTGAGATTAATAGATAGATAGATAGATAGATAGATAGATAGATAGATAGATAGATAGATAAATAGATAGATAGATAGATAGATAGATAGATAGATAAACAAACAGACTGAGATTAACCCTCTAGGGCCATTCGTATCATATTTGATACAGTATGAAAACAAGCCTTGAAAGAAATATTTTCCTGAAAAATTTTTTAAGAGAAATATTTTATAAATTTCAAATGAAAGCAGTACTGACTGCTCAGTCAATGGATACCAAATGTTTCCTTATAGGGAAATACCAAATGTTTCCTTATAGGGAAATACTGTATCAAATATGATACGAATGGCCCTAGAGGGTTAAATGATAAAATGCATATTAATGCTGATCGTCTGTCTATCCGGCTAATATTGCAAAATGAGAACTTTGACAGAATGAAATCTGGGAACGAACCACAAATATTCCTTAAACTGTTTTTGTCGTCCATGATATTCTTGACAACAGAGTCATGTGTAGACCACCGATCTTTCGTCTGTGAGAATCCACATCGATCCACGCCAGGAACTGCATCTAAAACCTGATTACTCAACTAAGACGCACTGCTACCCAAGGCGAATAACCGAACCCCTGGTTTTGAAATGAAAATTCTTCTCGTCTTAAACTGATGTAGACATAGATTTATGTTTTCCCCTCGGGAATTATCGCGTTGTGAACGCAAACATTCTTAGTCAGAATTCTAAGTCAATTCAAAGACGCATGGCTCCGTGAATACAATCGTTGGCTTGTTTCAGTGACTTGAACCAAAGAGTTGTGAGTTCAATACCAGGCTACAGCACTGTTAAATAAATAACTTAGAGAATCGATTTAAAGCGTTGACCCAAAGAGTTGTGAGTTCAATACCTGGCTACAGCAGTGGTGAACAAATAACTTAGTGAGTTGAGTTAAAGCGTTGGTTAGTTCCAGTGACTTGACCCAAAGAGTTGTGAGTTCAATACCTGGCTACAGCAGTGGTGAACAAATAATTTTGAGAGTTGAGATAAAGGAAAATGACTAAGACATCAAAAGTGGCATGGTTCATGGAACAAGAACAATATACCCCACTGAACGAAATAAATGGTTCGGTTTAAAATTTCAATCACCCGAAATAGGGTCGAGCGTACAACAGGCGAAATGTCGTGAATTTAAAAAAAGAATGAGGACATGAGTAAATAGTGTAAATATTATATCATCTCAAATTATCGGGCCAGAATGCTTTCCCGCCTGAAACCATCCTGCATATATACAAGTCAACCATTCGTCCGTGCATGGAGTACTGCTGCCATATATGGTCATGTGCCCCCGCTGTTCACCTCGGTGTTCTTGACAGGCTCCAAAGGAGAATCAGTAATGTGATAGGTATCGACTTGGTGGCTCGACTACAGCCACTTCCCCACCGACAGGATGTAGCTTCCCTTTGTCTGTTCTATAAATACTTCCCTGGTTTCTGCTCCAACGAACTTAAGTCACTGGTGCCCCTGCAACAGGTGTTTACTCGTGCAACCAGACTGGCAGCTGGGTCTCACCCATTCACAGTGAGATCAACCAAATGCAGACGACAATTCTACTCCTTCAGCTTCTTTTCTCGCACTTCCCGCCTGTGGAACTCGCTTCCCTATTCTTGCTTTCCTGACGGCTACAACCTCCAGGAATTTAAATGCAATGTTAATACTCATCTCTTAACCACTTGACTCTAGTTCTTTCTACACCACCCTGTATATCCTTTCCTTTATCTCCCCCTTTGCAACTGTCATCACACCTGTGTTCCCTCCCTTTTCTTGATCCTTTCTAAATGGTTTGTCCTTCTCTTCACTCTCTTCTGGCTAGTGCTTTTACTCTTATGTAGCCCCCTGCACATCAGTGGCGTTACCGCCTTGCTCGGGGTGATATGATTAAAAAGATGTTAATTTTTAGCTCTCTGCACATCCTTGATGCTACATTTATATGATATCCTTTTATTCACACTGACATGACTATAGCTGTTGCGATACTCACAACGTTTTCGGCCGTTCTAAATCCAGATTTTCTCAAGTGACGAAATTCTTGGAATTTCGGAACAAACATTTAATCTTATTTACGGGACAATCAGTCGGTCATTTACGTGTCGTACTTTATACACGCTTGGGCTATCATGTCTCTTTCGAGACATGACTGACAGGGCAGAGTATTTTCCCAGAGTAGGTTGCCATTATTTTCTGCGGTAGACTGGCTGCTAACCAAGGCTATAGAGTCCAATCTGTCTTGCTATTTGATTCTTTTATCTAGATCAGTCAGATAGGTGACATATCTGATAGACGCTTGGGCGATCATGTCTCGAATGTGACATGACTAACTGGACAGAAGATTTTTCCGCAGTAGGTTGCTATTACTTTCTGCTGTAGACTGGTTGCTAACCAAGGTTATAGAACCTAATCTGTTCTGTTATTTAACCCATATGAAGGGAATAGACGGAGTAATACCTTTCCCATAGGTATTTGCGTGTAAGTGAATGCAACGAATTCAGCTATAATTCGAACTCGCGACTACTATTCACATTGCGACAAATGAGATCTTGAGTTAAAACAGTTGGTTAAAATATATCTTGGTCTCCAATTGCTGTGAGTTCAATCTCTGGGTTTGGTAGCGCTGTAACGTCATATACTCTAGTTCAGTAAATGGGACAAATAGCTGGTTGGTTGAATAATACACATGGCACAGAAAAACAAGCGTCCCGACATCGTATTGTGGTTAGAATAAAAAAGGACTGTTTTCCTAATAGAGTTAATAGTCCCTTGGGAAGAGAACAGAGTCGAGGCGCACGAGCTAAAGAAAAACCGATGCGAGTCACTGCCTGCCGAATGTGTGGACAATGGTTGGAGGTGTAACGTGATGACTATTAAAGTTGGGTGTCGTGGGTTTCTGGGACATTCAGTTATTTATTTCCTTTCTAAAATAGGCATCACTGGCCGTCGTTTAAAAAGCGCTTCGAACCGTATTTGAACAACGGTACAGAACGCGTCAAGTTGGATTTGGTCGAGCGCGTTAATAACGGCAAATGCGTTCAGGAAATTCCATTGCCGATACAAACTGCAAAGAGGAACCATCGTTTTCTTTACTTCTTTCTGAGAATATACAAGAGGGACAATCAACAAGTTCATCTTCATACCCTGCCTGGTGGCAAACGCTGATGGTGGCGACAGGGGTGGCGGTCCCGTCATAGCCACCGAAACCGTGACATCACCCCTGGTCGGCGGCTGATGAAGACAGGGTATCGCACGGGCTAACACACGTTGTATGTTACAAAAAAAAACCCCAAAAAAACTCTAGTTCAGTAAATGGAACAAATAGCTGGTTGGTTGAATAAATTATTGATTTAATTTTTATGCATTATCAACTCGTTTAGATTATTTTAAGCCGAAATATATTTTGGATGGCAAAAATTCTTTATTTTTATTTTCTTTATTTTTTTTAAAATGAAAATTTCATTAGCAATGTTTTGAGAGTAACAACGATTTTCCAGACAAAATATCCTGCTATTTCACCTATAGTTATTGGAAGGAGATGGATTATTACTTTTTTCAAATAGTCGCGCTTAAGTGAATGCAGTGATTCCGACTGGAATTCGAACTTTACTTCACCACCCGAACATACACTACCGGTCATAATTATTAGGTTTTAAAAAATTATGCATTTCATATTATTTTTTTAGTATTTATTGCCAAGTGAATAATTGTAAATGAAAATAGAATGGTCCTTTTGTTAATACTGCACAATAATATATGTATCAATTGAACTTATAAATATTTAATAATTAGCTATATTGCTGTTTCATCAATGAAAGAATGAAGAACATTTAGGGTGATTCAGAAGAGTTCATATTTGCTTCTTTGCCTTGTAAAATTTTGCAAAGTAATAATAACAAAAGAACCATTCTATTTTCATTTAGAATTATCCACTTAGCAATAAATACTAAAAATAGTATGAAATACATAATTTCTTTTTTTAAATGGGGTTGGCCTAACAATTATGCCCGATAGTATATATATATATATATATATATATATATATATATATATATATATATAGCATAGTGCGATGAGTAAATTGTCGCTATTCGCCTTGTAAAATTTTGCAAAGTAATAATAACAAAAGAACCATTCTATTTTCATTTAGAATTATCCACTTAGCAATAAATATTTAAAATAGCATGAAATACATCATTTCTTTTAAAATCTTGGGAGACCTAACAATTATGGTCGGTAGTGTACACAGTGGAAGAAATGAACACACGACCCAAAAGAAATTAAGACAATTATTAAGTAATTACTAGGTGTTAACCGATATAAAATATCACTAAGCATGGAAAGTGTAATGGGAAAAAAATCTACTATCATAGATTGAAATTACAAGAAGGCTATTTAGAAAGAAAAGAAACACCTGAAGAAGTCCAGCCGAAACTTTGTGAGCAAAATGTAAATAATGATAACTCATCATCACAAAAATGTCGACAAAATTTATACTGGCATTGTTTCAAAGTTCTGTATTTATCAGCTAACAATCCAGCCAATAGCACAAAATTATGGTCGGGCACAAATCGTTGTTTAAGCGAGCCAGTAAACAATTCTGTTTGCATTATTCACCCGAATCCTATTGTCTGTATTTTTCTAGCCAGCAATGATCCTCTGTCGTTTTACTATGGGACTTACCCTGATAGAATGAGAGACGGGTAACTGCAAGGATGTTATCTTTAACCTCGCTCACAAGTAAATATGGCGTTTAATTGGGAGAAAATATTCACCCGATCTCGTTTTTCCCTTCAATCTTTCATTGGTAAAAGTGCGTTAAGTTAATCCGTTCGTCGAAACGAATACCCCCTCGACATTTCTAACAGTTCATTGAAGGGCAAAGGAAATAAGATTTATAATTCAAACAAACGTAATTCATAAATAGAAAAGATGCAGGGTTTTGTATACATGGGCTTCGCCATCAAAACCCAAAGCTGTTCTAAACAGGAAATCAAGAGAAGGCTGGAAATAGTATGAAGAGTTAGATCAAAAACTGGTAATATTTCGAATCGTCATAATATACACATCGGCCTAAAGTTGAAATTACAACGATTCACTGCTTCCTCCCTCACCAACTACAAACGTGAATCATGGGTACTGAAAGATATCGGATTAATGCTTTCGAGATGTTGACACTGTAGCGTAGGGAGCTGGTTAATGTTTCTTTGATTTGGCCTTGTGTCAGACTTAATCGAACTTTCTACAGCTTACAGGATTTATGCAGAATTATTATCATCAGAATTATCATAAGGTTGGTTGTCGGCAGGATGGAATGTGTGGAAAGTGTGGAATAATAGTGTAAGAATAAAATATACATTTTTCATGTTAAAATAGAAATTTATTAAAAGAAATGAATGATAAGAATTTGTAGAAATTAATGTGCAATTAGAAACATTATTAAGAGGTTAATGGTAGAGTTCCTGTTCAAAGATAAAGTTATGGGTATCAAGAGTTGTAGAAAATGTTCGTAGTAGTAATGTAGGTATTTAAAATATCCGCAGAAGTTTGTAGTTCATGGTTGTGTAGTAGCAGAATGTAAAGTCTTTGTTCCTTCCTCTTTTTAGTAGGTCGCGACAGGTTGAGAGAAAGAGAAGGCGAAACAAATAAAGAAGTTGTCCATTTGTTTTCGGCGTGGAGTAAAAAGAAGAAAGAGAATTGGAAGATGAGGTCGAATGAAACTGTGACGTGCCCTGCGTCGGCTTCATGAATGTATTCCCAAGCGGTCACCCATCTAGGTACTGACCAGGCTCACATTGCTTAACTTCGGTGATCGAACGAGGACCGGTGTATTCATATGCTGTCAACTGTAAGCGTTCAGTGACGGATGTGCGTTGTGGTGCAGTGGATCTCCTCTCAGAAAGAGAAATCGGTGAGCCGAGTTCGAATTTCAGTTGAGTACCCTGCATTCACTTACGCACTGGTACCCTTGGGAAGGTATTAATCCGTCACTTCCCTCCAGTTATGGGTTAAATAACAAGGGTAGGACTTGTGGACCCTGCCCTTAAAAACAAATCCTAATGAATCTTGATACTCGAAAAGAAAAACGTATTACTAGACACAAAACTTATATAAAAAAAAAACAATAAATTGTTTAATGAAAAAAAAAGGTATTACCAGCAATAAATAAATAAAAATTTAGTTGGCAATAAATGACCCGCCGAGGTTGATATGCCATAAAAACAACCAATCAACATATATATATATATATATATATAATGTTGAGTTGTCATAATGCTTAGGGTCAAGATTTTTGGATTTTCAAAGGTTTACTGAGAAAAACATGGCAAGCAGATTTTTTGTGGAAAGTGCTCGATATCGACATAGAGCTAGTACGTTGACATGCAGAGAAGTTTATCACTTAACTGAGCAGAGTCATGTTGACTTCGCTAATTTCGTGTAGGCATTTTATAAAGTCTTCACGAAATCTCATTCAGTCTTGAGACTTGATACTTAAAAAAGAAAAAAGTATTAATATACACAAACTTATATAAAAACAACAATAAACTGTTGAAAGAAAAAGGTATTACCAGCAATAAATGAATAAAAATTTAGTTGGCATTAAATGACCCGCCGAGGTTGATATGCCATGAAAACAAAACAACCAACCAACCACCCATATTTTGGTTTAATCAAGGTGTGGGCCTGAATGACGGTGGCTGTGGCTTTAAGGGCAACATCAAACAGAAACTAACTGAATAAATGAATTAATTCAAGCAAAATAATAAGCAAATCTGTCTTAAGAAAGACGTTAGAATTTACAAATCTGGCTTTTCTGATCTTTCAATTTTGAACTCGAAATAAAAGCTCCAGCCGTTTCCCACGTTTTATTCTAGGGCTAAGAACAAGTCGCCCTCTTAACATAAACGATTGTCAGCGTAGAAACTGGATTTCATTAACTGGCCTGATTTTTACAGCTAATAAACCCTTTGTACTAGTGCTTAAGTGAATGCAGGGCATCCAACATGAAATTTGAACTCAGCTCACCGATTTCTCTTTCCAAGCCGATATCTACTGCACCACAACACACATCCGTCACTAAACGCTAACAGCACCTGGTATTCCCAAGCGGTCACCCATCTAAGTACTGACCAGGCTCAACGTTTATATTTTGGTTTGTAAGAATAAATATTATTTTACAGTAAATATTGAATTAACAAATTTTAGAAGGCGATAATGAATTTTTAGAAAGTGATAATGATTTTTTCAAGGTGTGAGCCATGCTAATTACCTCATTGGACAACTCAAGGTGGTGTAATAGCTTGTCTCGTTAGCACCTATGACAACTGAGTATTAAGTTCGATCCTCACTGGGTGTCCCACATTTTCGGCCTTTTGCCACATCTAAGCTATGCTCAGAAAATCACCATTGGGAACCTTGGAGTGGTGTACTGATTAGCAAGCTTGTCTCGCTAGCACGTATTACAACTGTGTAGTGAGTTCGAACCTCACAGGGTGCCCCATACTTTCGGCCTTGTGCCACTTCTAAGCTATGGTTAGAAAATCACCATTGGGCAAATCGGCATGGTGTAATGTTTAGCAAGGTTACCTCGCTAGAATCTGTTACAACTGTGTAATGAGTTCGACCCTCACTGGGTGCCCCGTACTATTGGCCTTGTGCCACTTCTAAGCGGTGCTTGGAAAATATAAATCTCGCTCCAGTGGGGGAGTAAGGTAAATATACTTACTATTTAAATTAAATGAAATGAAGTGGTGCATTCCTACTTGTCTCAAGAGAACAGTAGAACCGGCAAGCCTGGTTCAATTCTGACTTAGTCTGCTTGCATTTACTTTCGCACATACAATCATCGGGATGGCATGAATTATTTTTTCTCACTCAAGCTATGGATTAATCAGCAGTTCAAACTTGTTTCTCAAGGACTTGGTGCCAGTCGATCTACGAAAATACAATCTCAGAATGCCGAACCAAAGAGAATCTACGGGAAACCATTGCACTATATTTCCAAATAAAAGAAATCAGGTGCATCAGTGGGTTGAACTTGACGGTAAACTCTAACCAATAAAGTTAGGGCTCAGGTATACAATCCCTTTTTCTTCCAGATTTTATAGGCTTTCTTATTTTCTCTGTTTTTTCCTTTTAAATTCTCCCTAATATACTTCTAAATAGGTGAAATTAACCGATAACACAGAAACATAATCCGCCAATAGCTATGTCGCCTATTTCCTAAAAAACGATAGCATTTAAAAATAATGACACCTGACACTCTGTAATATATAGAATCTGTTATGTAATCGATCCCGGCTTAGCAGCTCAGATACAATCACTTTCTCACCGACGCAATGTGGCTTCCCTGTGTCTCTTCTACAAATACTTTCACGGCTTCTGCTCCGATGAACTTAGCTCACTGGTGCCCCCTATATATGAATTTACTCGAGCCACAAGGTTAGCAACTAGGACCAAACCCTTTTACTGTGAAACCAATAAAATGTAAAGGCAAATTCTACTCCACCAGCTTCTTTTCTCGCACTTTCCTCCTATGGAATTACCTTCCACTTTCTTGCTTTCCCGACAGCTACAATCTTCAAGAACTCAAACGTAAAATCAATAGTCATCTCCTGTCTCACTAACTTGCATCCTCTCTCTCCCATGCTCCTTTCTCCATCCACTTCACTCTCATCAGTATTCTCATCCTTCTCTTACCCAATTCCTGACACCCCCTATAACCTGTCACTCTTTCTCATAACATTCCTCCTATGTAACCCCCTGCACAACAGTCGCAGTAAAATGACTTGCTTGGGGCGACACGATTAAAATAATATATATATATATATATATATATATATATATATATATATATATATATATATATTCAGTAAGTCAGTTAAGTGCCATACGTATTACATGCTTTTGGCGATCATGTGTCGACATGACTGACTGAGCATTTTATCCCGCAGTAGGTTGCCATTATTTCTGCGGTAAACTGGTTGCCAGCCAAGGCTAAAGAACCCAATCTTTCCTGTTATTTCACCCATTACTGGAGGGATGTGATGGATTAATACCTTTCCCAAGGGTATTTGTGCGCAAGTGAATGCAAGGACTTCAACTGGAATTCGAACTCGGCACCCCGATTCGTCGTACCGAGTCGATATCCACTGCACCATAACGCACATCTCTTCAGACAGCATTCGAAAATTCCTGTGTAGACTCGAACGCAGAACACGGTACCCAAATGTCAAAAGCGCAACTATCATGACCAATAACGTGGACTATTCTTACTTAGTGGATTCCTAAGAGAATCAGATAGATTTCTACTCGAAATCAGATTTATCAAACTCTCCGTCTTAGGCACACAGAGAATCCAAGACGTTGCCTTGTCGAACGGCAGAACTTCATCTAGGGAAAAAAAAAAAAAAAAAACTGATTCTACTTAGGCTAGGTTTCTTCTTTTTCTATGTGCCCTGTCCCTTCAGAACATAGGCGATCATGGTTCTCCACGTCTCCCTATCCCTTGTGGCTCTTAGTATACTTGCTCCTGTTACTCCTGTCAACCCCCGTTCCGTCAACCACCTGATCAGGCCCTGCAAATATATTATCCGCTGCCTTCCTCTGTCTCTCTTTCCTTCTATCTGGCCAGTCAGTATCAGGTTCTCCAAGCTCTCCTTCCTCATTGCATGTCTCAGGAACTTCAGTTGTCTCTTCCTGATGCTCAGTATTAATTTTTACCGAGCGTATATACTCGGAAACAACACATTAATAACAGCCTCCTGTCATATTCTGCATCAGAGGGAAAGTCTTGGCTGAATCACCCAGAATAAGCCTCGAACCACGATATTTGACTATGGAAGCAAATTTTCAACTATCATAGCCACCAAGCACGTATCTCATCAGCTTAATTCATTGATCCACATGATAGTCGTGACTGCAGAAACAAATTTTGAATGGTCAGTTAACTTACGATAATTAATTAAAAACATAAGAGACGAAAGCGGTCATAAAGGGAGGGATGAATGTGAGCTCTTGTCTCGTGTCATTTCATCCGTAAATCATTCTTGGTCGTGCCTCATTGACAGAAATCATTTCAACTCTTCAGGGAATTCGATGCTTCTTCGCCCCGCAGTGAATGATCCTGAAACTCTCTGAGCGATCGAAAGATTTTCCGTCAACAGATTCCGTTTACCAACTAAAACCAGTTTCCTATCGATTGATACCTTTCAATACCCGCGAGAACATTGACTTGTATCGCCAAATGGACGGATTAAGTTATGGCTTTGCTTCACCCTGAATCAATCGAACTGAACTTCTATTACGAGGTGATATAGTGTTTCGAAAACAGACAAAAGTTTCCGCGGTATTAAAATCCCGCAAACTGAAAGACGCAAAAGCTCTACTTTTACGAAACAAAATGATTTCTATCTAATCTAAACTTATTTATAAATGGAATTTTGTCTGTGTGCGTTTGTATGTATGTGAGTGTGTGTATGTGTGTCCGTTACTATAGACTTCGAAACGGCTGAACCGATTTTCTTGAAAATTTACACAGTTGTTCTATAAGCGTCTGCGAGTGTTCTTAGCTAGGTTTTGTGTCGAGGTACCCCCGATAAATATCGAAAATTGATAATCGAAAAAATCGGGTTATCGAAGGAGTGGTCCGATTTTAGTCAAATTTGATACACTCATAGAAAAAGACATTAGAAACGATATTCAGAAGTTTCAAGATTGCAGTTCTTACAATTGTGCAGAAAATCGATAATATACATATATAAAAGGCAAGATGTGTGTGTGTGTGTGTGTGTGTGTGTGTGTGTGTGTGTGTGTGTGTGTGTGTGTGTGTGTGTGTTTATGTGCCTGTATTTCTTCAGCCCTTTTATTTTAGTTTTTGCTTCGGGTTTGGCTCTAAGTAGGTATAATTGTAGTTCTTAGTCTCAGCCATGATACAATTTACTCAGATGACTTATTTAGCCTTCAAAATTCAGTTCACGACGAAAAAACTTATTTGATATCGATATGAGGAAATCAAAATTTGACTTACATCCATTCATTTTTCTTTCAGTCTACGGTTTCGTTTTAACTGGAAACAACTATTGCTTTTTAGTCTTTCGTGGCAACGTCTAAAGAGTCCGAGCTCCAGGACCATGGATTAGTTTTAAAGCTTTCATTACACCCGAGCAACGCCGGGCTATACTGCTAGTTAAAAATATTTAAAAGAATATTTCGCTATTAAAAGGTATGTATCCGTTGTTCAAACCCCTCCTCACCTCCACTACCACAAAAAAATCGAATGCTGGCTCTCATGCCAGGCAAAATTCTTTTTGTTTTGAAAATTGGTAAATCTCAATTCAGTCGTTCTTGTCAAATAGACCTGTGTCGAAAAGAACGAGGCTTACTAAATATAACACACACTCTCATACACGGAAATGTAATGGTTAACAAGGTTGTCTAAAAAGAACAATGTTTTTTTTAAGCATTTCACCCCGAGCAAGGCATTCCACTGCCACTATTGCGCAGGGGGTTACATAGGGGAAAGTTATTAGAAAGAGTGGTTAGATATAGGAAATGTCAGAAAGAGGGTGATAGACGGGTAAGGATACCGAGGATGACGGTTGGGTAGATGGGAAGAGGGCTTGAGAGAATGGATGCTAGTTAGTGCGTTAGGGGGTGTCTATTGAACTTACATTTAAACTCCTGGAGATTGTAGCTGTCGGGGAAGCAAGTGTATGGAAGGGAATTCCACAGGCGGAAAGTGCGAGAAAAGAAGCTGTTGAAGTAGAAATTGCGCTTACATCTTATCTGTTTTACAGTCAAAGTGTGGGACCTAGTTGGTAATCTAGTATCTCGTTCAAATTCCTACCTAGGGGGCACCAGTGATCTAAGTTCAACAGAGCAGAAGCCGTGAAAGTATTTATAGTAGAGGCACAGGGAAGACTGAGTTAAATCCTCACTCAGTGCCTCACAAATTGGTCTTAGAAAATTATTTTGGGTATTTCGACGTGGTGCAATGGTTTAGCCAGTCAGTTAAGTGCTATACGTGGTACACGATTTGTGCAATCATGTCTCGAGAGAGACATGACTGACTGGGCAAACGATTATACCACAGTAAATTACCATCACTTTTTGTGGTAGATCGGTAACCAGCCAAGGCGATAGAACACAATCTGTCCTGTTATTTAACCCATAACTGAAGTAAGAAGAGATAATTATATATCATTATATTAATAAGTAGTAATTAGTGGAGGATCAGTTTATTACTTCATAACAATAGAAAACTTATCCCCCATTTTATGCCCAGTAGACGTTTTAATTGTTTTCAACTATTATATTCAGTCAATCAGTTAAGTGCCATACTTGATACACGGTTTGGGCGATCATGTCTCGAAGGAGACATGACTCACTGGGCAGAAGATTATCCCGCAGTAGGTTGCCATTGTTTTTTGCGGTAGTCTGTTTGCCAGCCAATGCTATAGAACCTAATCTGTTCTTTTATTTAACCCATAACTGGAGGGAAGAGACGGATTAATACCTTTCTCAAGGGTATTTGTGCGTAAGTGATTGCAAGGAATTCAACTGGTGCAAAGGTTAGTAATCTTGTCTTGCTTGAATCTATTACAACAAAGTAATGATTTTGACACTCACTGGGTTCCCCAAACTTTCGGACTTGTGCCACATCTAAGCGGCGTGTAGAAAATCAAACCACATACAAGGAAGTGTGTGCGTGTGTGTGATAAAAACACTAATTTTTTCAACACACTAACGCTATTGTTGGGTTAGTAGAAAAGTGTATGTACAAAGATTTATTAAGCCATCGAGGTGCCATTTTGTCCACTAACTTTTGTCGTTTTTCAGTTAGCTCCATGATTCCTAACCTTGCAGAAATAAGCAACTTTCGTAAACTAGCCTAAGAGGCTTTTTATATGCTTCCTGAAAACTGAAGCCGATATCCACTGCACCACAACGCACATCTGTCACTAAACGCTTACAGTACCTGACATTCCCAAGCGGTCACCTATCTAAGTAATGACCAGGCTCAACGTTGCTTATCTTCGGTGATCAAGCGAGAACCGGTATATTCAACGTGATATGGCCGTAAGCCGGCAGTTTTAGCAATGAAAGAATGAAGAAAATTTAGGGTGATTCGGACGAGTTAATCTTTGCTTCCTTGCCTTGTAAAATTTTGCAAAGTAATAATAACAAAAGAATCATTCTTTTTTTATGTAGAATTATCTTCTTCTTCTTCTTCTTCTTCTTCTTCTATGTGCCCTGTCCCTTCAGGACGTAGGCGATCATGGCTCTCCACGACTCCCTATCCCTTGTGGCTCTTAGTATGTTTGCTTCTGTTCCACTTGATTAGTCCCTGCAAATATGTTATCCGCTGCCTTCCTCTGTCTCTCCTTCCTTCTATCTGACCAGTCAGTATCAGGTTCTTCAGGCTCTCCTTCCTCATTGCATGTCATAGGAACTTCAGTTGTCTCTTCCTGATGCTCAGCATCAATTTCCTTTTTGTTGCCATTCTTTCTAACACTTCGTCGTTGCTTGTATGCTCAGTCCACGATATCCGTAGCATCCTTCTGTAGAACCACATTTCGGCCGCTTCCAGTTTTGTCCTCATTTTCGATGATATTGTCCAGCATTCACAGCCGTATTGAAGAACTGACATCACGTAGCAGTCTAGCACTCTTTTCTTTGTTTCTATTGAGATTTTCCTGTGTGTTAGTATTTTTCTCATCTTCTGGAACGCATCCTTTGCCATGCCAATTCGCCTTCGGATCTCCGTGTCGCACTTTCCATCTCCTGTTAGAACACTTCCTAGGTACTTAAATTCTTGTACTTGTTTGATTCTGTTATCCCCCACCTGTATTTGGCATTTTGGGTTGTATCTTTTGCTGATGACCATGCACTCAGTTTTCTTGGCAATAAATAGTAAAAATAGTATGAAACACATCATTTCTTTAAGAAAAAAAACTGGGGTAGCCTAATAATTATGGTCGGTAGTGTACATTTTACACGTGTACAATACAAAGAACAACTAGAATAAGCAAAATAAAATTACTCTTTCTAGACATGATTGACTGAACAGAAGATTATCCCGCAGTAGCTTGCCATTACATTCTGCGGTAGACTGTTTGACAGCCAAGGTTATAGAACCTAATCTGTTCTGTTATTTAACCCATAACTGGAGGGAATAGACGGAATAATACTTTTCTCAAGGGCAATTGCGCGTAAGTGAATGCAAGGAATTTAACTAGAATTCGACCTCGGCTCTCCGATTTCTCGTTCCGAGCCGATATCCACTGCACCACAACGCACATCCACTCTTTCTAGAGATATCTCTTTCTAGAGATATCTAATATCGTTGAATTAAATCCCGAAAATGTGAGTGGTCGCTACGGAAATAATATTTTCCTAAGAAAAGAGGGCAATGGTTGAATATTTAATGGTCGTCCGCTAGTGGAATTTTACTTTTAATCAAATATTTCTTGAAATATATGTCATTTCATTCACTATTCTAAATCAGTCAGTTAAGTTCCATATGTGATACACACTTGGGTGATCATGTCTCTAAAGAAGCATGATTAACTGTACAGAAGATTTTCCTGCAGTAGGTTGCTATTACTTCATGCGATAGACTGGTGGCCAACCAAGGCTATAGAATCTAATTTGTCTTGCTTTTTAACTCAGACAGGGTAAAAAAACGGGAATTTTTTAAGTGTGTATTAACAGATATGAGCAAGTGGCAACATTGCGAAACAGTGGCCTCACGAAGTAAACACCCTGCCATTTTAATAACTATGGATCAAGATGAATTTCTAAGCAAGTTATGGATGTCAGATGAGGCCTATTTCCATCTCACAGGTTACGTGAATAAGCAGAACTACCGTTACTGGGCAGACACAAATCCAAATGCAGTTCATGAGCGTCCTTTACACACTAGTAAGGTGACAGTATGATGTGCTGTTCATTACATGGGATCATTGGGCCTTTTTTTTAATGAAGAGAGGATCTTAGTCACTGTCACTGCGAATCGTTACGTGGAGACACCTGAATTGAACAATTTTTCACACGTTCAAGAAACCTGGTTTCAACAGGATGGAGCGACATCACACACTGCACAGCAGTCATTGGAGGCTGTGCAAGAATTGTTCGGTAACCGCGTGATCTCAAGATTCGGTAACGTTCCATGGCCCCACCCAGATAGCCAGATTTGTTCGTTAGTGATTTTTTTCTTGTGGGTCTATCTCAAGTGTAAAGTGTACACGACTCGACCAAGAACTCTGGATGTGTTAAAACAGAGAATTCAGGATTAAATTCATAGGATCCCAGCTGAGATGTTGCAGCGGTCAATGAGGAATCTCAACAGCAGATTTCAAGAACACATTCGTACAGGAGGAAGCCATCTACAGGACGTAATTTTCATTGTTTACCCTTACGGCCTATCACGTTGAATACACCGGTTCTTGCTCGATCACCGAAGTTAAGCAACGTTGAGCCTGGTCACTATTTACATGGCTGACCGCTTGGGAATACCAGGTGCTGTAAGCGTATAGTGACGGATGTGCGTTGTGGTGCAGTGGATATCGGCTCGGAAAGAAAAATTAGTGAGCTGAGTGCGAATTCCAGTTGAATACCCTGCATTAACTTAAGCACTGGTACCCTTGGGAAAGGTATTAATCCGTCCTTTCCCTCCAGTTATGGGTTAAATAACAAGGTTAGGACTTGGGGACCCTGTCCTCAAAAACAAATCCCAATGAATCTTGATACTCGAAAAAGAAAAATGTATTACTAGACACAAAACTTATATAAAAAAAAAACAACAATTGTTGAAAGAAAAAGGTATTACCAGTAATAAATAAATAAATAAAGTTTAGTTAGCAATAAATAACCTACCGAGGTTGATTTGCCATAAAAACGAAACAACCAACCATCATTGTTACTTAAATGGCATGTTTTAAGTTTTCAATTACTTTGAATAAATTATTTTTCTTCCATCACTCTTGGTTTTATTGGATTGTTAAAAAGTTCTCGTTTTTTTGGGTCACCCTGTAGATGAGGGAGAAGAGACGGATTAATATATTTTGCAAGGGTATTTGCGCGTAAGTGAAAGCAAGAAATTCGAATTCGGCTCTCTGACTTCGAGTTCCGAGCCGAGAGCAACTGCGCCACAAAGCACATCCTGTTCTAAAACCCTGTATTAAATGAGATGTAATTATCTCCACTACCCGGCATAGTTATTGGACCACCCCAGTTTTTAAAAAAATTATGTATTCCATACTATTTTTAGGTGGATAATTCTAATCTTTTCACTTTTCTTTTTTTTTCAATTGGATTAGATAGACTAAACTATCACCCGGTTCACACTCCACCCATGTCTATTGAACAGGTGTAGAGGCTCATCACTTGTTCCCTGTTTAGGATGTGGTTTCCGGCTTTCTCTTTTCCAATCTTTTCTCTCTTACGTAGCCCCCTGCACATCAGTGGCATTACCGCCTTGCTCGGGGTGATATGATTTTAAAAAAATGAAAATAGAATGGTTCTTTTGTTATTATTACTTTGCAAAATTTTACAAGGCAAAGAAGCAAAGATGAACTCGTCCGAATCACCCTAAACATTCTTCATTTTTTTCATTGATGAAACTGCAATATTGGTAATTATTAAATATTTATAAATTCATTTGATGCACCTGTTATCTTTTTTAATCGTTTCACCCCAAGCAAGGCATTCCACTGCCACTATTGCGCTTGGGGCTACATAGGGGGAAGTAAATAGAAAGAGTTGTTAGATATAGGAAATGTCAGAAGGGGGGTGATAGATAGTTTGGAGGATGGGAAAAGTATTTGAAAGAATGGAAGCGAGTTAGTTTGTCAGGAGGTGTCTATTGACCTTACATTTAAACTCCTATAGATTGTAGCCGTCGAGGAAGCAGTCTTGTGGAAGGGAATTCCACAGTCGGGAAGTACGAGAAAAGAAACTGTTGGAGTAGAAGTTGCGGTTGCATTTTATCGGTTTCACTGTAAAAGGGTGGGATCTAGTTGCTAATCTAGTATCTAGTGCAACTTCGAACCTAGGGGGCACCAGTGATCTACGTTCATCAGAGCAGAAGCCTTGAAAGTATTTATAGAAGAGACACAGGGAAACCACGTCGCGCCGGTTAGAGAGGGACTGCAGCCGGTCCGCCAAGTCGTGCAATATTAACAAAAGAACCATCCTATTTTCATTTACAATTATTTACTTGACAATCAGTCAGTTAAATGCCGTACGTGATACACGCTTGGGCGATCATGTCTCTTTCAAGACATGACTGACTGGGCAGAAGATTATCCCGCAGTAGGTTTTCATTGCTTTCTGCGGTAGACTGGTTGCCGACCAAGGCTATAGAACCCAATCTGTCCTGTTATTTGACAGATATCTAGAGGGGGAAGATATGTATTATATTATTAAGTATTAATTAGTGGGGGATCAGTTTATTACTTCATAACAATATAAAACTGATCCCCCACTTTATGACCATTGGAAGCCTCAATCATCTTTCCAACTATTATATTCAGTCAGCCAGTTAAGTGCCATACGTGATACACGCTTGGGCGATCATATCTCGAAAGAGACATGACTGACTGGGCAGAAGATTATCCCGCAGTAGGTTGCCATTGCTTTCTGCGGTAGACTGGTTGCCGACCAATGCTATAGAACCCAATCCATCCTGTTATTTAACCCATAACTGGAAGGAAGAGACGGATTAATACCTTTCCCAAGGATATTTGCGCGTAAGTGAATACAATGGATTCTACTGGAATTCGAACTCGGCTCCCCGGCTTCTCGTTCCGAGCCGATATCCACTGGACCACAAAAAATAGTATGAAATACATCAATTTTTAGAACACTGGGGTGGCCTAATAAATATGGCCGGTAGTGTATGTAAGCAGCTCGTTAACAACTACTCCACGAAAAGGCTCCATTTGTTACATTTATTAAGCACAACCGAACCAGATACAAGGACACAAGTGTGAAGCATTAGAGGCAAATCAAATTCACTCTGGTTTGAAACGCTAAACAAAACGAGCTTTCTTACTACTCAAATAACCTTAAGTCTATCACTGTTTCGGCTAAACGTCAAAACTAATCTTTCAGCCCCTATCTTAAGCTTCGTCTAAGTGCAGAAACCGTGCATTCGTTGAAGACTTTACAAGATATTCTTGATGGATTTTGGAATCACGAGTTAATGGCTTCGGTTTATTTCTGGATTTCATATCTTCATGGATTAAATCTTATAAGGTCTTAGGTTGGTGCAACGCTAGCCTTTCTGCTGGTCGGCTGTCTCGTTTTAAATTTATTTAAAGCGCGGTTTTTATTCAACTAGTAAAACACAGAGAAAGGGCAAGAGACGCAAATAAATGCAAGCAGCCCATACTCCACAAAATGAGGGATCAGTTTATATATTGATCATAATATAGAATTGATCCCCCATTTTGTATCCACATTATAAACAGTTGGCATATATATTCTTCTTCTATATGTCCTGTCCCTTCAGGACGTAGGCGATCATGGCTTTCCACGTCTCCCTATCCCTGGTGGCTCTTAGCACGCCTGCTCCTGTTACACAACCCAAACCCCGCTCTGCCATCCACTAGCTCAAGCCCATAAATCTAGAGTATATATGTATAAAAACTAGCATGGCCACAAAATGAGGGATCAGTTTATATATTGATCATAATATATAATTGATCCCCCATTTTATATCCACATTATAATTTTTTATAAACAGTTGGCATATATATTCTTCTTCTATATGTCCTGTCCCTTCAGGACGTAGGCGATCATGGCTTTCCACGTCTCCCTATCCCTTCTCCTGTTACACTATGCAACCCTCGTTCCATCATCCACCTGATTAGGTCCTTCAAATATGTTATCTGTTGCTTTCGCCTGTCTCTTTTTCCCTCTATCTGTTTTGTTAATAATAGGTTCTCCAAGCCTTCCTTCCTCATTACATGTCCCAGAAACGTTAGCTGTCTCTTCTTGATGCTCAGTATTAATTTTATTTTCGTTTCCATCCTTTCCAAAACCTCATCATTGCTCACATGCTCGATCCATGATATCCGCAGCATCCTTCTGTAGAACCAGATTTCAGTTGCTTCAAGTTTTTCCTTCATCTTGGATGATATTGTCCAGCATTCACTGTCATATTGAAGGACTGACAGCACATAGCAATCCAGTAATCTCTTTGTTTCTAGCACAAAATTTTCCTGTCTCTTAATACTCTTCTAAGCTTCTGGAATTATCTTTGTGCTTTTGGATCTCAGGAATATAAATGTATAGAAACTGCTGTGGTCACAAAGTGAGGGGTCAGTTTATATAGTGATTGTAATATGGAACTGATCCCCCACTTTATATCCAGAATGCTTCTGTAGAACCACATTTCAGTTGCTTCAGGTTTTTCCTTCATCTTTGATGATATTGTCCAGCATTCATTGGCATATTGAAGAACTGACATCACATAGGAATCCAGTACTCTCTTCTTTGTTTCTAGTGAAATTGTCCTGTTCCTTAATACTTTACTCAACTTCTGGAATGCTTCCTTTTGCTTTTGGATCTCAGGAATATAAATGTATAGAAACTGATGTGGCCACAAAGTGAGGGGTCAGTTTATATATTGATTGTAATATGAAACTCATCCCCCACTTTATATCCAGTATGCTTTCATCTTTGATGATATTGTCCAGCATTCATTGGCATATTGAAGAACTGACATCACATAGCAATCCAGTACTCTCTTCCTAGTTTCTAGCGAAATTTTCCTGTTTCTTAATACTTTACTCAACTTCTGGAATGCTCCCTTCGCCATGCCAATTCGCCTTCTGTGCGTCGCACTTTCCGTACCGTCAGTGAGACTCTTGATATCTGCAATCTGACAGTTGTCTGGGACAGTGCTTCTCAAACTATCTGATGTGGCGGACCGTTATTTTTTTTTTCAGTGTGCCAGGGACCGGCAAGCAAAGCCAGCCAATCTAACTGAGTAAGAGAGGGGGCAATGCGAACTACGAACTCCGGAATTTTTTTTTTAAATATGTACTATTTCAGGAACATTTTGAGATTATCTGTAATAAACATGAGGACATGATATCTTGTTCATTCTAAGGGCAGTCATCACTGACGTAACAAGTCTTTCCAGTGTGCTATTGACCGGTACTATATTTGTGCTATATTAGTTATGACCACTGATTTCGAGGGTACATATTTTTAAAAATCAAGAAAAAATATTTAAACTTAATATTAATACTTCATAAGCAATTTGAATTTAATAAAAGGCATTATTCTTCTAAAAAATAGACAACAAGTAAAACAAAATATTAATTTTGATTAATTTAAGACGTATTTAAAATATCCATATGACTAAACTTTTTTTCATTTTTTTTTTCTGGAAAATCTCCGCGTAACGATAGACGATGGATCGCGTATCGGCGATGGTACGCGTACCACACTTTGAGAAGCACTGGTCTAGGAGATATCTCAGGTATATATGACTGAACACAACATATTGTGATTCGTCTTCGGTTCGAGGAAAAATGATCAATTTAAACGGACAATGTACTACAGCAGTGGGAAATATACCTGACTTATTCTTCACCTTTGATTAAATGCCCACTACAAAGTTATTAGAAGCCATATTATATATATATATATATACATAACGAAGAATATTTGCTATTTTTGTAAGGTAAATTCCAAGAGAGACAAACTTAAGTAGAACTCAATGTTAAATTTTGTATTAAATTTAACAGACTAATATAATCTTAAAAATTTTTGGATATTCTACAAATCCATGGGTCATAAATATTTTGCAGTTAAGCCGCCGCTCTTCAGACCCAAATCATACAACAGTTTTTGTTTAAAATCCTAAACATTAACATCAACATTTCAACATTTCAACATTAACTGCTGTATGATTTTGGTCTGAAGAGCGACGGCTTAACTTATTTATGACCCATGGATTTGTAGAATATCCAAAATATTTTAAGATTATATATATATATATATATATATGGTTAAATAAAATAAAGACAAGAGGAAAACTGTATTTTAAATCGCCTACGCATTTCATCCTGTGATGGACTTTATCAAGGCAAAAAGACGGAATGAGCTTTATTCTAAATTATGTATCTATAAACAAACAGTGTTAGCAACCACAAAAACTTTCGTCTTTTTGCCTTGATAAAGTCCATCACAGGACGAAACGCGTAGGCGATTCAAAATACAGTTTTCCTCTTGTATTTATTTTATTTAACCATCCTGTCCTTAATCTCAGATCATAACTGAGTATATTTTTACACACACACACACACACACACACACACAACACATACACACACACACACAGACACACACACACACACATATATATATATATATAACAGACAATGAATGTTTACTATGTTTAATCATAGGTCGTTCTAAACATCGTATTTTACATTTAATTTCAGGTCAAAATAAAGACAAAAATTCTCCAACATTTGCATATTTTTCTATTATGCCGGTTTTAAGTTTCGGCTCACATGTGCCATCTTCAGAAAGGTTACAGGGACGTTAACATAAACACATCCACTATCAAAGATGATTTTATCTTATGTTGACACAAAACATTGCTAAGCAACGATAACAGTCGCCGAATAGCAGACGCAGTTCGTAAATTTGTAATGCGGTTCTATGACGCTAGACCGCGTGAAAGACCGAAATGTTGACAGAACCATATGTCTAAATGCAAAATAATGCGTTGTGACCAGATTGAAATGTGATTCTATTTAAGTGTGGGTTGTTTTAATTTAATGTAAATGTATTCAATATTTGAGGATTCTTTTTACTGTATGTAAAAGATATCCCCCCAACAATATACCCAAATACCAGACAATTTTTGACTTTATTTTCACTTGAAATAAAAACCAAAATATGATGTCTAGAACGGCTCATGGTTAAACATAACGCGTGCGTCCGGTCTGGTTTGAAGTGGTAGAAAAACAGCTGCCGGATTTTCAACGTGACTTTCCTGAAATTAAAATTCACAGCGTGGACAGGAAAGTTCACTGTTGTAAGGTTTGACTGGAAGACCAGATATTGTGACGAGACCATCACGACTAGCAACCCGAGAGCGTCGTCATAACTGGTGCCGTATTCAACAGCATCAACCCTGACACAGGTTCCGGACCTCATCGTAATTGGATTCTGTGACCGAGCCAGCCGGCCAGTCGGGCGAACGTGTCCCATTCATTGTCTCTTATATTTAACAGTATATGTTTAGAAAATTATCTGCTGCCTCGATACACTAAATTTAAGTTACATGATCTCGCAGCATTAAATGATCCTAACACCAAGAAAATTCAATGGAACCAACTTAATAAAATTTATCCAAATGTTGGAGAATTTTTGTCTTTATTTCCACCTGAAATTAAAGTAAAAATACGACGTTTAGAACGGCTCATGATTAAACATAATAGACATTCATTGTCTCTTATATTTAACAGTATATGTTTAGAAAATTATCTGCTGCCTCGATACAATATACATTTTTACCTCGTCATCAGACAATGTTTGCTCATTGTTGTAAAAATGATTTTCATTTGAATGTAAGAAACAATACGTTTGTTATTTAAAGTGTTAATATGAATGTGGAAAGACAGAAAAATTTATGTGTGTGTTTAATTTAACTAATCAGAATGGAGTTCAACTTTTAAATTATATATTTCATCTTCATCCTTTGCATAGAGCCTCTTCTGGTAGTCATGAGATATTTCACAGAATTAATCTATATCCACTGAGTCATGTGTCTTTAAGTTGTGGGGAACCTCAAGGCTGTGCAATGGTTAACGAGAATCATTACTGTTCAATAGTGAGTTCGATCCTCACTGACTGCCCCATACTTTCGGCCTTGTGTCACATCTAAGCTGCGTTTATAAAATTACCATGTGTCCTTAAGAGGTGAACAAGTAACTTACAAGGTTAAAGGGAGATAACACATGACTACCAAAAGTGACTATAAGCAAGGAATGTAGATCATATACCCCAATGATTGTAATAAAAACGTTCGGTTCAAAATTCCTAGCACCTGAAGAAGGCTGGAGCATAGAATGTCTGAAAGGTTGTACAAATGGCAACATAGATGAGGACAATAGTCTGAATAATGAAAATAACGTAAATAATACCTCATATCCGAAATATAGACAAAGAGTTCGGTTCGAAATTCCTAGTACATGAAGAAGGCTGGAGCGCAAAATGGTCGAAACGTCGTACAAATGGCAACAAAAATGAGGACAACAGTCCGCATATTGTAAATACTGTAAATACTACCTCATCTCAGAAATATAGACAAGGGGTTCTGTTCGAAATTCCTAGTACCTGAAGAAGGCCAGAGCGCACAATTGCCGAAACGTCGTACAAAAAGCAACAAAGATGAGGACAATAGTCCTAATAATGTAAATAGTGTACATTCCGCTATCTGGCGTGGTTTATGTTTATAGGTAACTTAAAAAGAGCAGCCCAAAATGCCAAATACAGGTCGGGGATACCAGAATCAAGCAGGTACAAAAATTTAAATACCTGAGAAGCGTTATAATAGAAGACGGAAAGTGCGACACAGAGATCCGGAGGCGAATTGGCATGGCGAAGGAAGCATTCCAGAAGTTGAGTAAGGTATTAAGAAATAGGACAATTTTGCTAGAAACTAAGAAGAGAGTACTGGATTGCTACGTGCTGTCCTTCCTTCAATGTGGCAGTGAATGTTGGACAATATCATCAAAGATGAAGGGAAAACCTGAAGCAACTGAAATGTGGTTCTACAGAAGGATGCTGCGAATATCATGGATCGAGCATGTGTGCAATGATGAGATCTTGGAAATGATGGAAACAAAAAGGAAATTAATACTGGGCATCAAGAAGAGACAGCTGAAGTTCCTGGGACACGCAATGAGGGAGATGAGCTTGGAGAACCTGATACCAACAGGCCAGATAGTGGGGGAAAAGAGACAGGGGAAAGCAGCGGATAACATATTTGAAGGACATAATCAGGTGGATGACGGAACGAGAATTGCTTGGTGTAACAGGAGAAGGCGTGCTCAGAGCCACCAGGGATAGGGAAACGTGGAAGGCCATGATCGCCTACGTCCTGAAAGGACAAGGCACATAGAAGAAGAATATATATGCCAACTGTTTATAAGAAATTATAATGTGAATATAAAATGGGGGATCAATTCAATATTATAATCAATATATAATTTGATCCCTCATTTTGTGGCCATGCTAGTTTCTATACATTTATATTCTAGATTTATGGGCTTCAGCTAGTGGATGATAAAGCCGCGTTTGTGTGGTGTAACAGGAGAAGGCGTGCTCAGAGCCACCAGAGATAGGGAAACGTGGAAAGCTATGATCGCCTACGTCCTAAAGGGACAGGGCACATAGAAGAAGAATCTTTGATTGTCTTCTAAGTGGTAGTAAGGATCGTAGAATAATTGAAAATAATTAGTTTTGTTTTGTTTGTTTTTTTCAAATTGTATTGATAAAATGTTTTGGGTAGGGGATTGAAATTTTAAATTGGTTGTTAATGTTCACAACTTTTGAAATTGTAGATTTTGTAAGTTCGTCTAACGTTGATAATTAAATGATGTCAATGCGGAATAAATTTAAACTTCTTTATTTATTTATTTTTTCAATGCATTTCTCTTCTCTATCTAGTTATTCTGGGCTGTATATTATTGGAGGATAACGTTTTAAGGCAAGCTGACTGCAAATGAAGTGTTTGGTATCAAATGTAAAGAATTAAGAACTTGTAAAAAAAATTCAAAGACTTCTCTTGAGAAGCCGAGAACCATTCGGTATTTTATTTTTGATCTAATGGTGAATTTAGAATGTATCGAATGTTATTCTTTCCAAGATATTTTACTTAAACAATCAGCATATTTTCAAGAGATTGATTAAGAATTATTAATATATACCAATGAACATGCTTGATCATGGAGAAAAAGTATAAAAACATTGGACGTATAATAGAATTTACTTATAAAATAGAAACAATCAATACATTACCTTTCATCGATAACATAAACATATGAGATAGATAGAGAGATAGATAGATAATGAAGAGACCGGGATAGATAGATAGATAGATAGATAGATAGATAGATAGATAGATAGATATGAAGAGACTGAGATAGATAGATAGATAGATAGATAGATAGATAGATAGATATGAAGAGAAGATGAATGAAAGACTGAGATAGATAGATAGATAGATAGATAGATAAAGTGTGTGTGTGTGTGTGTGTGTGTGTGTGTGTGTGTGTGTGTGTGTGTGTGTGTGTGTGATGTACAAGCAGCTGCCTAGGACAGAAAATCAAAGGACGAAAGATGGCTATGCAGTCATAGATAGAGAGATTTGGGTGTTGTTTAAAATTTGTTATATTTATAGGGATATATTTGTTTTTTACAAAACAGTCGTACAGGCTCCTTTTTACTTTATCATTTTTTTTCATTAGGCGCTCAATTATTCAAATCTTGTGCCAAACGAGACTAGAAAATAAATATGCACATAAAAGAAAAGAAAAGCCCATAAAACGCTTCATAACGGTTACTTAACTTTTGCGTCCCAGAGGCAAACGTTTTATAAATCCGTGTCCATAAAGAAGATTGGTAGACCCCATATATTTTCAAGTTCCCTAGTCTTCCAAAAGATTATTGTTCCTCCCAATGGGATTGAGTCTGGATTTCTTAAAACTGCTTGTTTCTTTTCTTTTCTACGCAACAGGAGCGGAAATGAAAATCTTACCGCCCAAGGAGACGGAAACGAGAACTTTTGTGAGTGGAACAGAACCAAACTTTCTCGCTGAACTTACCATTGGGTCGATGGTTTGAAGATAGAAGACAACAGAGTAACATTAGTCATTGATGCGTGGCAACACAAAATGGCTTTTTCTATGACGAACGCATGCTGCAATGTCCTAAAGCCAGAGGTGCCTTCAGCTAGACTCGGTTTCTACCACCCATACATGTTAAGTACAATAAATCAAACGGAAAAAAGGTGCAAAGAAAATATATATTTTACTTTTACTCTTGATATTGCAATATGAGAAATAGATAGATAGATAGATAGATAGATAGATAGATAGATAGATAGATACTAACAGGCTAGGATAGATAGATAGATAGATAGATAGATAGATAGATAGATAGATAGATAGATAGATAGATAGATAGATAACAAGGCTAGGATAGATAGATAGATAGATAGATAGATAGATAGATAGATAGATAGATAGATACTAACAGGCTAGGATAGATAGATAGATAGATAGATAGATAGATAGATAGATAGATAGATAGATAGATAGATAGATAGATAACTAACGGCTAGGATAGATAGATAGATAGATAGATAGATAGATACTAACAGGCTAGGAGATAGATAGATAGATAGATAGATAGATAGATAGATAGATAGATAGATACTAACAGGCTAGGATAGATAGATAGATAGATAGATAGATAGATAGATAGATAGATAGATAGATAGATAACCAAAAGGCCTAGATAGATAGATAGATAGATAGATAGATAGATAGATAGATAGATAGATAGATAGATAGATAGATAGATACAGAACAGGCTGGGTGGGATAGATAGATAGATAGATAGATAGATAGGTAGATAGATAGATAGATAGATAGATAATGAAGAGACTGAGATAGATAGATAGATAGATAGATAGATAGATAGATAGATAGATAGATAGATAGATATGACGAGACATAGATAGATAGATAAATAGATAGATAGATAAGATAGACTGAAGAGATAGATAGATAGATAGATAGATAGATAGATAGATAGATAGATAGATAGATAATGAAGAGACTGAGATAGATAGATAAATAGATAGATAGATAGATAGATAGATAGATAGATAGATAGATAATGAAGAGACTGAGATAGATAGATAGATAGATAGATAGATAGATAATAGATAGATAATGAGAGATAGATAGATAGATAGATAGATAGATAGATAGATAGATAGATAGATAGATAGATGGTAACAAACCGATAGAGAGAAAGAAAGAAACAATCAAACAGAGAAAAATAGACTAACAATTCTATTTAATTATTTTTCTAAAAGTAACCGAAGAAGTGATACCATGTTTTCAAGTCGTTTCCATCCCTCTAACTACATACTCAGTATCCCCCTCATGTGAAATATTAAAGAAATATTAACAACAACAAGTTGTTCGAATTCTATTTCGACATCTTTCCATAAAACTGATGAAGATGAATAGTTTTCCAAAGAACTTTCCCTTCTTGGTATTGTCATATAAAAGCGACGTTGTGAATATATTCATTTAATCTATCATTTTTTTTCTGATGAAATCTTTCGAGATAACAAAATGAGCTTTACAATTTCTTACGATTTCTCATTCATTAGCTTCCCCCCTCTCTCTCCCTCTCCCTCTCTCCCTCTCTCTCCCTCTCTCTCTCCCTCTCTCCCTCTCCCTCTCTCTCTCCCTCCCTCCCTCTCTCACTCTCACTCTCTCTCTCCCTCTCTCTCTCTCCCTCCCTCCCTCTCTCTCTCTCTCTCTCCCTCCCTCCCTCCCTCCCTCTCTCTCTCTCTCTCTCTCTCTCTCTCTCTCCCTCTCTCTCTCTCCCTCCCTCTCTCTCTCTCTCCCTCTCCCTCTCCCTCTCTCTCTCTCTCTCTCTCTCTCTCCCTCTCTCCCTCTCTCACTCCCTCTCCCTCTCTCTCCCTCTCTCTCCCTCTCCCTCTCTCTCACTCTCTCTCACTCTCTCTCTCCCTCTCACTCTCTCCCTCTCCCTCTACCCCTCTCTCTCTCTCCCTTTCTCTCTCTCTCTCTCTCCATTAAAAATCTAAACGTGAGCCGCCAAAACCTACCTACGGTTTCGTCTCGGGTTTTTTGTTCTTTCTAACGGGTACCCGACGTTTAGTGCTTGTACGTCGTTTGTGTCTTTTTTATCCCCCACCTTTGCCCTAAGAAGAAGTTCTCTTCTGGGTGTTCAAGACGATTAATTTTTATTTTTTTTTAATCATTTCACCCCGAGCAAGGCGGAAACGCCACTGATGTGCAGGGGGTTACATAAATGTAAAAAGATTAATTAGAAAAGAGTGAGGAGTACAAACTAGCTAGAAAGGAACAATAGAAAGCTGAGAAAGCAGGTGCGATGACAGATACATAGGTGGAGAGAAAGGGAAGGTTATACAGGGGAGGGGAGAGAGCTAGAGGCCAGTGGTTAGTAGATGAGTATTAACTTTGCATTTAAATTTCTGGAGGTTGTAGGAAAACAAGAATACGGGAGTGAGTTCCACAGGCGGGAAGTGCGAGAGAGGAAGCTGCAGGAGTAGAATTGTCGTCTGCATTTGGCTAACCTGACTGTGAATGGGTGGGACCCAGTTGCCAGTCTGGTATAGTTAAGTTAGCGCCAGTTCTAGCGATTTAGTTTCTTATAATTGGTGTTAGTTTCCCTGTGATTAGGATTATATATATATATGAATAAATATACATATTATCCTACGTTTATGGCAGAACTCAGAATTTCATGCTTTATGCAATCATTAGGTGCATATTTCAAACTGAAAGTTTAATAGATTTGAATTTAAGTTCATTCAATGCTAATAGGAATTAGATCTTATAAATTTAAGTTACTGCTCTATTAATAACTAGATAAAAATTTAAATATTCTACGGTTACATGTGAATGAAATATTTAAATTTAAAATTTAGCAATGAAATTAAAATAAAATAAAAATAAAAAGTAATAAAATGCAGAGAGAAAAAAATCAAAGGGGCGTAAATCGTGGGTCTTAAAAATGTAAATATTCGAATATAACATGTGCATATATATATATATATATATATATATATATAATACAGCTCTGTTCATATCTTGAGTACTGTAATACTATACTATATATATATATAATACTATACTATATATATATATAATATTAACTATAGCAGCAACTATACCAATAGTAAAACTAGTATTTATCAAGCTATAATTTAAATCGTCTTGTATAACCCACCGAGAACGAACTCGGAGGGAAAAAAATGGGAAGCAAAAAAAAAACAAAAAAACAAAAACAAACGAAATACATGAACAAAAAGTCAAGTACTCGTAAGAAAAAAAAAACTCAAGACGAAAACCCTAACACTAAAGCGCTCAATACCAAAGTAAAGCAAACAAAGACAGAAATCTAAGCAAGAGCCAACAACCGACCACGGTTTCGCCTAACGGCTCGTCAGGGAAATTGGCTGATATATATATATATATATATATATATATATATATATCAGTAAGTTAGATATGAAAATAAGAAAATGAATAGTAGTCGTGCATTGAATATTTTCAATCATTGCTCACTTAGTTGATGTTAAAGCATCTATTTTTATTTAACATTTTATTGATTCTTTTCTTTTCCAGATAATTGTGAACAATGTGCTCGCGTCAGTGATTTTCGAGTGATTGGCTTTCCCGTATACAGAAACTCGTAAGGCAAATCCAGTTCTGTAAGTGTATAATACCATATAACTTTAAAAAATGGCTTCCAAGTACATCTTAAACATCCATTTATTCTTTATGAATCCCATCTAAATGTTTAGTTATCTTTAAAGTCTATCTAAAAAGTCCCAGGTTTATTTGTACTATGTATAAAATTTGAGTTGTCTAATATAAACTACATTCAGTTCTAATTCATCTGAAGTCCATCTACACACCGATCCAAGGTAAAAATTTCTGCATTTTCAAGTTAAAATAATCTATTCTTTTCAGATAACTATTAATTTTTTTCTGATGTTTCAAATATAGTATTTTTCGGATCGGTCAGTCAGTTCCGTGCTATACGTGATACACGATTGGTCGATCATGTTCGAAAGAAATATGACTGACTGGGTAGAGATTTTTCTGCACTCGATTGCCATTACTTTCTGCGGTAGATTTGTTGCCAAAAGAATTCAATCTGCTATTTGACCCATAGCTCTGATATTACTCTTACCCCTGGTCTGATACTTTGTTATGTATTTTGATATTCTTCATAAAATCCTGACCTGGATATCGACCAGTGACTAACCAAACTCTTCTCCCTTCAGCTATGGAATTAAATTGCGGAACTGATTGGGTTCTATAGTCTTAGATGGCAACCAGTCTAACGCAGAAAGAAATGGCAGCCAACTGCGGGAAATTTCTTCTATTTAGTCAATCATGTCTCGAAAGGGACATAACCGCCTAAGTGTGTATCACGTATGGCATTTAACTGACTTACCAGATTGTCAGCTATGTTTCATCCTTTAACAGTTGAAATTGTTAGTTGTAAGTTTAACAACTGTGTTTTTCCCCTGCAAGTATAGCGTGTGGGGCGCTCAGCTATCGAATACGATAGTTATCTATTTAAACGCAATGTAAATCGTTATATGTCTCCCTAATTAATGTTTTTTATTACCACATATGGTTCCTTCTCTCTCAGTTACCCTTTGTATCTTAATGCCTTTAATTAAGCTGCATGAAGTTTTAAACAAAACTGTTATTTTTAGTTATGTAGAATTATGTGTGTTTTGTGTAAAATGAAGAATTTGTTTCGTTTTTTTTTTTAAAAAAAAAAACGAATATAGTGTTCTTTTATGCTGAGTGTTTTTTGACACAACGGGGCGGTTTCCTGCGAACCCCCCCCCCCACTAGACAAGATAATTACTCTTTTTACACCTATTTAATGCGATCATTGTTGTCACTAGCCTCTTCTCCGTGTTCTCTTTTGTTATGATCCATGTCGAGATTCCCAACCTACTGTTATAGTGCCCTCCTACGAGGAATGGACGCTTCCTCTTTTTTGTATATGCAATTACCTGCGTGACTTCCGAGCAGCAGTTAATCAAGAGCAAATAACGGCAGTTGACGACAGCTACTGGTCAGGCAATAAGCATAGTAATAATACCTTCGGAATTAATTATTTTTAGTTATTTATTATTAATACTTATACTAATACACTGTTTTGAACATACCTTCTTGTTCCGTATCTTATTTCCGGCACAAACCGGTTACTTTCACTTTGAGGTAAAGTTTTCGCCACAACTCCACAATTTGGAGACGAAGTTAGTTAGTCTTTTATTCCTTCCTTCCAGAAATCATTTTATCCTTTCCTTTAGTGAGTGAGCTTCTTGATCCTCCCCTTTGCCAGAATATACCAGCCTTTCTTAGGTTTATGAGATGGACGGGTCTTAACTAACATTCGTTATTTTCAGTTTGAAGTTCTGTTGCATTTTACCTTTGTATCTGTTTTGGGGAATTACCTACACACTAATATGAACTCAATATGACTTCATAAATACCGAGAGTTATCTACTCTAGGGGTTAGTAGTAAGTATCAGATACTACGATACTCTTTTGTTAGTAAGCCGTTCCGGTGCTAAGTTCTATTATACTCTATTTCCTCTGTACACTGTTTCTCTTTTGGAATAGAATATTGTTTCCAACCAGATACCGTTTCCGAGTTTTTCTTGTGACCCTTTTTCGAGGGCCACCTCAGTTTCAGGTTTCATCCCCTCTCCTGGACATTTTTATATCATTAGGAATTTTAATATATTCTTATGAAAAACAAATTTTATTCATAAGTTTTGCACATTTTTATGTTCCTCTATCAAAATATAATATCGTGGTGTGTGTAGGACTGGTAGATAATGGATGTTTTTTGTAGTGAATGAGCAAATTGCAATGAAGTTTTGGGTCGTGAATCCGGTTAGCTAGATATAGGATTGTCAGTGTCGACCAACCTCTCTATACATTTCCTTTATCCTTGTACCAGAATTGTATGTTATGCAATAAATGTAATATTCTTTTTTGATGAATGCACCTCTCCAGAACATGAGTGGACTCGTCTAATTAGCATAAATATTCACGCTAAGAAGTAGAAAAGGAATAGAAAAAGAGTTAGTGAGAGCGAGCTGGAAGCAAGTTTTATATCTTGACTACAGAATTCAGTAAGACTAAGTCAGCCAAGCGGCATTCTATTTCTTGATTGTGTTATATTCCTTTAATGCAACGAAGACATAACATATTACACTGCACCAATAGAATCTTATGAAATTATTCGTTCTACCTGCCCACTTCAGCTAAAGAAACGGAATAATCAATTATTTAGATTTTAGATCTATATTGAAATTGAAGTACATGATGCACTTGCTTTAACCAAGCACCAAAAAGAACTTACTAAGCAGCCCCGACTGAAGCGAGATGTCCGGAGTATCATAAAAAAAGTGATTGGCTTAAAATAGAGCTCAAGTTTTCATTTATCAGACTTTTTGTCCCTGAGTTTCCACCGCACTACAAGCTAACAATGCAAATCCATAAAAATCTGCGTACAGTCCAGTCATTTGGAATATGCTCCGTAAAAACAATCTGATCTACCCACGCTAAAATCGATCAAAATAGTACAAATCATGGAAATCAAACTTCAAGTTCTCGTTTCACTTCCTTTAAGTGGGTGCCATGAACAACTGGTGTCTGTCTTCAACAAAAGAACATTCAGGAAACGAAAGAAAAACATGTCGGAGGAAAATTTAAACAATTGGAAGGAAGAATTTTACCTTGGATTTAGAGTCAAGCCAATATTTTAATCTGTATTTGAGTTAAATAACTCCAGTAATAATTCATAAATTATTATATTCGGTAAAAAAAAAATATCTGCCAACATTGGTGAAGAGACAAAATAGAAAAATCCTATGTCACTTCTAAAGATTTCATTAGACTAAATTATGGTTTTATATATGGAATTCAAAATCCCATCTATAAAATAGGGTGGGTGGAAAGAAACTTCATTTAACCCTCTAGGGCCATTCGTATCATATTTGATACAGTATTTCCCTATAAGGAAACATTTGGTATTTCCCTATAAGGAAACATTTGGTATTCATTGACTGAGCAGTCAGTACTGCTTTCATTTGAAATTTATAAAATATTTCTCTTAAAAATTTTTTTCAGGAAAATATTTCTTTCAAGGCTTGTTTTCATACTGTATCAAATATGATACGAATGGCCCTAGAGGGTTAAATCGAGTGTACACCTGCTATCAAAAACGACGGCAAAATATTCAAGAGAATTATATATATATATACACTACCGGCCATAATTATTTGGCCACCCCAGTGTTTTAAAATACGGTGTATTTCATACTATTATTTGTATTTATTGCAAAGTGAATAATTGTAAATGCAATTTGCTCATTCACTACAAAAAACATCCATTATCTACCAATCCTACACACACCACGATCCTTTGTTAATACTGCAGAATAACATGTGCATCAAATGAATTTATAAATATTTAATAATTACCTATATTGCTGTTTCATCAATGAAAGAATGAAGAAAATTTAGTGTTATTCGGACGAGTTCATCTTTGCTTCCTTGCCTTGTAAAATTTTGCAAAGTGATAATAACAAAAGAACCATTCTATTTTCATTTACAATCATTCACTTGGCAATAAATACTAAAAATAGTATGAAATACATCGATTTTTTTTTTTGGTTTTTTTTAATGGGGTTGGCCTAACAATTATGCCCGATAGTATATATATATATATATATATATATATATATATATATATATATATATAGCAAATCTACAGGGTGCGATGAGTAAATTGTCGCTATTTGCCTTGTAAAATTTTGCAAAGTAATAATGACAAAAAAACATTATTTTCATTTGGCAATAAATACTAAAAATAGTATGAAATACATCATTTCTTTTAAAAAACTGCGGTGACCTAATAATTATAACAGATAGATAGATAGATAGATAGATAGATAGATAGATAGATAGATAGATCAAAAATGAAAATGGCATGAAGGTAAAATCCGAAAACAGATCCTATTAATATTAATCTCATTAATTTTTAAAATGATCCTGGTAGAGGGCTCGGTGCAAATCTATTTACAGAGCCAAATATGTATATTTTCAAATAAAACTCCCGGAAAATTATATCTGGCGTATGGCCATTTCAGCGAGGAAAAACCTCACTTCCTCAGCGGCAAAAATTTTCTCATTTTTTTCTTTTTTCTCTTCTTCCCTACCCTCCATATCAATGTCTAGACGACAACCTTCTAACAAAATCTACTCACTCTTTGAACACCCCTCCTTTCTGATATTATCTTTTTTTTTTATTCCTTCTTTCATATAAACTTCCGGGTATGCTTTTTTTTTTTAGCAAACTTCCGGTAAATTAATTTTGTACTGTATTTACAAAATATTTGTAGAAAAGAAAAAGGGAACCCACACCACATCGGTGAGAAAGTGACTGCCAAGTCGAGATGCCAGCTCAAAATCGATTGCATTAAAGATAATTATTTGGATTTTGCCTAGAGTCTCGAGATGAATACCAGGAGCATCAAACCAGATACGGCTGCTGTATTACCATACACGGATGAATGATAGATTTGTAAATGTACCAGATGGATTCTGACGAGAAAAATGTTCTAACACGACACACTGACCCAGCTTTCTTTGCATTGAATGCAGCTACTGATTCATGTGCATTGTGGTTCAGTGGATATCGACTCGGAACGACAAATCTCTTCTCTCCAGTTATGAGTTAAATAATACGACAGATTGGGTTCTAGAGCAACCAGTCTACCGCAGAAAGTAATGGCAACCTACTTCGGGATAATCTTCTGCCTAGTCAGTCATGTCTCTTTCGAGACATGATCGCCCAAAGCGTGTATCACGTATGGCACTTAACTGCCTGACTGATTGTAATAGTTGAAAACATAGTTAAAACTTCTTCGGAGCATAAAGTGGGGGATCGGTTTTCTATTGTTATTAAGTAATAAACTAATCCCTCAGTAATTACTACATAATAATATAATACATCTCCTCCCCATCTAGCTATGAATCAAATAACAGAACAGATTGAATTCTATAGTCTTGGCTGGCAACCAGTCTACCGCAGAAAGCAATGACAACCTACTTCGGGATAATCTTCTGCCTAGTCAGTCATGTCTCTTTCGAGACATGATCGCCCAAAGCGTGTATCACGTATGGCACTTAACTGCCTGACTGATTGTAATAGTTGGAAACATAGTTAAAACTTCTGGGCATAAAGTGGGGGATCGGTTTCCTATTGTCATGAAGTAATAAACTGATCCCCCATTAATTACTACTTAGTAATATTTAATACATCTCTTCCTCCTCTAGCTATGAGTCAAATAACAGAACTGATTGAATTCTATAGTCTTGGCTGGCAACCAGTCTACCGCAGACAAGTGCCATACATGATACACGCGACATAAATCGCCCAAAGCGTGTACTACGTATGGCACTTAACTGACTGACTGATCCAATGTAGTCGCTCCACTTCAAGAAACTTGAGGACAAGAAATGGCAGTGCGTTGCTCTCCTGGAGTTTTTCTAGCGTGAACCATGCTGATAGAAGAGAGGAATGTTTCACGACGTTGGTTAAATAAGAACTGTTTTGTTTTTGCATTCAAATTTACCAGCCATTTGCTGCCTCGGTTTTATCACTGACTTGGCGGTCCTTTTCAAGAGAAGCAACCATATCTCAGAATTGTTTTAAGAGAAGACGGAAAGGCTACACCGAAATCCGAAAGAGTATTCGGATATCGAAATATGGCTTCTAAAAGCGAAACAATGTATAAAGATTAAGAAAAATTTCGTTAGAAACAAAACAAAATAGTATTGAAGTGTTATGTAATACTAGCAGTATAGCTCGGCGTTGTTCGGGTGTAATGAAAGCTTTAAAACTAATCCATGGTCCTGGAGCTCAGACTCTTAGGACGTTGGCACGAAAGACGAAGAAGCAATAGTTGTTTCCAGTTAAAGCGAAACCGTAGACTGAAAGAAAAATGAATGGATGTAAATCAAAGTTTGATTTCCTTGTATCGATATCAAATAAGTTTTTTTAGTCGTAAACTGAATTTTGAAGGCTAAATAAGTCCTCTGAGTAAATCGTATCCCGGCTGAGACTAAGAACCACAATTATACTTACTTAGAGCCAATCCCGAAGCAAAAACTAAAATAAAAGGGCTAAAAAAATACAGACATACAGGCAAATAAACAGACACACACACACAAACATTTTGCCTTTTATATATATATATATTATCGATTTTCTGCATTATTGTAAGAACTGCAACCTTGAAACTTCTGAATATCGTTTCTTATGTCTTTGTCTATGAGTGTATCAAATTTGATTAAAATCGGACCACTCCTTCTATAAACCGATTTTTTTTTATAATCGATTTTCGATATTTATCTGGGGTATCTCGACACAAAACCTAGCTAAGAACACTCGCAGACGCTTATAGTACAACTGTGTAAATTTTCAAGAAAATCGGTTCAGCTGTTTCGGAGTCTGTAGGTAATGGACACACAGACACACACACACAGACACTCACACACACAGAGAGAGAGAGAGAGAGAGAGAAAGTTCCATTTATAAATAAGTTTAGAACATGTATGCTGCATGGTAACGAATGCTAGACAGTTTCCTGACAGATGAATTAGAGATTTTAGGCAACAGGAAGTATACTGAGATTATCAGAGACTGAACATGAGACATCAAAATCTAAAGGCATATTGAAATACTGAAATATGTCTTCTAAAAGTTAAGTAAAGTACTAAGTAACATGAAATATTTCATTATAAACAAATAAAAGAGTTCTGAACTGTTATATAATGTTAGTGCTTCTATACAGAAATAAATGCTGGACCATTTCCTCACAGATGAAGAGGTTTGAAGCAACAGAAATGTGTCTCTACAGAAGGATACTGAGAATACCATGGACTGAACATGTGTGCAACGACGAATGTTTAGAGAAAATGGGAACAAGGAGGGCACGTATGTGTAACATCAGTTGCAATTTCATTATAACGAAAGGAGGCTTAGAAAATTTGACACTCAGATGACATACTGAAGACAAGGCAGATAGTGGAAAGTTGCGCTTGAGCTACCTAACGCGCTAGTGTAAATGTTTAGCCGAACAGAAAAGAAGATAAATAGCAAAAAGACAAACTTTAGTAAGGGCTAAAAATGATAGGAAGTTGAGGAGTGTCATGAACTCCAATGTCTTTGAAGGGACTCGGTAAAAGAAGAAAAAATGCAAAGGACAACATTGAATTTACATATGGGTAAAATAGTTTCACCAACCCACAACTAAACAGGCGTATTGAATATAGCTATACCATCTATATAAATAAAAATTTATTGTCCGTTTGTTACTATCCGCTAATCTACAAAACGGTTGCACCAATTGTTTTGAAATTTTACTATAGCATTTTAATCGAATACGAGCGGGTTTTTATATACCTTATATTAAAAAATATCTATATAAATAAAAATGTACTTGTCCGTTTGTTACTATCCGCTAATCTTGAAAATGGCTGAACTAATTGTTTTGAAATTTTACTATAGCATTTTAATCGAATAAGAGCGGGTTTTTATATACCTTATATTAAAAAATATCTATATAAATAAAAATGTACTTGTCCGTTTGCTACTATCTGCTAATCTAGAAAATGGCTGCACCAATTGTTTTGAAATTTTACTATAGCATTTTAATCGAATACGAGCGTGTTTTTATATCCCTTATATTAAAAAATATCTATATAAATAAAAATTTATTGTCCGTTTGTTACTATCCGCTAATCTAGAAAATGGCTGCACCAATTGTTTTGAAATTTTACTATAGCATTTTAATCGAATACGAGCGTGTTTTTATATACCTTATATTAAAAAATATCTATATAAATAAAAATGTACTTGTCCGTTTGCTACTATCTGCTAATCTAGAAAATGGCTGCACCAATTGTTTTGAAATTTTACTATAGCATTTTAATCGAATACGAGCGTGTTTTTATATCCCTTATATTAAAAAATATCTATATAAATAAAAATTTATTGTCCGTTTGTTACTATCCGCTAATCTAGAAAATGGCTGCACCAATTGTTTTGAAATTTTACTATAGCATTTTAATCGAATACGAGCGTGTTTTTATATACCTTATATTAAAAAATATCTATATAAATAAAAATTTATTGTCCGTTTGTTACTATCCGCTAATCTAGAAAATGGCTGCACCAATTGTTTTGAAATTTTACTATAGCATTTTAATCGAATACGAGCGTGTTTTTATATCCCTTATATTAAAAAATATCTATATAAATAAAAATGTACTTGTCTGTTTGTTACTATCCGCTGATCTAGAAAATGGCTGCACCAACTGTTTTGAAATTTTACTATAGCATTTTAATCGAATACGAGCGTGTTTTATTTACCTAATATCAAAAAAGATTACAATATTAAAAGACTATATATTTTGCAAACTCGATTAGAGCCGATGAGAGCGGAAGCATAAAACTTTCATTTTCAATATAGACGCCTTTACAGAAACTCTGTTATTTTATAGAAAACATATGTAAACTCCACATTTAAGGTAAACAAAATTATATATTCTAGAATTTTTTTGGATCAAATACGAAACTTATACACACACAATCTATATAAATATTTATACACGATTCTCAAATTTAGTGCACAAGTCCCTATTTCGTTGTCTTAATAAATAAATTTCTTGTTTTACTTTTTTTAAACCTAAGCCCTTTTTTTATAATTATCTTTATTTTGGCGGGTGTAAACAACATAAATCCTTTCCCTTTTTTTTAAAAAAAAGTTTTTATTCATTTTTTTTTTCAGCGAATTATCAACGATATCCCATTTATTTTGCTGGTTTCGTACATCATTTTTCAATTTAACCAAACTGAGCCACAGCAACGCGTGGCCGGGTACAAGCTAATTGTTTATAAGGCAGGGGTACATCCAACAAGAGTACGTATTGGTTTTAGAGTTACACGTACTATTTTTTTTTTTTTAATCATATCACCCCGAGCAAGGCGGTAACGCTACTGATGTGCCGGGGGCTACGTAAGAGTGAAAAGATTGGAAAAGAGAAAAACGGAAACCAAATCCTAGACAGGGAACAAGGGATGAGCCTCTACACCTGTTCAATAGCTGTGGGTGGAGTGTGAACCAGGCAATAGTTTAGTCTCTCTACTCCAATTGAAAAAAAAAGTGAGATGTTTGGAAAAGAGAAAACCGGAAACCACATCCTAAACAGGGAACAAGGGATGAGCCTCTTAACCTGTTCAATAGACGTGGGTGGGGTGTGAACCGGGCAATAGTTTAGTCTATCTACTCCAATTGAAAAAAAAAGTGAGATGTTTGGAAAAGAGAAAACCGGAAACCGCATAGGTGTAGAGGCTCATCCCTTGTTCCCTGTTTAGGATGTGATTTCCGGTTTTCTCTTTTCCAAACTTCTCACTTTTTTTTTCAACTGGAGTAGATAGACTAAACTATCGCCCGGTTCACACTCCACCCACGTCTATTGAACAGGTTAAGAGGCTCGTAAACAATAATATAAATAATTTCTGTTATTTAAGAAATTTATTTGTTAGTGATTGTGTAGCGCCAATTTACTAGGTCCAACAACAGAGAGTCTTCTTCGTAGTTTTTATAGATGTTGGTTGTAATTTCTTTAAGTTTATCGTTTCCCTTTGACCTCATACAAAAATCTAATAATCAATTGATTCGTTTTCTAAATTTTATTAACACTTCTGAGGTTATTTAAAGCCAGAAAATATGTTGCTTTTTATATTGTAAGAATCTTCTTGGAAATAATAATAGTTTAGTGAAACAACTCTTACTAATTAACCCATAGCTGGGGAAGAAGAGGTGAATTCATACTATTTGCGCGTAAGTAAATATAACGAACCGAACTAGAATTGGATCTCCGCTATCTGATTGAAAATATCCTTTACAGTACGAGTTCATCCAAGCTTACAGCACCTGGTAGTCCCAAACGGTCACCCATCTAGGTACCGACCAGGTTAGACGTTGCTTAAATTCATAAGCATAGAACCCTATTAAAAGAATACATTGAATGCGATTAAAAACCTCTTGGCTTCTATCGATCTGGCGATAACTTTGCTAACAGTCGAGAATAATCTGTTTTAATTAATTCTAGAAAACAGACACCTAACCGAGCAGTGTGTATTGCTTCTTATGGTATCAATCTTTGACATAATAACGCATTGAACATAATACATAAAAATAAGATAATAGGTACCTAGCGAAGTCTGGAGAACGGCTTTAAAACACGCAAGCTGCCGAGATTTCTAAGCCGGAGAGACGAGTTTTCAGGCCGTAAATTGGATAGTGCTGGTCACCAGTCAGTGGATGTCAGATACAACAGATGTGCAGAGTGAAGATGGCCACTGTTCGTCCGTCCAACTGTTTTCTCAGTCACAGCGACGTCATCGTCAGCCAAACATGACTGCAAGACACAAGAGACAATTAAAATGACAGACACGCAAGGTAACATGTGAATATAGACACATTTATGTGATTCATGTTGGCGTAATTGATATCTTTAGTCGGTACGATTAATAAGATAGATAGATAGATAGATAGATAGATAGATAGAAAAGGAATAGGGTGAGATAGATAGATAGATAGATAGATAGATAGATAGATAGATAGATAGATAGATAGATAGATAGATAGAAAAAAATAGGGAAAAAAATGAGATAGATAGATAGATAGATAGATAGATAGATAGATAGATAGATAGATAGATAGATAGATAGAAAGAAAGATAGATAAGGAATAGGGTGACATAGATAGATAGATAGATAGATAGATAGATAGATAGATAGATATGAACCAACTGAGATAGATAGATAGATAGATAGATAGATAGATAGATAGATAGATAGATAGATAGATAGATAGAAAAGGAATAGGGTGAGATAGATAGATAGATAGATAGATAGATAGATAGATAGAAAGAAAGAAAGAAAGAAAGAAAGAAAGAAAGAAAAGGAATAGGGTGACATAGATAGATAGATAGATAGATAGATAGATAGATAGAAAAGGAATAGGGTGACATAGATAGATAGATAGATAGATAGATAGATAGATAGATAGATAGATAGATAGAAAAGGAATAGGGTGACATAGATAGATAGATAGATAGATAGATAGATAGATAGATAGATAGATAGATAGATAGATATGAACCAACTGAGATAGATAGATAGATAGATAGATAGATAGATAGATAGATAGATAGATAGATAGATAGATATTAAAGTAAATAGAAAAACTGCTGCGTTAGTCTAAAAGAGCTTTAACTGATAATTATTTGCGAATATTATTTACCGAAATTAAAATGCGATATCTTCTCCGTGTCTCCTTTTAATAAATCGTTCGGAAAGATTCAGTAAACGATGATAAAAATGAGCGACTATCGCTTCACAAGAATCAACACTGATGTAAGATCAAACCTCCTCCGTTGGGAAGAACAGCGCCTCAGAGCTTACAAATGTCCGTTGCGGAATTAATTGGCGGGAGTTTATTTGGTACGTCTCTTACCAAAAAAAAGGAAGAAAGAATTTTTTTCTCGTAACAATGAGTGGAATTTTCAGATCAATTTCTCCTCGACGTCGGTTTTTGAGGTCGGTTTCGCTTTATTTTTGGTGGCATAAATAATTCTGAAATTATTTACATCCATATATTTTCAACATCAGTCTGAATTTTGCATCAGGCTTAGAAGCCTGATGATTACTTGAAATGTTTCACGTTTTTTTTTTATCCTATTGTCGCTGTTTTTGGAGTGGAACAAGCCAAACACTCACATACGTACACACACTCACATACTAACATACACGCACACACATACTCACACAAATGTGTTACTGAATAAGGATTTATATATATATATATATATATATATATATATGTATATATATATATATATAGTCATCCACCGACAGATCTGTTTCGCTGTATTACAGCTCATCAGTACGGCTTAGACTCGACTCCGTTCGCTTCCTAACCCAGGATTGACACACACACACACACACACACACACACACACACACACACATATATATATATATATATATATATATATATATATATATATATATATATTCAGTTAGGTAGATGTTAGTCTGTGTCCCTGGGTTCCACGCTTTCGCAATCATTTTGTCTGACGATCTCAAAAGCGTGAAACCCAGGGTCACAAACTCACACCTATTTAACTGATAGTTCTATCACTGATATTGAGCGCTTTCAAATAAGTTTCGCGCAAATATAATATATGAATAATAGAATATACATAACAAATTGCATATATATATATATATATATATATTCATAAATTATAACATGGATATGTTACAATATCACTACAAAAGTTGCCATTTTGTTTCAAAACTTTTGTGTCTTTTCAAGTGATGTGATGGTTCTTAAATGAATGGTTTAATAGTCTGAAAACGAGCGTGGCACCTTTAATCAGGGAGGTATTATTGTATATACAATGTGGACCAATTTAATATTATTCCAACAATACTTGGATATATATATATAACTGTAAATTTATGTTTGAACACGTCTCGAAAAACCCACCGAGTATAAACGCGGGTGGTTGAAAATGGAAACAAAAAAAAACATTTGTCAAAGTCAGCCAGTCAGTTAAGAGCCATACGTGATAGACGCGTGGGCGATCATGTCTCGAAAGAGACATGACTGACTGGGCAGAACATTATCCCGCAGTAGGTTGCCATTGCTTTCTGCGGTAGACTGGTTACCAACCAAGGCTATAGAACCAAATCTGTCCTGTTATTTAACCCATAACTGGAAAGAAGAGACGGATTAATACCTTTCCCAAAGGTATTTGCGCGTAAGTGAATACAATGGATTCAACTGGAATTCGAACTCGGCTCCCCGATTTCTCGTTCCGAGCCGATATCCACTGTACCACAACGCACATCCTTAGGATCTTACACAAAATAAATACACAGAACTTGTCTATATTATTCAATGAAACTTGTATTAATGAAAAAATGCTGCCAAAATACACACAATTTAAATTACATGATCCAGCAGCCAACAAACCGTCACCACCTTGAAATTTAAATGGAGCCTTGTGAAAAAGCAAATCGAAATAGCAAAAGAAAACCTCGATACACTATACATGAACAAATATATATATATATATATATATATATATATATATATATATATATTGTGTGTGTGTATTTTGGCAGCATTTTTTCATTAATACAGATTTCATTGAATAATATAGACAAGTTCTGTCTATTTATTTTGTGTAAGATCCGTTCGTATGATCTGATTAGCTTGATAGTGTTGTCATGGAAAGACGACAAGAAATCGCAATAATTGTTGATTTTTTTATCAGATTGAGCTTTCGGCTTACATAAGCCATTATCAAAGGATGAACATTTAATATACAGTGAACATAGAACATTTCAATTATTAACAGTGTGGAGTTATACAGAGAAAATTAAGCTGGTCCATTTTTCTGCGTCGCACATGGCCGCAGGCCGAGAAGGAATGGTGGTAGTGGGTTTATTTGTTCAATTGCGTGTATAGTGGCATGAGGGGATTGGTCTGGGAACTGCTGCTACTATGGTGTAGGGGGTAAGTATATTAACTATGACCTCTCCCGTCGATTATAGGCATTGAAGTATGTTAGTGGAGGTGTCAAAATTTATTTTATTTAAGCTAGGTTTAAACTGTTTGATGTAGATAGCTTCTAGAATTTTAAGTTTTCGTTTATTATTTTCTTGTCTAAGTATATATGTATTTTCAACAAGTGTTTTCCTAAGAAGTGTGTGTTGATAGCCACTATAAGTGGCTTATATATATATTTACTAGCATCATAACCCGGCGTTGCCCGTGCAACTCAGAATATTTTAGTAGTAGGCGAGAAAAAATCTATTTTCTTTTGTTTTGTGTAAACAAGATTTGATGTTTTGTGTGACATTGAAAACAACATTGCGTTTGTTTTTGTTTCAAAATTACAGGGAAAATATTTACATTTTTTGTTGACTAAATGAATTTAACATAAAAATAAAAATTATTTATTTTGTTTTACTGAAATTAGAAATATAAAAACTATTACGCTCTCAGTTTAGAAATTTTCGAAGAATGTTTAAAAATGTAGACATTTAATTTTAGAGGAAAATGTTACATTAATGCCACACGAATTATAGAGAGTTGATTTCCTGCATGAAATATTCAGCGAAAAAAAGCTTTATATTTTTTTAATTTTATTTTCTGAAGTATGAAATATTAAATCTGAAAAAAAAAAGACTTAAATAATTAAATAAACCATTGGCACTATTTTTTTTTACATATTTTGTTTTTGTTTTAAAAAAAAATACTTTATTTTTAAATATTTCTTTTGTTTCAAAATTACGGGAAAGATATTCACGTATTTTTGTTGACCAAATGAATTTTTAAATCGTCGGAATAAAAATTAAATATAAAAGCTCATTTATTTTTAATAAAAAATATTTTAGTCGTATTTGACACGTGTGATTTGATTTCTGTGACGTAATCTAGCAACCATTTAGATCTTAGATGTTTTGCGGAGCAAATGTAAACAATCGGCTCCATTGGCCAAAAAGTGCGAAAGGGAAAATTGCTGAACTTAAACCCAAAAAGTCTGTGTCGACCTGGCTTCCTTGTAGATATGTGTCCCTAGAAAGTTTGAATGGCGTAGCTTAAAAATTGTAGGCGTGCATAGGGAATAGCCACACACAGACTCACAGATTGCCTTTTATATAGAGAGATATTATATATTCTGTTGAATTATGTTTTACGCGTTGTAATGTAAGCTTCTTTGGCTCTCATATTTAGTATAGTCGGCAATGTACGTCTTACAAGGTATAGGCAACTATCCGATTAAGGATTTCTTGTTTTTGGAAGTGTTGATCGATTTCAATTGTGTTTGAGGAGAAGTAAATTCAATAGAATCATAAACACAAGACATTTATTTCATTTGCTATCAGCATAAAAAGACCGTTTTTTTGTTTGTTTTGTTTTTTTGTTTTTTCGTAGATACTCAAAAGCCGAGCTGTGATAATGGTTTTATCTGCTTATCTGCCAACACAGAAATCCCTTGGTGATAGTCATCTTGCAATAATGCCTTAGAACCTTCAAGACGAATCAACAAAGGTAATCTCATTTAACCTCCCGTTGGCACCTATATTCAGTGACGATTTCTAAGCTCAAAATATTTTATGAGTATAGAAAAGTAGACGACATTTATATGTTAGCAATAAATTCCGTAATAGCAGATACATAAATGTCGGTAGAGGGAAAGAGAAAAAATGGACATATCTGCACTGTAAACAAAACAATCACATTGAGCACGAGATATTAACGGGAAATAGGAATACGGCTTAAAGAGATCAATCAGTTCTTTTCATCGGGGGAATAGAACCACCTGAGAAAGATTTCACGTAGTCCGTATGCAGATTAGGATGAGCACTGTGGTGCAGTGGATATCGACTCAGTAAGGACAAAGCGGGGAGCCGAGTTCGAATTCCTAGTCGAATATCTTGCATTCATTTACGCGCAAATACTCTTGGGAAAGGTATTAATTCGTCTTTTCCCTCCAGTTATGTGTTAAATAATAGAGCAGATTGGGTTCGATTGCTTTAATTTGCAACCAGTCTTCCGCAGAAAGTAATGGCAACCTGCTGCGGGATAATCATCTGCCTAGTCAGTCATGTCTCTTTTGAGACATTATCGCCCAAGCGTGTATCACGTATAGCACTTAAATGGTTTTTGGATGTGTGTTGTGGTGTAGTGGATATCGACTCGGATCGACAAATCGGGAAGCCGAGTTCGAATTCCAGTTGAATTCCTTGCATTCATTTACGCACAAATACCGTTGGGAAAGGTATTAATGCGTCTCTTCCCTCCAGTTATGGGTTAAATAAGAGAGAAAATTGGGTTCGATTGCTTTAATTTGCAACCAGTCTTCGGCAGAAAGTAATAGCAACCTACTACGGCATAATCCCCTGCTCAGTTAGTCATGTCTCTTTTGACACATAGATCGCCCAAGCGTGTATCACATAGGGCACTTAACTGAAGTAATGATTAGGTTACATGATCAGATGAAAATGTATCATGTGAGGAAAAGCAGTTGGTTCATATTATTATTGGGGAAAATGATTTTATCAGAAGACTAGCGGTATAGCCCGGCGTTGCTCGGGTGTAATGAAAGCTTTAAAACTAATCCATGGTTCTGGAGCTCAGACTCTTTGGACGTTGGCACGAAAGGCTAAAAAGCAATAGTTGTTTCCAGTTAAAGCAAAACCGTAGACTGAAATAAAAATGAATGGATGTAAGTCAAATTTTGATTTCCTGGTATCGATATCAAATAAGTTTTTTTTCGTCGTAAACTGAATTTTGAAGGTTAAATAAGTCCTCTGAGTAAATGGTATCATGGCTGAGACTAAGAATTACAATTATACCTACTTAGAGCCAAACCCGAAGCAAAAACTAAAATAAAAGGGCTGAAAAAAATACAAATTTTGCTTGCCTGGTATCGATATCAAATTTTCTGCAATATTGTAAGAACAGCAACCTTGAAATTTCTGAATATCGCTTCTTATGTCTTTGTCTGTGAGTGTATCAAATTTGATGAAAATCGGACCACTCCTTCTATAACCCGATTTTTTCGATTATCGATTTTCGATATTTATCTGGGGTACCTCGACACAAAACCTAGCTAAGAACACTCGCAGACGCTTATATTACAACTGTGTACATTTTCAAGAAAATCAGTTCAGCCGTTTCGGAGTCTATAGGTAACGGATACACACACACACAGAGAGACAAAGTTCCATTTATAAATAAGTTTAGATAGATAGATAAGAAGAAAGTATGTCAAGCCCGGACAGAACAGTTGGTTCGTAATATTATTAGGAAATAATGATTAGGTTCAGATTATAAAATGAAAGTGTATCTGGCGTTATTAAGGTAGTTAGTTCATATTATAATTAGGAACAAATGATTTGGATGAACGATAAGATGAAAGTGAATCTTGTGAGGAGAAGGATGTGACTTCATATTATTATTAGAAAAATAATGCTTGGTTCAGATGAGCAGACGGAAGTGTGTCAGAAAAGGAGAGGATAGTTGATTCATATTATTTGGGGGAAATATTAATTGGGACAGCTAAGTATGTCTAGTGAGGAGAAGGCAGTTGGTTCATATTATTTTGGGAAATAATGATAGGATGAGACGGTAAGATGACAGTGTGTGTCGTGAGGAGAAGGGAGATGCTTGATATTATTATTGCGTAATTAATGAATGTCCCAGATGATAATATGAAAGTGTGTCAGGCGAGGAGAAGGCAGTTGGTTCATATTATTTTGGGAAATAATGATAGGATGAGACGGTAAGATGACAGTGTGTGTCGTGAGGAGAAGGGAGATGCTTGATATTATTATTGCGTAATTAATGAATGTCCCAGATGATAATATGAAAGTGTGTCAGGCGAGGAGAAGGCAGTTGGTTCATATTATTTTGGGAAATAATGATAGGATGAGACGGTAAGATGACAGTGTGTGTCGTGAGGAGAAGGGAGATGCTTGATATTATTATTGCGTAATTAATGAATGTCTCAGATGATAATATGAAAGTGTGGCAGGCGAGGAGAAGGCATTTGGTTCATATTATTTTGGGAAATAATGATAGGATGAGACGGTAAGATGACAGTGTGTGTCGTGAGGAGAAGGGAGATGCTTGATATTATTATTGCGTAATTAATGAATGTCCCAGATGATAATATGAAAGTGTGTCAGGCGAGGAGAAGGCAGTTGGTTCATATTATTTTGGGAAATAATGATAGGATGAGACGGTAAGATGACAGTGTGTGTCGTGAGGAGAAGGGAGATGCTTGATATTATTATTGCGTAATTAATGAATGTCTCAGATGATAATATGAAAGTGTGTCAGGCGAGGAGAAGGCAGTTGGTTCATATTATTTTGGGAAATAATGATAGGATGAGACGGTAAGATGACAGTGTGTGTCGTGAGGAGAAGGGAGATGCTTGATATTATTATTGCGTAATTAATGAATGTCTCAGATGATAATATGAAAGTGTGTCAGGCGAGGAGAAGGCAGTTGGTTCATATTATTTTGGGAAATAATGATAGGATGAGACGGTAAGCTGACAGTGTGTGTCGTGAGGAGAAGGGAGATGCTTGATATTATTATTGCGTAATTAATGAATGTCTCAGATGATAATATGAAAGTGTGTCAGGCAAGGAGAAGGCAGTTGGTTCATATTATTTTGGGAAATAATGATAGGATGAGACGATAAGATGACAGTGTGTGTCGTGAGGAGAAGGGAGATGCTTGATATTATTATTGCGTAATTAATGAATGTCTCAGATGATAATATGAAAGTGTGTCAGGCGAGGAGAAGGCAGTTGGTTCATATTATTTTGGGAAATAATGATAGGATGAGACGGTAAGATGACAGTGTGTGTCGTGAGGAGAAGGGAGATGCTTGATAATATTATTGCGTAATTAATGAATGTCTCAGATGATAATATGAAAGTGTGTCAGGCGAGGAGAAGGCAGTTGGTTCATATTATTTGGGGAAATAATGATAGGATGAGACGATAAGATGACAGTGTGTGTCGTGAGGAGAAGGGAGATGCTTGATATTATTATTGAGTAATTAATGAATGTCTCAGATGATAATATGAAAGTGTGTCAGGCGAGGAGAAGGCAGTTGGTTCATATTATTTTGGGAAATAATGATAGGATGAGACGATAAGATGACAGTGTGTGTCGTGAGGAGAAGGGTGATGCTTGATATTATTATTGAGTAATTAATGAATGTCTCAGATGATAATATGAAAGTGTGTCAGGCGAGGAGAAGGCAGTTGGTTCATATTATTTGGGGAAATAATGATAGGATGAGACGATAAGATGACAGTGTGTGTCGTGAGGAGAAGGGAGATGCTTGATATTATTATTGCGTAATTAATGAATGTCTCAGATGATAATATGAAAGTGTGTCAGGCGAGGAGAAGGCAGTTGGTTCATATTATTTTGGGAAATAATGATAGGATGAGACGATAAGATGACAGTGTGTGTCGTGAGAAGAAGGGAGATGCTTGATATTATTATTGAGTAATTAATGAATGTCTCAGATGATAATATGAAAGTGTGTCAGGCGAGGAGAAGGCAGTTGGTTCATATTATTTTGGGAAATAATGATAGGATGAGACGGTAAGATGACAGTGTGTGTCCTGAGGAGAAGGGAGATGCTTGATATTATTATTGCGTAATTAATGGATGTCTCAGATGATAATATGAAAGTGTGTCAGGCGAGGAGAAGGCAGTTGGTTCATATTATTTTGGGAAATAATGATAGGATGAGACGATAAGATGACAGTGTGTGTCGTGAGGAGAAGGGAGATGCTTGATATTATTATTGAGTAATTAATGAATGTCTCAGATGATAATATGAAAGTGTGGCAGGCGAGGAGAAGGCAGTTGGTTCATATTATTTTGGGAAATAATGATAGGATGAGACGGTAAGATGACAGTGTGTGTCGTGAGGAGAAGGGAGATGCTTGATATTATTATTGAGTAATTAATGAATGTCTCAGATGATAATATGAAAGTGTGTCAGGCGAGGAGAAGGCAGTTGGTTCATATTATTTGGGAAATAATGATAGGATGAGACGGTAAGATGACAGTGTGTGTCGTGAGGAGAAGGGAGATGCTTGATATTATTATTATTGCGTAATTAATGAATGTCTCAGATGATAATATGAAAGTGTGTCATGCGAGGAGAAGGCAGTTGGTTCATATTATTTTGGGAAATAATGATAGGACGGTAAGATGACAGTGTGTGTCGTGAGTGAGAAGGGAGATGCTTGATATTATTATTGCGTAATTAATGAATGTCTCAGAGATAATATGAAAGTGTGTCATGCGAGGAGAAGGCAGTTGGTTCATATTATTTTGGGAAATAATGATAGGATGAGACGGTAAGATGACAGTGTGTGTCGAGGAGAAGGAGATGCTTGATATTATTATTGAGTAATTAATGAATGTCTCAGATGATAATATGAAAGTGTGTCATGCGAGGAGAAGGTAGTTGGTTCATATTATTTTGGGAAATAATGATAGGATGAGACGATAAGATGACAGTGTGTCGTGGAGGAGAAGGGAGATGCTTGATATTATTATTGAGTAATTAATGAATGTCTCAGATGATAATATGAAAGTGTGTCAGGCGAGGAGAAGGGCAGTTGGTTCATATTATTTTGGGAAATAATGATAGGATGAGACGGTAAGATGACAGTGTGTGTCGAGGAGAAGGGAGATGCTTGATATTATTATTGAGTAATTAATGAATGTCTCAGATGATAATATGAAAGTGTGTCATGCGAGGAGATAGGCAGAAGTTGGTTCATATTATTTTGGGAAATAATGATAGGATGAGACGGTAAGATGACAGTGTGTGTCGTGAGGAAAAGGGAGATGCTTGATATTATTATTGAGTAATTAATGAATGTCTCAGATGATAATATGAAAGTGTGTCACAGTGAGGAGAAGGCAGTTGGTTCATATTATTTTGGGAAATAATGATAGGATGAGACGGTAAGATGACAGTGTGTGTCGTGGAGGAGAAGGGAGATGCTTGATATTATTATTGCGTAATTAATGAATGTCTCAGATGATAATATGAAAGTGTGTCATCATGAGGAGAAGGCAGTTGGTTCATATTATTTTGGGAAATAATGATAGGATGAGACGGTAAGATGACAGTGTGTGTCGTGAGGAGAAGGAGATGCTTGATATTATTATTGAGTAATTAATGAATGTCTCAGATGATAATATGAAAGTGTGTCATGCGAGGAGAAGGCAGTTGGTTCATATGGCTTGGGAAATAATGATAGGATGAGACGGTAAGATGACAGTGTGTGTCGTGAGGAGAAGGGAGATGCTGATATTGCTTATTGCGTAATTAATGAATGTCTCAGATGATAATATGAAAGTGTGTCATGCGAGGAGAAGGCAGTTGGTTCATATTATTTTGGGAAATAATGATAGGATGAGACGGTAAGATGACAGTGTGTGTCGTGAGGAGAAGGGAGATGCTTGATATTATTATTGCGTAATTAATGAATGTCTCAGATGATAATATGAAAGTGTGTCATGCGAGGAGAAGGCAGTTGGTTCATATTATTTTGGGAAATAATGATAGGATGGAGATGGTAAGATGACAGTGTGTGTCGTGAGGAGAAGGAGATGCTTGATATTATTATTGCGTAATTAATGAATGTCTCAGATGATAATATGAAAGTGTGTCATGCGAGGAGAAGGTAAAGTTGGTTCATATTATTTTGGGAAATAATGATAGGATGAGACGGTAAGATGACAGTGTGTGTCGAGGAGAAGGAGATGCTTGATATTATTATTGCGTAATTAATGAATGTCTCAGATGATAATATGAAAGTGTGTCATGCGAGGAGAAGGTAGTTGGTTCATATTATTTGGGAAATAATGATAGGATGAGACGGTAAGATGACAGTGTGTGTCGTGAGGAGAAGGGAGATGCTTGATACTATTATTGCGTAATTAATGAATGTCTCAGATGATAATATGAAAGTGTGTCATGCGAGGAGAAGGCAGTTGGTTCATATTATTTTGGGAAATAATGATAGGATGAGACGGTAAGATGACAGTGTGTGTCGTGAGGAGAAGGGAGATGCTTGATATTATTATTGAGTAATTAATGAATGTCTCAGATGACAATATGAAAGTGGGTCAGGCGAGGAGAAGGCAGTTGGTTCATATTATTTTGGGAAATAATGATAGGATGAGACGGTAAGATGACAGTGTGTGTCGTGAGGAGAAGGGAGATGCTTGATATTATTATTGCGTAATTAATGAATGTCTCAGATGATAATATGAAAGTGTGTCAGGCGAGGAGAAGGCAGTTGGTTCATATTATTTTAAGAAATAATGATAGGATGAGACGGTAAGATGACAGTGTGTGTCCTGAGGAGAAGGTAGATGCTTGATATTATTATTGAGTAATTAATGAATGTCTCAGATGATAATATGAAAGTGTGTCAGGCGAGGAGAAGGCAGTTGGTTCATATTATTTTGGGAAATAATGATAGGATGAGACGGTAAGATGACAGTGTGTGTCGTGAGGAGAAGGGAGATGCTTGATATTATTATTGCGTAATTAATGAATGTCTCAGATGATAATATGAAAGTGTGTCAGGCGAGGAGAAGGCAGTTGGTTCATATTATTTTGGGAAATAATGATAGGATGAGACGGTAAGATGACAGTGTGTGTCGTGAGGAGAAGGGAGATGCTTGATATTATTATTGAGTAATTAATGAATGTCTCAGATGATAATATGAAAGTGTGTCAGGCGAGGAGAAGGCAGTTGGTTCATATTATTTTGGAAAATAATGATAGGATGAGACGGTAAGATGACAGTGTGTGTCGTGAGGAGAAGGGAGATGCTTGATATTATTATTGAGTAATTAATGAATGTCTCAGATGATAATATGAAAGTGTGTCAGGCGAGGAGAAGGCAGTTGGTTCATATTATTTTGGGAAATAATGATAGGATGAGACGGTAAGATGACAGTGTGTGTCGTGAGGAGAAGGGAGATGCTTGATATTATTATTGAGTAATTAATGAATGTCTCAGATGATAATATGAAAGTGTGTCAGGCGAGGAGAAGGCAGTTGGTTCATATTATTTTGGGAAATAATGATAGGATGAGACGGTAAGATGACAGTGTGTGTCGTGAGGAGAAGGGAGATGCTTGATATTATTATTGAGTAATTAATGAATGTCTCAGATGATAATATGAAAGTGTTTCAGGAGAGGAGAAGGCAGTTGGTTCATATTATTTTGGGAAATAATGATAGGATGAGACGGTAAGATGACAGTGTGTGTCGTGAGGAGAAGGGAGATGCTTGATATTATTATTGAGTAATTAATGAATGTCTCAGATGATAATATGAAAGTGTGTCATGCGAGGAGAAGGCAGTTGGTTCATATTATTTTGGGAAATAATGATAGGATGAGACGGTAAGATGACAGTGTGTGTCGTGAGGAGAAGGGAGATGCTTGATATTATTATTGAGTAATTAATGAATGTCTCAGATGATAATATGAAAGTGTGTCAGGCGAGGAGAAGGCAGTTGGTTCATATTATTTTGGGAAATAATGATAGGATGAGACGGTAAGATGACAGTGTGTGTCGTGAGGAGAAGGGAGATGCTTGATATTATTATTGCGTAATTAATGAATGTCTCAGATGATAATATGAAAGTGTGTCAGGCGAGGAGAAGGCAGTTGGTTCATATTATTTTAAGAAATAATGATAGGATGAGACGGTAAGATGACAGTGTGTGTCCTGAGGAGAAGGGAGATGCTTGATATTATTATTGAGTAATTAATGAATGTCTCAGATGATAATATGAAAGTGTGTCAGGCGAGGAGAAGGCAGTTGGTTCATATTATTTTGGGAAATAATGATAGGATGAGACGGTAAGATGACAGTGTGTGTCGTGAGGAGAAGGGAGATGCTTGATATTATTATTGAGTAATTAATGAATGTCTCAGATGATAATATGAAAGTGTGTCAGGAGAGGAGAAGGCAGTTGGTTCATATTATTTTGGGAAATAATGATAGGATGAGACGGTAAGATGACAGTGTGTGTCGTGAGGAGAAGGGAGATGCTTGATATTATTATTGAGTAATTAATGAATGTCTCAGATGATTATATGAAAGTGTGTCAGGCGAGGAGAAGGCAGTTGGTTCATATTATTTTGGGAAATAATGATAGGATGAGACGGTAAGATGACAGTGTGTGTCGTGAGGAGAAGGGAGATGCTTGATATTATTATTGAGTAATTAATGAATGTCTCAGATGGTAATATGAATGTGTGTCAGGCGAGGAGAAGACAGTTGGTTCATATTATTTTGGGAAATAATGATAGGATGAGACGGTAAGATGACAGTGTGTGTCGTGAGGAGAAGGGAGATGCTTGATATTATTATTGAGTAATTAATGAATGTCTCAGATGATAATATGAAAGTGTGTCATGCGAGGAGAAGGCAGTTGGTTCATATTATTTTGGGAAATAATGATAGGATGAGACGATAAGATGACAGTGTGTGTCGTGAGGAGAAGGGAGATGCTTGATATTATTATTGCGTAATTAATGAATGTCTCAGATGACAATATGAAAGTGTGTCAGGCGAGGAGAAGGCAGTTGTTTCATATTATTTTGGGAAATAATGATAGGATGAGACGATAAGATGACAGTGTGTGTCCTGAGGAGAAGGGAGATGCTTGATATTATTATTGCGTAATTAATGAATGTCTCAGATGATAATATGAAAGTGTGTCATGCGAGGAGAAGGCAGTTGGTTCATATTATTTTGGGAAATAATGATAGGATGAGACGGTAAGATGACAGTGTGTGTCGTGAGGAGAAGGGAGATGCTTGATATTATTATTGCGTAATTAATGAATGTCTCAGATGATAATATGAAAGTGTGTCAGGCGAGGAGAAGGCAGTTGGTTCATATTATTTTGGGAAATAATGATAGGATGAGACGGTAAGATGACAGTGTGTGTCGTGAGGAGAAGGGAGATGCTTGATATTAATATTGAGTAATTAATTAATGTCTCAGATGATAATATGAAAGTGTGTCATGCGAGGAGAAGGCAGTTGGTTCATATTATTTTGGGAAATAATGATAGGATGAGACGATAAGATGACAGTGTGTGTCGTGAGGAGAAGGGAGATGCTTGATATTATTATTGCGTAATTAATGAATGTCTCAGATGACAATATGAAAGTGTGTCAGGCGAGGAGAAGGCAGTTGGTTCATATTATTTTGGGAAATAATGATAGGATGAGACGGTAAGATGACAGTGTGTGTCGTGAGGAGAAGGGAGATGCTTGATATTATTATTGCGTAATTAATGAATGTCTCAGATGATAATATGAAACTGTGTCAAGCGAGGAGAAGGCAGTTGGTTCATATTATTTTGGGAAATAATGATAGGATGAGACGGTAAGATGACAGTGTGTGTCGTGAGGAGAAGAGAGATGCTTGATATTATTATTGAGTAATTAATGAATGTCTCAGATGATAATATGAAAGTGTGTCATGCGAGGAGAAGGCAGTTGGTTCATATTATTTTGGGAAATAATGATAGGATGAGACGGTAAGATGACAGTGTGTGTCGTGAGGAGAAGGGAGATGCTTGATATTATTATTGAGTAATTAATGAATGTCTCAGATGATAATATGAAAGTGTGTCAGGCGAGGAGAAGGCAGTTGGTTCATATTATTTTGGGAAATAATGATAGGATGAGACGGTAAGATGACAGTGTGTGTCGTGAGGAGAAGGGAGATGCTTGATATTATTATTGAGTAATTAATGAATGTCTCAGATGATAATATGAAAGTGTGTCATGCGAGGAGAAGGCAGTTGGTTCATATTATTTTGGGAAATAATGATAGGATGAGACGGTAAGATGACAGTGTGTGTCGTGAGGAGAAGGGAGATGCTTGATATTATTATTGAGTAATTAATGAATGTCTCAGATGGTAATATGAATGTGTGTCAGGCGAGGAGAAGACAGTTGGTTCATATTATTTTGGGAAATAATGATAGGATGAGACGGTAAGATGACAGTGTGTGTCGTGAGGAGAAGGGAGATGCTTGATATTATTATTGAGTAATTAATGAATGTCTCAGATGATAATATGAAAGTGTGTCATGCGAGGAGAAGGCAGTTGGTTCATATTATTTTGGGAAATAATGATAGGATGAGACGATAAGATGACAGTGTGTGTCGTGAGGAGAAGGGAGATGCTTGATATTATTATTGCGTAATTAATGAATGTCTCAGATGACAATATGAAAGTGTGTCAGGCGAGGAGAAGGTAGTTGTTTCATATTATTTTGGGAAATAATGATAGGATGAGACGATAAGATGACAGTGTGTGTCCTGAGGAGAAGGGAGATGCTTGATATTATTATTGCGTAATTAATGAATGTCTCAGATGATAATATGAAAGTGTGTCATGCGAGGAGAAGGCAGTTGGTTCATATTATTTTGGGAAATAATGATAGGATGAGACGGTAAGATGACAGTGTGTGTCGTGAGGAGAAGGAGATGCTTGATATTATTATTGCGTAATTAATGAATGTCTCAGATGATAATATGAAAGTGTGTCAGGCGAGGAGAAGGTAGTTGGTTCATATTATTTTGGGAAATAATGATAGGATGAGACGGTAAGATGACAGTGTGTCGTGAGGAGAAGGGAGATGCTTGATATTAATATTGAGTAATTAATTAATGTCTCAGATGATAATATGAAAGTGTGTCATGCGAGGAGAAGGCAGTTGGTTCATATTATTTTGGGAAATAATGATAGGATGAGACGATAAGATGACAGGTGTGTGTGTGTCGTGAGGAGAAGGGAGATGCTTTTGATATTATTATTGCGTAATTAATGAATGTCTCAGATGACAATATGAAAGTGTGTCAGGCGAGGAGAAGGCAGTTGGTTCATATTATTTTGGGAAATAATGATAGGATGAGACGGTAAGATGACAGTGTGTGTCGTGAGGAGAAGGGAGATGCTTGATATTATTATTGCGTAATTAATGAATGTCTCAGATGATAATATGAAAGTGTGTCAAGCGAGGAGAATAGTAGTTGGTTCATATTATTTTGGGAAATAATGATAGATAGGACGGTAAGATGACAGTGTGTGTCGTGAGGAGAAGAGAGATGCTTGATATTATTATTGAGTAATTAATGAATGTCTCAGATGATAATATGAAAGTGTGTCATGCGAGGAGAAGGCAGTTGGTTCATATTATTTTGGGAAATAATGATAGGATGAGACGGTAAGATGACAGTGTGTGTCGTGAGGAGAAGGAGATGCTTGATATTATTATTGAGTAATTAATGAATGTCTCAGATGATAATATGAAAGTGTGTCAGGCGAGGAGAAGGTAGTTGGTTCATATTATTTTGGGAAATAATGATAGGATGAGACGGTAAGATGACAGTGTGTGTCGTGAGGAGAAGGGAGATGCTTGATATTATTACTATAAATAATGAATGTCTCAGATGATAATATGAAAGTGTGTCATGCGAGGAGAAGGTAGTTGGTTCATATTATTTTGGGAAATAATGATAGGATGAGCTTGCAAGATGACAGTGTGTGTCGTGAGGAGAAGGAGATGCTTGATATTATTATTGAGTAATTAATGAATGTCTCAGATGATAATATGAAAGTGTGTCAGGCGAGGAGAAGGCAGTTGGTTCATATTATTTTGGGAAATAATGATAGGATGAGACGGTACGATGACAGTGTGTGTCGTGAAGAGAAGGGAGATGCTTGATATTATTATTGAGTAATTAATGAATGTCTCAGATGATAATATGAAAGTGTGTCAGGCGAGGAGAAGGCAGTTGGTTCATATTATTTTGGGAAATACTGATAGGATGAGACGGTAAGATTACAGTGTGTGTCCTGAGGAGAAGGTAGATGCTTGATATTATTATTGAGTAATTAATGAATGTCTCAGATGATAATATGAAAGTGTGTCAGGCGAGGAGAAGGCAGTTGGTTCATATTATTTTGGGAAATAATGATAGGATGAGACGGTAAGATGACAGTGTGTGTCGTGAGGAGAAGGGAGATGCTTGATATTATTATTGAGTAATTAATGAATGTCTCAGATGATAATATGAAAGTGTGTCAGGCGAGGAGAAGGCAGTTGGTTCATATTATTTTGGGAAATAATGATAGGATGAGACGGTAAGATGACAGTGTGTGTCGTGAGGAGAAGGGAGATGCTTGATATTATTATTGAGTAATTAATGAATGTCTCAGATGATAATATGAAAGTGTGTCAGGCGAGGTGAAGGCAGTTGGTTCATATTATTTTGGGAAATAATGATAGGATGAGACGGTAAGATGACAGTGTGTGTCGTGAGGAGAAGGGAGATGCTTGATATTATTATTGAGTAATTAATGAATGTCTCAGATGATAATATGAAAGTGTGTCAGGCGAGGAGAAGGCAGTTGGTTCATATTATTTTGGGAAATAATGATAGGATGAGACGGTAAGATGACAGTGTGTGTCTTGAGGAGAAGGGAGATGCTTGATATTATTATTGAGTAATTAATGAATGTCTCAGATGATAATATGAAAGTGTGTCATGCGATGAGAAGGCAGTTGGTTCATATTATTTTGGAAATAATGATAGGATGAGACGATAAGATGACAGTGTGTGTCGTGAGGAGAAGGGGAGATGCTTGATATTATTATTGCGTAATTAATGAATGTCTCAGATGACAATATGAAAGTGTGTCAGGCGAGGAGAAGGCGGTGGTTCATATTATTTTGGGAAATAATGATAGGATGAGACGATAAGATGACAGTGTGTGTCGTGAGGAGAAGAGAGATGCTTGATATTATTATTGCGTAATTAATGAATGTCTCAGATGATAATATGAAAGTGTGTCAGGCGAGGAGAAGGCAGTTGGTTCATATTGACTTTGGGAAATAATGATAGGATGAGACGGTAAGATGACAGTGTGTGTCGTGAGGAGAAGGAGATGCTTGATATTATTATTGCGTAATTAATGAATGTCTCAGATGATAATATGAAAGTGTGTCGGAGCGAGGAGAAGGCAGTTAGTTCCATATTATTTTGGGAAATAATGATAGGATGAGACGGTAAGATGACAGTGTGTGTCGTGAGGAGAAGGGAGATGCTTGATATTATTATTGAGTAATTAATGAATGTCTCAGATGATAATATGAAAGTGTGTCATGCGAGGAGAAGGCAGTTGGTTCATATTATTTTGGGAAATAATGATAGGATGAGACGATAAGATGACAGTGTGTGTCGTGAGGAGAAGGGAGATGCTTGATATTATTATTGCGTAATTAATGAATGTCTCAGATGACAATATGAAAGTGTGTCAGGCGAGGAGAAGGCAGTTGGTTCATATTATTTTGGGAAATAATGATAGGATGAGACGATAAGATGACAGTGTGTGTGTCGTGAGGAGAAGGGGAGATGCTTGATATTATTATTGCGTAATTAATGAATGTCTCAGATGACAATATGAAAGTGTGTCAGGCGAGGAGAAGGCAGTTGGTTCATATTATTTTGGGAAATAATGATAGGATGAGACGGTAAGATGACAGTGTGTGTGTCGTGAGGAGAAGGAGATGCTTGATATTATTATTGAGTAATTAATGAATGTCTCAGATGATAATATGAAAGTGTGTCAGGCGAGGAGAAGGCAGTTGGTTCATATTATTTTGGGAAATAATGATAGGATGAGACGATAAGATGACAGTGTGTGTCGTGAGGAGAAGGGAAGTATGATATGTGGCTGAGTAATTAATGAATGTCTCAGATGATAATATGAAAGTGTGTCCGGGAGAGGAGAGGCAGTTGGTTCATATTATTTTGGGAAATAATGATAGGATGAGACGGTAAGATGACAGTGTGTCGTGAGGAGAAGGAGATGCTTGATATTATTATTGAGTAATTAATGAATGTCTCAGCTGATAATATGAAAGTGTGTCATGCGAGGAGAAGGCAGTTGGTTCATATTATTTTGGGAAATAATGATAGGATGAGACGGTAAGATGACAGTGTATGTCGTGAGGAGAAGGGTGATGCTTGATATTATTATTGAGTAATTAATGAATGTCTCAGATGATAATATGAAAGTGTGTCATGCGAGGAGAAGGCAGTTGGTTCATATTATTTTGGGAAATAATGATAGGATGAGACGGTAAGATGACAGTGTATGTCGTGAGGAGAAGGGTGATGCTTGATATTATTATTGAGTAATTAATGAATGTCTCAGATGATAATATGAAAGTGTCAGGCGAGGAGAAGGTGAAAGGTTCATATTATTTTGATAATGATAGGATGAGACGATAAGATGACAGTGTGTCGTGAGGAGAAGGGGAGATGCTTGATATTATTATTGAGTAATTAATGAATGTTCAGATGATAATATGAAAGTGTCAGGCGAGGAAGGCTAGTTGGTTCATATTATTTTGGGAAATAATGATAGGATGAGACGATAAGATGACAGTGTGTGTCGTGAGGAGAAGGGAGATGCTTGATATTATTATTGAGTAATTAATGAATGTCTCAGATGATAATATGAAAGTGTGTCAGGCGAGGAGAAGGCAGTTGGTTCATATTATTTTGGGAAATAATGATAGGATGAGACGATAAGATGACAGTGTGTGTCGTGAGGAGAAGGGAGATGCTTGATATTATTATTGAGTAATTAATGAATGTCTCAGATGATAATATGAAAGTGTGTCAGGCGAGGAGAAGGCAGTTGGTTCATATTATTTTGGGAAATAATGATAGGATGAGACGGTAAGATGACAGTGTGTGTCGTGAGGAGAAGGGAGATGCTTGATATTATTATTGAGTAATTAATGAATGTCTCAGATGATAATATGAAAGTGTGTCAGGCGAGGAGAAGGCAGTTGGTTCATATTTTAAATTTTGGGAAATAATGATAGGATGAGACGTAAGATGACAGTGTGTGTCGAGGAGAAGGGAGATGCTTGATATTATTATTGCGTAATTAATGAATGTCTCAGATGATCATATGAAAGTGTGTCAGGCGAGGAGAAGGCAGTTGGTTCATATTATTTTGGGAAATAATGATAGGATGAGACGATAAGATGGACAGTGTGTGTCGTGAGGAGAAGGGAGATGCTTGATATTATTATTGCGTAATTAATGAATGTTTCATATGATAATATGAAAGTGTGTCAGGCGAGGAGAAGGCAGTTGGTTCATAATATTTTGGGAAATAATGATAGGATGAGACGATAAGATGACAGTGTGTGTCGTGAGGAGAAGGGAGATGCTTGATATTATTATCGCGTAATTAATGAATGTCTCAGATGATAATATGAAAGTGTGTCAGGCGAGGAGTAGGCAGTTGGTTCATAATATTTTGGGAAATAATGATAGGATGAGACGATAAGTTGACAGTGTGTGTCGTGAGGAGAAGGGAGATGCTTGATATTATTATTGCGTAATTAATGAATGTCTCAGATGATAATATGAAAGTGTGTCAGGCGAGGAGAAGGCAGTTGGTTCATAATATTTTGGGAAATAATGATAGGATGAGACGATAAGATGACAGTGTGTGTCGTGAGGAGAAGGGAGATGCTTGATATTATTATCGCGTAATTAATGAATGTCTCAGATGATAATATGAAAGTGTGTCAGGCGAGGAGAAGGCAGTTGGTTCATAATATTTTGGGAAATAATGATAGGATGAGACGATAAGATGACAGTGTGTGTCGTGAGGAGAAGGGAGATGCTTGATATTATTATCGCGTAATTAATGAATGTCTCAGATGATCATATGAAAGTGTGTCAGGCGAGGAGAAGGCAGTTGGTTCATAATATTTTGGGAAATAATGATAGGATGAGACGATAAGATGACAGTGTGTGTCGTGAGGAGAAGGGAGATGCTTGATATTATTATTGCGTAATTAATGAATGTCTCAGATGATCATATGAAAGTGTGTCAGGCGAGGAGAAGGCAGTTGGTTCATATTATTTTGGGAAATAATGATAGGATGAGACGATAAGATGACAGTGTGTGTCGTGAGGAGAAGGGAGATGCTTGATATTATTATTGCGTAATTAATGAATGTCTCAGATGATAATATGAAAGTGTGTCAGGCGAGGAGAAGGCAGTTGGTTCATATTATTTTGGGAAATAATGATAGGATGAGACGATAAGATGACAGTGTGTGTCGTGAGGAGAAGGGAGATGCTTGATATTATTATCGCGTAATTAATGAATGTCTCAGATGATCATATGAAAGTGTGTCAGGCGTGGAGAAGGCAGTTGGTTCATATTATTTTGGGAAATAATGATAGGATGAGACGGTAAGATGACAGTGTGTGTCCTGAGGAGAAGGTAGATGCTTGATATTATTATTGAGTAATTAATGAATGTCTCAGATGATAATATGAAAGTGTGTCAGGCGAGGAGAAGGCAGTTGGTTCATATTATTTTGGGAAATAATGATAGGATGAGACGATAAGATGACAGTGTGTGTCGTGAGGAGAAGGGAGATGGTTGATATTATTATTGCGTAATTAATGAATGTCTCAGATGATCATATGAAAGTGTGTCAGGCGAGGAGAAGGCAGTTGGTTCATATTATTTTGGGAAATAATGATAGGATGAGACGATAAGATGACAGTGTGTGTCGTGAGGAGAAGGGAGATGCTTGATATTATTATTGCGTAATTAATGAATGTCTCAGATGATAATATGAAAGTGTGTCAGGCGAGGAGAAGGCAGTTGGTTCATATTATTTTGGGAAATAATGATAGGATGAGACGATAAGATGACAGTGTGTGTCGTGAGGAGAAGGGAGATGCTTGATATTATTATCGCGTAATTAATGAATGTCTCAGATGATCATATGAAAGTGTGTCAGGCGAGGAGAAGGCAGTTGGTTCATATTATTTTGGGAAATAATGATAGGATGAGACGATAAGATGACAGTGTGTGTCGTGAAGAGAAGGGAGATGCTTGATATTATTATCGCGTAATTAATGAATGTCTCAGATGATCATATGAAAGTGTGTCAGGCGAGGAGAAGGCAGTTGGTTCATATTATTTTGGGAAATAATGATAGGATGAGACGATAAGATGTCAGTGTGTGTCCTGAGGAGAAGGGAGATGCTTGATATTATTATCGCGTAATTAATGAATGTCTCAGATGATCATATGAAAGTGTGTCAGGCGAGGAGAAGGCAGTTGGTTCATATTATTTTGGGAAATAATGATAGGATGAGACGGTAAGATGACAGTGTGTGTCGTGAGGAGAAGGGAGATGCTTGATATTATTATCGCGTAATTAATGAATGTCTCAGATGATAATATGAAAGTGTGTCAGGCGAGGAGAAGGCAGTTGGTTCATATTATTTTGGGAAATAATGATAGGATGAGACGATAAGATGACAGTGTGTGTCCTGAGGAGAAGGGAGATGCTTGATATTATTATCGCGTAATTAATGAATGTCTCAGATGATCATATGAAAGTGTGTCAGGCGAGGAGAAGGCAGTTGGTTCATATTATTTTGGGAAATAATGATAGGATGAGACGATAAGATGACAGTGTGTGTCCTGAGGAGAAGGGAGATGCTTGATATTATTATCGCGTAATTAATGAATGTCTCAGATGATAATATGAAAGTGTGTCAGGCGAGGAGAAGGCAGTTGGTTCATATTATTTTGGGAAATAATGATAGGATGAGACGGTAAGATGACAGTGTGTGTCCTGAGGAGAAGGGAGATGCTTGATATTATTATTGAGTAATTAATGAATGTCGCAGATGATCATATGAAAGTGTGTCAGGCGAGGAGAAGGCAGTTGGTTCATATTATTTTGGGAAATAATGATAGGATGAGACGATAAGATGACAGTGTGTGTCGTGAGGAGAAGGGAGATGCTTGATATTATTATCGCGTAATTAATGAATGTCTCAGATGATAATATGAAAGTGTGTCAGGCGAGGAGAAGGCAGTTGGTTCATATTATTTTGGGAAATAATGATAGGATGAGACGATAAGTTGACAGTGTGTGTCGTGAGGAGAAGGGAGATGCTTGATATTATTATTGCGTAATTAATGAATGTCTCAGATGATCATATGAAAGTGTGTCAGGCGAGGAGAAGGCAGTTGGTTCATATTATTTTGGGAAATAATGATAGGATGAGACGATAAGATGACAGTGTGTGTCGTGAGGAGAAGGGAGATGCTTGATATTATTATTGCGTAATTAATGAATGTTTCATATGATAATATGAAAGTGTGTCAGGCGAGGAGAAGGCAGTTGGTTCATAATATTTTGGGAAATAATGATAGGATGAGACGATAAGATGACAGTGTGTGTCGTGAGGAGAAGGGAGATGCTTGATATTATTATCGCGTAATTAATGAATGTCTCAGATGATAATATGAAAGTGTGTCAGGCGAGGAGTAGGCAGTTGGTTCATAATATTTTGGGAAATAATGATAGGATGAGACGATAAGTTGACAGTGTGTGTCGTGAGGAGAAGGGAGATGCTTGATATTATTATTGCGTAATTAATGAATGTCTCAGATGATAATATGAAAGTGTGTCAGGCGAGGAGAAGGCAGTTGGTTCATAATATTTTGGGAAATAATGATAGGATGAGACGATAAGATGACAGTGTGTGTCGTGAGGAGAAGGGAGATGCTTGATATTATTATCGCGTAATTAATGAATGTCTCAGATGATAATATGAAAGTGTGTCAGGCGAGGAGAAGGCAGTTGGTTCATAATATTTTGGGAAATAATGATAGGATGAGACGATAAGATGACAGTGTGTGTCGTGAGGAGAAGGGAGATGCTTGATATTATTATCGCGTAATTAATGAATGTCTCAGATGATCATATGAAAGTGTGTCAGGCGAGGAGAAGGCAGTTGGTTCATAATATTTTGGGAAATAATGATAGGATGAGACGATAAGATGACAGTGTGTGTCGTGAGGAGAAGGGAGATGCTTGATATTATTATTGAGTAATTAATGAATGTCTCAGATGATAATATGAAAGTGTGTCAGGCGAGGAGAAGTCAGTTGGTTCATAATATTTTGGGAAATAATGATAGGATGAGACGATAAGATGACAGTGTGTGTCGTGAGGAGAAGGGAGATGCTTGAAATTATTATCGCGTAATTAATGAATGTCTCAGATGATAATATGAAAGTGTGTCAGGCGAGGAGAAGGCAGTTGGTTCATAATATTTTGGGAAATAATGATAGGATGAGACGATAAGATGACAGTGTGTGTCGTGAGGAGAAGGGAGATGCTTGATATTATTATTGAGTAATTAATGAATGTCTCAGATGATAATATGAAAGTGTGTCAGGCGAGGAGAAGGCAGTTGGTTCATAATATTTTGGGAAATAATGATAGGATGAGACGATAAGATGACAGTGTGTGTCGTGAGGAGAAGGGAGATGCTTGATATTATTATTGAGTAATTAATGAATGTCTCAGATGATAATATGAAAGTGTGTCAGGCGAGGAGAAGGCAGTTGGTTCATATTATTTTGGGAAATAATGATAGGATGAGACGATAAGATGACAGTGTGTGTCCTGAGGAGAAGGGAGATGCTTGATATTATTATTGCGTAATTAATGAATGTCTCAGATGACAATATGAAAGTGTGTCAGGCGAGGAGAAGGCAGTTGGTTCGTATTATTTTTGGAAATAATGATAGGATGAGACGATAAGATGACAGTGTGTGTCCTGAGGAGAAGGGAGATGCTTGATATTATTATTGCGTAATTAATGAATGTCTCAGATGACAATATGAAAGTGTGTCAGGCGAGGAGAAGGCAGTTGGTTCATATTATTTTGGGAAATAATGATAGGATGAGACGATAAGATGACAGTGTGTGTCGTGAGGAGAAGGGAGATGCTTGATATTATTATTGCGTAATTAATGAATGTCTCAGATGACAATATGAAAGTGTGTCAGGCGAGGAGAAGGCAGTTGGTTCATATTATTTTGGGAAATAATGATAGGATGAGACGATAAGATGACAGTGTGTGTCCTGAGGAGAAGGGAGATGCTTGATATTATTATTGCGTAATTAATGAATGTCTCAGATGACAATATGAAAGTGTGTCAGGCGAGGAGAAGGCAGTTGGTTCATATTATTTTGGGAAATAATGATAGGATGAGACGATAAGATGACAGTGTGTGTCCTGAGGAGAAGGGAGATGCTTGATATTATTATTGAGTAATTAATGAATGTCTCAGATGACAATATGAAAGTGTGTCAGGCGAGGAGAAGGCAGTTGGTTCATATTATCATTGAGGAATTAATGAATGTTTCAGATGATATTAGGAAAGTGTGTCGGATTAGGAGAAAGCAGTTGCTTCATATTCTCATTGGAAAAAATGATTTTGTGAGAAGATCAGATGACAGTGTATCAGATAAAGGGAAATTTTTTGGTTCATGGTCTTATGATGAAATTTTGTTCTTAGATGAGCAGAGGAATTTTTACCACGTGATGAAATGGCATTTGGTTCATGTTCTTATTCAGAAATAACGATTGTGTTAGATGATCACATGAAAATTTTCCAGTTGAGTAGAAGGCAGTTTGTTCCTATTCTGATTGGGAAGTAATGACTGGGTCAGACGATCTTATGAAAATCTTTGAAGTGTCGAAAAGAATATTGGTACAGATTATTCATGATTTGAGTTTGAGTTTTGTTTAATGGCATATCAATCTCTGTGGGTTATTTAATGCCATAAAGGTGGAGTTTTAAAGTATTTTTAAATGTTCACTTATAGTGAGAATTCGAGTTTGAGTTTTGTTTAACGGCATATCAACCTCTGTGGGTTATTTAATGACAAAAAGGTGGGGTTTAAGGTACTTTTTTAAGTTCTGTTATTATGATAAGGTTGATTTAGTCAGATTTTAATGAAATTTTTTATATTCCTTTTTTTTTAGAAAACTGAAAATGTCTTCTAATTTGGTATTCAAAAATGTTTTGCTTAGAATAATTTTTAAATGAATTGTTTTTGTTTTTATTCTTTTTATTTTATAAAAATGAAAATGTCCTCTAGTATTCGAAAATGTTTTGCTTAGAATCTTTTCCTTCAAAAATTTATTGTTGTTAATATTTTTTCTTCAAAAATGTATATTTTTCTATAAAAGTCTATTTTTATGTATGTATTTCTATAAAAGTATATTTTTATATTTTCATAGTGTTTTGACTCCAGTTTGGGTGTTAACTATTTGCCTATAGCTGGGACCCTAACAGGTGCTACCACTCTGGGTCAAGGTGAACCTGGGAACAACAGCAATTAAGAGGTGGCTTCATGCTCCTCACAACATCCTAATCACAGATCCTGCTGCCGGATGCAGTTTACCGTCATACCCAGGACCGATTATTCATGGGAAAATACCGATTGCATTAGATGATTAGATAAGAGTTGTCAGGTGACGAGATGGGAGTTGTTTGATGGACTTATCTAAACTTATTTGTAAATGAAACTTTGTCTGTGTCTGTGTCTGTGTGTGTGTGTGTGTGTGTGTCTGTGTGTCTGTGTGTGTGTGTATCTGTTACCTATAGACTTCGAAACGGCTTGAAAATTTACACAGTCGTACTATAAGCGTCTGAGAGTGTTCTTAGCTAGGTTTTGTGTCGAGGTACCCCCGATAAATATCGAAAAATCGATAATCGAAAAAATCGGGTTATAGAAGGAGTGGTCCGATTTTAATCAAATTTGATAGACTCAGAGACAAAGACATAAGAAACGACTTCAGAAGTTTCAAGGTTGCAGTTCTTACAATAATGCAAAAAATCGATAATATAATATGTATATATATATATATATATATATAAAAGGCAAGATGTTTATCTGCCTGTATGTCTGTATTTTTTCACCCCTTTTAGTTTTTGCTTCGGGTTTGGCTCTAAGTAGATATAATTGTAGTTCTTAGTCTCAGCCATGATACCATTTACTCAGAGGAATTTTTTAACCCTCAAAATTCAATTTACGACTAAAAGAACTTATTTGATATCGATACCATGAAATCAAAATTTGACTTCCATCCATTCATTTTTCTTTCAGTCTACGGTTTCGCTTTAACTGGAAACAACTATTGCTTTTTAATCTTTCGTGCCAACGTCCAAAGTGTCTGAGCTCCAAGACCATGTATTTGGTTTAAAGCTTTCATTACACCCGAGCAACGCCGGGATATACTGCTAGTTGGGAAATAATTATTAGGTATGATGATCAGATGAATGTCTGTCAAGTGAGGAAAATGTTGCTTCTTCAAAGTGTTTCATCTGGCGGTTGGTACAGGAGCTTATTGCTTAATAAATAAAAAATTGTAAAAGATTATAAAAAATACCAGTTTGGGAAACTGGCGCGGGATATCCTTCTCTCAATGAGTGTAAATGGGCCTCTCTTAAGCCGTGGTAGGCAACCCATCTAGTGATGGTGTCACGATAAAAACACCCTTAGTAGCTCTAGCGAAGCATCAAGTATTCAGCTACTGACAAGATTTTGAATCTCGGCCGAGGCCGCAGAATGATGATGAAGGATGATTGCTTAATAACGATTGGCCAAGATGTTCAGATGAAAGGCTGTAAGACGACGGGAATGTCATTATTGAGAAATAATGATTGGATACGGGAAACAAATGAAAATGTGACTGAAAAAGAGTAAGCAGTTTGTTCATAGACTTTGTTATGGGGAAACACACTTATTCCTCAGATAATGGACTCTCCCTCCTATATTAATAAGAGTTAACAAGACGTTAACTCAAAAAGTTCTTGGGAAGTTCACAGGAGTTCTTTAGAGTTCTATTGGAGTTCAGTAGAACTAGCAGGCAGTTGATATTAGTCGGCAGTTAGCTGAATACTAAGGAGTCAGCTTTCAGTGGAAGATTACCAAGTTCCTAACATTTTGGATGCGTTGTGGTGGTCCAGTGGATATCGGCTCGGGACAAAAAATCGAAGAGCAGAGTTCGAATTCCAGTTGAATTCATTGCATTCACTTACGCGCAAATACCCTTGGGAAAGGTATTAATCGGTCTCTTCCTTCCAGTTATGGGTTAAATAACAGGACAGATTGGGTTCTATAGCCTTGGCTGGCAACCAGTCTACCGTAGAAAGCAATGGTAACCTACTGCGGGATTATCTTCTGCCCAGTCAGTCATGTCTCTTTCGAAACATGATCGCCCAAGCGTGTATCACGCATGGCACTTAACTGACTGACTGAATATAATAGTTGGAAAGATGATTAAGACTTCTACTGGTCATAAAGTGGGGGATCAGTTTTATATTGTTTTGAAGTAATAAACTGATCCCCCATTTATTACTACTTATTAATAAAATACATCTCTTCCCCATCGAGCTATGAGTCAAATAACAGGACAGATTAGGTTCTATAGCCTTGGTCGGCAACCAGTCTACCGTAGAAAGCAATGGTAACCTACTGCGGGATTATCTTCTGCCCAGTCAGTCATGTCTCTTTCGAAACATGATCGCCCAAGCATGTTTCACGTATGGCACTTAACTGACTGAAGTCGATTAGCAACGGACATAGCACAATTATAACCTTCAGTGCGAACACTACTCCACAACAGGCTTATTGTGTAAATAATGATTGCGATAGATGATCAAATAGAAGTGTGTCACGTGGAGGGAAGGTAGTTGGTTCATATAATTATTGGAATATAATGTTTGGGTTATAAAACTCATATGAAGTGAGTCAGGTGGGGAAAATCTCTTGGTTTATATACTTACTGGGAAATAATGATAGGTGATCAAATTAAAAGTTGTCAGGTGTTGGTTTATATTCTTATTGGGAAATAATGTTTGGGCTAGAAAATTAGATGTCAGGTGAGGAGAAAATTTATTTCATAGTTTTACTGGGAAAATAATGATTGGTTTAGATGATCAGATATAAATCTGCCAGGTATTCCGAAATCAATTGGTTCGTATTCTTATGGAGAAATTATTTTTCGGTTAGATGATCAGAAGAATTTGTGTCACTTGACGAGAAAGCAGTTAATTCATGAACTACTTGTCGGTCCATTGTTTTTACTTCGACAGAAGTAACATTTGGAAAGCTACGAATCCACCTAAGTTCCCAATAGCTAAGGGTTAAACAGTAGAACATATCAGTGAAAGTTATTATCTCCAGAATATTCTTACAATCTAAACGTATATTCTGGCTTTAAATAACCAACAAATTTTGGTAAATCTTAACAAAATAAATTAAACTATTCTAAATCATATATATATATATATATATATATATATATTCTTTTTTAATCATATCACTCCGAGCAAGGCGGTAACGCCACGGATGTGCAAGGGGCTACGTAAGAGTGAAAAGATTGGAAAAGAGAAAGCCGGAAACCACATCCTAAACAGGGAACAAAGGATGAGTCTCTTCACCTGTTCAATAGACGTGGGTGGAGTGTGAACCGGTCGATAGTTTAGTCTATCTACCCCAATAGTCACCCGCAGACAGATCTGTTGCGCTGTATCACGGCTCATCAGTACGGTTAGACTTTCGATTGCTTCTTACCCAGGATTGAAACCCGGCCGAATTGGCGTCAGTCGGCGATTATACCTCTGAGTATGCAGACCCTTTAGCACGTATATTATCATTATACACGCCCAATAGCTGAGAGTGTTCTAATTCATTGCTGAATGAACGATGCCTAGATGCCAGAGTAACTACTGTTTTTCAAGGGCTACCATTCTTCCAGAGTGCTCAATCAGTGTGAAAGAGTGCTCAATCACTGTGCAAAAGTATTAGGACAAGAACTATTTCATCTTTTTATGAGTTGTCAAAATAAAGTTGAAAACCACCCCGTTCCTAACACATTTGCTCACGACTGGTAGAGTGCAAAAGTATTAGGACAGGGGTGATTTTCCTAAAAACCTCACTGAAATTAAAATACAGGATGAAAAGCCAAGTAAATTGCTAATAAATATTGATTATTTAAAACTAGGTGTAAATGAAATGTATTAAAAAGAAGTTATATTTAATTTTTCCTATTTTCTATTAAACAAATTATTTTGAAACTACTCGATTGAACATCTGTGGGATATTTTTTATTAAACATATTGATAAATCTAATGTTACTTCGCAAGACACACTTTTTGGGAATAAATACAAGATACTTGGCAGGAGATACCATTAGATACATTGAAGAAGCTTGTGATGTCAATGCCTGACAGAATGAAGGTCGTGATCAAAGCAAAAGGCTATTATACTAAATATTAAATTTATTTTGTAACAAGTACTTTTTTCTTGTTAAAGCATTTGATGAATAAATCAAATGAAATTATTTTAATTAAATTGTTTATTTTCTGTCAATATGCCTCATAAAAGATAAAATAGTTTTCCCCTAATACTTTTACACAGTACTATATATATAACCTAGTGGGCCAACAAACCTACCAAGGTTTCACCTAAACGGATCTTCAGGGAACTTTGGCGCCTTGGTAGGTTTGTTGGCTCACTAGGTTAATTTACTCATTCTGCTCTGCTTAAATATTGAGCGCTTTTTTGTTATTGATTACTCGTCTCAGGTATTTTTCTTTGGGTTAAGTCCTGGTTCGATCCAAATCGCTTTGGCTGATGTTCATGTGCTTAGCTCTTACTTTTTTTACAACCATTTTTCCTTCCGCATATATACGCGGAGGGTTTTTCGAAACGAGTGTAGTGATAAGTTTGCATTTATATATATACACGCAGTATAGCCCGACGTTGCTCGTGTGCAATGAAAGCTTAAAAATTAATCCATGGTCCTGGAGCTCAGACACTTTGGCACGAAAGACTAAAAAGCAATAGTTGTTTCCAGTTAAAGCGAAACCGTAGACTGAAAGAAAAATGAATGGATGTAAGTCAAATTTAGATTTAATGGTATCGATATCAAATAATTTTTTTCGTCATAAACTGAATTTTGAAGCCTAAATAAGTCCTCTGAGTAAATGGTATCATGGCTGAGACTAAGAACTACAATTATACCTACTTAGAGTCAAACCCGAAGCAAAAACTAAAATAAAAGGCCTGAAAAAATACAGACATATAGGCAGATAAACAGACACACACACAAACATCTTGCCTTTTATATATATATATATATATATATATATATATATATATATATATATATATATATTCGATTTTCTGCACTATTGTAAGAACTGCAACCTTGAAACTTCTGAATATCGTTTCTTATGTCTTTGTTAATAAGTGTATCAAATTTAATTAAAATCGGACCACTCCTTCTATGACCCGATTTATTCGATTATCGATTTTCGATATTTATCGGGGGTACCTCGAGACAAAACCTAGCTAAGAACACTCGCAGATGCTTATAGTACAACTGTGTAAATTTTCAAGAAAATCCGTTCAGCCGAGTCTATAGGTAACGGACGCACACAGACACACAGAGACAAAATTCCATTTATAAATAATTTTATTTATTAGATTATATATATATATATAAATTCCGAAAATTACATTTTATTGAATAGCTGTTTCAGCGAAAAAAACTCTCGCATCATCAGCAACGATGCAAAACAAAGATTCATTAATTCAAATATGTTACAAAAATTCATATACCGGAAGGAACTCATTTGTTCTTTCGATTTCCTTGGGCTTAGCCACTTCTTTTACGCCCCCTCCCCACCAATTCTTTTTCCCGTGACACTTTTAAAATGTGACACTTTATTCTTTAATACAAACGTAATCAACCAATCTTCTTCTAATATAAAATCATGAATCCCTGTCTCTACCCTATTTTGTGTCCGGACGACAAATTTTAAATACATTTTTTTTCTTACTTTATTCCCTCCCATTTGTTTTTTTAACTTCCTGTCTACGGATATGTTTTTGGGCTCCTTCCGGTATAGGAATTTTTGTACAATATTTGAATTAATCAATTTTTGTTTTCGATCGTTGCTGATGAAGCGAGAATTTTCTCGCAGAAATAGCTATTCAACGAAATGAAATTTTCGGGATTTATTGATATAATATATGCCTCAGTAAAATAGCTAATACTATTTACATCGGCCCACCATCTGGATCATTTTTAATATTGATAAAATTAATGTTAATAGGATCTGTTTTTCGAGAATTTTACCTGTATACACTTCCTTTTTTGGATTTAATATAACTAATGTGCGTCGTGGTACAGTGAATATCGGTTCGGAAGGAGAAATCGGGGAGCCGAGTTCAAATTCCAGTCGAATTCCTTGCATTCACTTACGCAGAAATACCCTTGGGAAAGGTATTAATCCGTCTCTTCTCTCCAGTTATGGGTTAAATAATAGGACAGATTGGGTTCTGTAACCTTGGTTGGCAACCACTCTACCGCAGAAAGCAATGGTAACCTAATGCGGGATAATCTTCTGCCCAGTCAGTCATGTCTCTTTCGAGACATGATCGCCTAAACGCGTATCACGTATGGCACTTAACTGACTGATATTTGTTAATATTTTATACAGGGATAATAATAGTAGTTTCGCCCGTTTCACTCGAGTAGTTTAAGGAATAATAATATAGAATTTTATAATAGATGTGGTTTGAGAAGGGTATTAATTATAATGTCTTTGCGTTTACCAGAAATTCTTTCAGCGAATTTATTTTTGAGTAAATATATTCTTCTCATATATGTCACCTGTCTTTAGTATATCACCGATCATGACTGTCCACAAAACCTATCCTTTATAGCCTTAAACAGTTTTTTCTCCCTTTGCTAAGGCATCCGTCCCGTCAGCACAAACCCGTCAGGTAATTGGCTCGCTGCCTTCCGCTGTATCTCATACGTTCAATCTGCCCCATGAGAGTTAAGTTTTTCGAGTTCTTTCTTGTTATGTGTCCAAGGAATTTTATCTGACTTTTCTTGGTGCTGATAAGAAGCCTTCTGTCTGCCATTTTCAGTATCCGTCTGTAAAACCACATTTCTTTTTTGTCTATGTTTTTCCTCAACCATCAGAAACGTGTCCAGCATTAACTTCGCTATTAGAGGATTAATACCACGTAGCAATCCATCACTCTTCTTTGTTTCTAACCATTTTTTTTTATTTGTTTCTCAGTGCCCTGATTAATTTTGTTTGTTCAATGTATGTCGCAATATCCATCCTCTATTATATATATATATATATATACTAGCAGTATAGCCCAGCGTTTGAGCTTTAAAACTATTCCATGGTCCTGGAGCTCAGACTCTTTGAACGTTGGCACGAAAGACTAAAAAGCAATAATTGTTTCCAGTTCAAGCGAAACCGTAGACTGAAATAAAAATGAATGGATGTAAGTCAAATTTTGATTTCCTGGTATCGATATCAAAATAGGTTTTTTCATCGTAAACTGAATTTTGAAGGCTAAATAAGTCCTCTGAGGAAATGTTATCATGGCTGAGACTAAGAACTACAATTATACCTACTTAAAACCAAACTCGAAGCAAAAACTAAAATAAAAGGGCTGAAAAAAATACAGACATACAGGCAGATAAACAGACGCGCACACAAACATCTTGCCTTTTATATATATATATATATATATATATATATATATTATCGAAAAAATACAGACATACAGTCAGATCAACAGACACACACACAAACATCTTGCCTTTTATATATATATATATATATTATCGATTTCCTGCACTATTGTAAGAACTGCAGCCTTGAAACTTCTGAATATCGTTTCTTATGTCTTTGTCTATGAGTGCATCAAATTTGATTAAAATCGGACTACCCCTTCTATAACCCGATTTTTTCGATTATCGATTTTCGATATTTATCGGTTGTACCTCGACCCAAAACCTAGCTAAGAACACTCGCATACGCTTATAGTATAACTGTGTAAATTTTCAAGAAAATCGGTTCAGCTGTTTCGGAGTCTATAGGTAACGAATACATACACACAGACACACACACACAGACACACACACAAACACACACACACACAGAGACAAAGTTTCATTTATAAATAAGTTTAGATATACATTATCGATTTTCTGCACTATTGTAAGAACTGCAACCTTGAAACTTCTGAATATCGTTTCTTAAGTTTTTGTCTATGAGTATATCAAATTTGATTAAAATCGGACCACTCTTTCTATAACCCAATTTTTTCGATTATCGATTTTCGATATTTATCGGGGGTACCTCGACACAAAACCTAGCTAAGAACACTCGCAGACGCTTATAGTACAACTGTGTAAACATTCAAGAAAATCGGTTCAGACGTTTCGGAGTCTATAGGTAACGGACACACACACACACGCACACACACACACACGCACACACACACACGCACGCACACACATTTATAAATAAGTTAAGATTTAGATATTCTAAAAAATATCCTCGTCGAACTGAAACTTTTCTATGCTTTCCTGACCAACGTTAAATCCATTCAGAAATATTTCATCTCTTACCTGGAATGAACATTTTTCTCTGATCAATGAGAGTGAAACATGTAGGTCTTAGCAGGTACAATCCTTCTTTGAATCTTCTTGGCTGGCGCTACACTATCACAACTCTACCAAATAACCGTATCACTTGGGGATATTTAAGGGCAGCTACAAATAGAATCGATATCACATGTAACTCGAAGAGAAAATAGGCACATAATCAAGATGTTGACATTACGCACGACTTAAAACAAAAGGTTAGGAAGGAAACCCCTAGCAATACTGAAAATACCCATAGCAGGTCATAGACTTAGAATATTTATTTTCCAAAAACTTAAATCGAGAAAACGGTTTTCATAAGATTCAAACTGATGTATCATTGGCTGGGTACCCAGTGAGGATAAGAATCCTAAGATTAATAAACTGATCTGCAATAATATTGGTCTTACACCCAGTGAGGATCGAAGTCGTTATACAAGCAATGGCTTTTAAAACTAGCTTGAAGAGCAGCGAAGGCTCCGTTTTCTCCGAATTAAGGATTGGCGCGACACATTCTCCTGGATTTCACTAATCTGACCGTGCTTTGAATACTGCTGCCATATCACGTCAGGTGCTTCTGCTATCCTCCTAGGTGTCCTTGACAAAATCCAGCGGAGAATCTGTAATGTTATAGATCCCGACTTTGCAGCTCGGATACAGTCACTTTGTCACCGGCGCAATGTGGTTTCCCTGTGTCTCTTCTACAAATATTTTCACGACTTCTGCTCCGATGAACTTAGCTCACTGGGTCTCCCCCCCTACATATATAAATTTACTCGAGCAACAAGATTAGCAACTAGGTCCCACCCTTTTACTGTGAAACCAATAAATTGTAAACGCAAATTCTGCTCCATCAGCTTCTTTTCTCGCACTTCCCGCCTGTGGAAGTTCCTTCCGTTCATTTACTTCCCCGACAGCTACAATCTCCAAGAATTTAAATGTAAAGTCAATAATCATCTTCTATCTCAATAAATTGCATCCTCTCTCTCTCTCTCTCTCTCATGCTCCTTTCTCCTCTCACTCTTTCTCATAACTTTCCTCCTATGTAACTCCCTGCACAACAGTCGCAGTAAAATACCTTGCTTGGGACGATAGGATTATAAAAAAAAATAAAAAATAAAAAGATAGACCGATAGATAGAATCTCCAAGAATTTAAATGTAAAGTCAATCGTCATCTCCTATCTCACTAACCTGCATCCTCTCTCTCTCATGCTCTTTTCTCCGTCCACGCCACTCTCATCAGTATTCTCATCCTTCTCTTACCCACTTCCTGACACCCACTATAAGCTGTCACTCTTTCTCATAACTTTCCTCCTATGTAACCCCCTGCAAAACAGTGGCAATAAAATGCCTTGCTTAGGGCGATGTGATTATTTAAAAAAATTCTATACTATTATAATGTGAGTATAAAGTGGGGGATCAATTCTACATTACAATCAATATATAAATTGATCCCTCTTACCCGCTTCCTGGCACCCCCTATGACCTGTCACTGTTTCTCATAACGTTCCTCCTATGTAACCCCCTGCCCAACAGTGGCAGTAAAATGCCTTGCTTTGGGGCGATATGATTATATGAAAAAAAAACCTTCGGTCCTTCTTTTTGTTGATGAGTGCTTAGCAGAGAGCCGTCGAGTATCATTTCTAAAGTCTTTGGTATCACTCGGCCGGGAATCGAACCCACAACCTCTCGAATTGTAGGCGAGCGTTCTTCCATTGCGCTACGGTAAGAAATATTATATTATTACTCAGTGAGGATCAGAATCCTAACGTGAGTTAATTGGTCAGCAATAATATTAGCCTTACATCCAGTGAGGATTAAGGTCGTTTTACAAGCAATGGTCTAAACCAGTGGTTCCCAAACTTTTTTCTGTCATTTCCCCCACACCCAGTTCAACCATCCGGATTTTCCCCTTCGTGTGTATGAGAAGCAAAGAGGTTAAAACACACTAAGACTATTTACTAATTTATTTTTCAAATGTACAAATATACTGATAAACTTATAGTTACAGAGTAAAGTGGATAGAGAGCAGTTAGTAACAACTAAGCATAGCCATAGAGAGCGGTTAGTAACAAATAAATGAACTTTTGTTTGCTCTTCTACTTCAGAATTAAATTAGTGAGAAGGGTGATGCTGCTTCTTGTGCCCCAGTGTATCAATATCAGGGTTAGTTTTGGCAAGCGTGCAACGTATGTCACATTCCACCTCCAGTCGGTTCGTACTTTGGGCTTGAGTGTGAGTAAAGTAGAAAATCCTGACTCACAAAGGTAGATTGTGGAAAACAGAATGAGGATTTTCAATGCATTGTTGCTCAGCTGTGAGTATGCTTCACGCAGAACTGTTTGAACGTCAACCAACTGGTAGGAACGTCGCCATTTATCTACAACAGTCTCTCTCTCTCTCTCTCTCTCTCTCTCTCTCTCTCTCTCTCTCTCTCTCTCTCTCTCTCTATCTCTCTCTCTCTCTCTTTTTGACATGAGAAAATTCATCTGAGATTTTTTTTTATTTTGTAGGTAGTGTAATTATTTCCCTCCTGTGGTAACTTCAAATGTTCCCCCCAGGGGAAAATTTCTCCTAGTTCGGGAATTACTGGTCTAAACAACTAGTTTGGTTAGCATCGCCGGTTGCTTGGTACCCAATGAGGATCAGAATTGTAACATTAGTGAATTGGTCTGCGATAATATTCGACTTGCACCCAATGAGGATCGATGTCGTTATATAAGTCTTGTATAAAATATTTATTAAAACCAACATCGTAAATAGCAATCTACGACAGGTGACTTGATTGGCAAGTTATCTAATTGAATAGTTTCCCATGTTGGATTATAATCTAGGCGATGTTCGACTGCAAGCGACTGCAACTGGTTAACGTCTTTGATCTTTGATGTGGAAAATCTACAAATTGGTACCGAACGCGATTACGCTAGAAAATAAACAGAATTATCAAGAAATCAACATTTTTTATTTGTCGCGCTAAACATCTTTTTTTTTTTTTTTTTTTTTTTTGAGAAGGCGCAAATTGGTGCAATGATTATTGGTATGGAAGCGAGTCTTTAATTCTTGCTGAAACTACTTGCTTTCGCTTTGGACTGAAAAAAATTAACAATATCTATCTCTCTCTCTCTTTCTCTCTCTCTCTCTCTCTCTATATATATATATATATATATAGTCATCCGTAGACAGATCTATTTCACTGTATCACAGCTCATCAGTACGGTTAGATATCAGATTGTTTTTAGCCAATATTGAAACCCGACCGAATTGACATCACTCGGCGATTCTACCACTGAGCTATGGGCGCTCGGTAGAAGGAGGAAGACTTTTATATACAACGTAAACAGACGCCAGTAACTGAGAGTGTTCTAATTCCTTACTGAATGAACGATGCTTATATGCTTGAGTAGCTACTGTTTTTTCAAAGTCTACCATTCCTCCAGAGTGGTCAATCAGGGTGTGAGATCGTAAATAGTCATCCGCAGACAGATCCGTTTCGCTGTATCGCAGCTCATCAGTACGGTTAGACATCCGATCGCTTTTAGCCAAGTTTGAAACCCGAACAGTTCTTATTATAATAGAGAGGATTCCGTATCACAGACGCCCGCAAACTGCACACACATACCTACTTTCTCTTTAACGATCCATCCCGCAAAAATCGTAGCCACGAACGGATATGGTTTTAATGACCGGCTAATGATTTGCATTGGTTTCCACAGATTCAGTAGCCATGACTAGTCACATTACTCAGGTTCACTGACATCGATTGTCCTGAATCTTCATATGCCTTTTAAGACCACCTCTTAACCTGCATTCTTTGACGCAATTAGGACATCTCTGATTGACATATACTGGAACGATAGCCTGATAGTCAACCACAGGTCTTTTACGACGATGCTGATTGCGACTTTGAAACTTAGCTCTGCTGAGACAGAAACCTGCGCTGATATGGTAGGTTAGTTCAAAAGTATCCCCGTTCTCTGCTTTCTATTGATTCCGTTTCAATTTTTTGTTGTGAAGATTCGTTTGCAGTTTTATCCGCGACCGCAAACATTACTTTCCAAACTAATACGATCCTTGAACCTCTTCTTTTGTTCATTTAGAAATAGTTTGCCTTCTGCTAGTTACCTATATAGCAGTTACTATGTTAGGCCAGGGGATTTCAAACTGTAGTCCGCGAACCACAGATGGTCCTCAAGGATACGATAGGGGGTCCGTGGATTAACTCATCACGTGAAATTCAAGTTTAAATTTTCAATGTCTGGATATTTATTTTAACTTATTAATAATTAATGTGCGTTGTGGTACAGTGGATATCGGCTCGGAACGGAGAGCCGAGTTCGAATTCCAGTTGAATCCATTCTATTCACTTACGCGCAAATACCCTTGGGAAAGGTATTAATTCGTCTCATCCTTCCAGTTATGGGTTAAATAGCAGGACAGATTGGGTTCTATAGCCTTGGTCGGCAACCAGTCTACCGCAGAAATAAATGGCAACCTACTGCGTGATAATCTTCTGCCCAGTCAGTCATCTCTCTTTCGAGACATGATCGCCCAAGCGTGTATCACGTATGGCACTAAACTGACTGAATGTTATCAAATTTAAATTTATCAATTTAAAGTAAGCTTAAAACCAGTTTTTACTACGTTAATGCAAAATTATAAGCTATTTTTACTAAAAATTTATGTATAAATTTCATAAGCATTTATAGTGGGTCTCTAGACTAAAACTTGAAATATAAAAGGGTCCGTAAGTTTAAAAAGGGGTCCGTAAGTAAAAATGTTTGAAAACCCATGATTTAGGCAAGAATAATCCATCCGCACTGTGTAACGACTCGACCGAACGTGAGCCTTCTTTTCTGTCACATTGGGATCCTTCAAGGATATTCACATCACTTGTGTATTGTCCTGTCATTGCATTTCAACCATTCCCCTGTGGTGTTGCTCACGAGAATATTCAAGCTGTTGATGGTCGTTTTTGTTTGGTATCAGAATTTCACAGGGGAGTGGGTCAAGAAGCATTGTATATTTTTATTTTCGTTCCTTGTCATATAACTAGGTGGCTCTAAAATCGCTGATCAAGCTTCTCACATGCTTCACCAGCCTTTTAAATGTGACATGTTATTTCATTTCCCATACTCTTTCCAAAATTAGCAACACTTTTAAGGCGATACAATGTGCGTTGTGGTGCAGTGGAACGAGAAATCAGGAAGCTGATTTCGAATTCCAGTTGAATTCCTTGCATTCACTTACGCCCAAATATCTTTGAAAAAGGTATTAATCCATCTTTTCCCTCAGTTATGAGTTAAATAGCAGAACAGACTAGGTCCTGTAGCCTTGGCTGGCAACCAGTCTAGTGTAGAAAGTAATGGCAACACACTGCGGGATAGTCTTCTGCTCAGTCGGTCATGTCATTTTCGAGACATACTCGCCCAAGCGTGTATCACGTATGGCACTTTACTTGAACGGCAGTTGTCGTACAATGGATGCTGTTAGTCATTCGTGGTCGAGAGGTCTAAGACGCGCCAGATCAATTGGTGGCTTTCTGTATGTGGATGGGGGTCGCAGGTTCGAATCATGGCAAATGACACATATTTTCGTAACAAAAATTTACCATAAATAATCAGGTAGGTATAAATAAATATATATACTGTTTGATTATAAAACAGAATATCTACTTAAATACGTGTTTCGATAAAAAATCATGTTCAAACAAATCATTTCATATATATATATATATATATATATTAAAAGTTATAGTTCAGAACATGTACAAATTATAATTTACTACAAAAGTGTACATTTTGGTTCGACATCGAAAAAACAATGTCTCATCAGGTAGTTAATAATGATGGTACTAAACGTTATTGTTTTTTTTTTGTTTTGTTTTTTTAAAGATTAAAAAATCTCACGTCTCCTGTGTTTCTATATTGAGCAATGTTTTAAATAATTGTTTTGAACGTTGTTAATACTTTCTTCGTTCTTTTTAAACTTGGATATATATATATATATATATATATATATATATATATATATATATATATATATATATATATATATCATTAATACTAATAGAAGGACATTCCACAATTAGATATTTACTTGTGAAAAGTGCTCAATACGAAAGTAGAGCATAGATGTATTATTATTATTATTATTATTATTATTATTATTATCATTATCATAGAATACTGC